>PRKT01000482.1:235498-392689 GCA_003671525.1 Saccostrea glomerata
CCCCCCCCCCCCCCCCCCCCTTTAGATCCGCGCATGGCAAGGAATGAAGATTTTTTCCTTTACTTCGATCTTCAACCTATATATACTGTAGATATAAATCAATCAACATCAACTCGAAATTAAGCTAATTTATAACCCTTTGTATGGGTCAAATAGAATTTCCTCAGAAAACAGGATTGTTTGTTTTGATATTGACAGTAAACGTGTCTGTTTTAAAAGAGAAATATATTTCTATTTTTATGAAAAAAGTAATTATGTAATTAATTTTTTATCAAGGAAAACGAATTTCTAATTATAATTTTTTAACATTCTCTCTCAAAAGAGATATTGCATTAAACTTCCATTATAATAATTATGAAAAATACATTTGTATACATGTATATACAACTGCTTAAGCCATTCCATGATTCAAACCCTTCTCGGGTAAAGGATTATTCGTATAGAATCCACTCACTTTTCCACTAGATGTATATAGCCAAATTGAATTAATTCGATATGCAGTTTCCAAATGTTGTTCTACATTGTGCTGTATATACTCTTGCATCTAGTAAAAAATCCTCGTTTTCTGTTGCTTAAAATTTTTAAGGAACATCATTCAGCGAAGATGACATAGTAACTGCAATACCCTCTTTTCAGAAGGTTTTTTCTTTGCCCCCTTCCCTTTAAAAAACGATGCTACGTCCTTTAGAATGGTGATTTAAACAACCATGCATACGCTAAAGAATTTACAACCATATAATATTTATGTGAGTTGTTTACATTCCAATTAACTTAAAATTAATGAGCTAAGACGTCACTAACTTTAATCGTTGGGAATGTGTCTCCGCCTCGTTACCCCGTGGGTTGATGTGTAGGGCGATATTTGGCGATATAAGTCCCCGCCTGCGGATTATCATCCGAGATTTTTCCCGCGATAATAAAGTCTGTCACACCAGACGGGTTATTTTTTTCTATTACGAGGTTTTACATCAATGAATACAGTAGCATTCTTCTTGTCCATTACATCATATAGCAAGGACTTCTGTTCTCGGTCGGACCCCGATGATGTTTCGTCTCATTTCTTTCTCCCTCCTTTTGATGGGGGGTCTGGAATTGACCCCCGCCATTGCCCTGCCTCGCCACTCCCAAAAAGGTAAATCATTTGTGTATTATAACCACCTTATTATACCCTGTTAGTCAAAATTAAACCGGCCTTATGCCTTGCAGTAGTGTCCCCGGAAATTTAAAGAAATTCATGGAAAATATAATAATTTACCGGGTCTTAAAATTTCTGGTTAATTTATTTCCAAACAGTAGTATTTGCAGGATTTTTTTCTTTTGGGGGGTAAAAATATTCATGCTTACTATTCTTTCTAAAAACAAAGAGGTTTTTCTTATTCCGTTAGTTAATATTCTTCCGGATAATTTTGTCCGTCTGTTTGGTTTACATGCGTCCTTTTTGTTTCATTTGATTGGTTTTCCCCTTTAATCATTTAACTTCAGAATTATCGACCGAAATTATCGGTTTTAAATTCTGTTATGTATAAAATAATAGTCTTTGTTCGATAAAACAATAAAAAAAAAAGAATTCTAAGGAATCTTAAAATTCTAAAAATTTTGGGTTTTTTCCCCTAAAAATATATACAATTTAGTATTGTGTCCATTTATTTATTATACATCTACAATATATGTTGATAATTATTTAAACTCTCATAACCTTTAAGTAAGTAACTTTAAAAGACTATAATAGTCATTATCATTATACAACATTATAATGCATTTTTCTTCATTTAAATACATGTTTTTGTTCTCTACAAACGTTTTGTCTTATAAATGTAAACATTAATTTTTATAGCAGAAATATTTATACAACATGTAAAATTCTACTTGTGTATATTTTGCAAAAATGGATAACTGTATGTTTATGAGATACGGTTAGGTTTTTGCGATCCATTTATCTCATCAAATCTACATGGTATACATGTCCAGAGGCATCCCAGACGGCGAAAAGCACTTGTATAAATATCGACAGGAATCCACGATTCTGACATTTAAATATTTAGACGCATTCTTTTGCGGTTGATTAAACAACTGTAAAGTGTGTCCAAAAAAATAAGTAAAGGAATAAAATAAATGAATAATGTATTAAAAAATTGTACAACCAGTTACATGTACATAGGCACTACCCATCTTAATTGTTAAAAAATTAATGTTATTTGTGATGTACATACATGACTACATGTATAAGTTATAATATGAAATTTCAATCTGACTGTGAAAGAAAACTAACTAACTAACTACGCGAACTACATCAATAATTTAGTAAGAATATATATGTGACTTTAAAATATGATAATATTTTTTTTTTATAAAATGCCATTCTAAAATCAAGATGGTTTTATTATTTTTTTACTAATAGTTTTATTTATATATTGGCTTGTTTTCTTAAATTTTAGCCACAGAGGCCATGCCCGTAACCCTAGAAATCCATGATCCACCCGGCAGATTTAGGAGAAGTTTAGACAAAACGCCCCCTGATAACTTACACGTCAAAATGACCACAAGCTCAGGCGTAACATCTTTATACGCTCAACGTAAACGACGTCATGCGCGCGTGACCCAGCCTAAAATTTACAGCGCCACCAAGAATGGTTTTATTCAGGAGGAATCTGTACAAACTGGGGTGAATATGTATTCATAATGTACACCGGTAAAACAAAATTTTATAGAATGTTTTTGTTAGAAATTAAACAAGTGCGTGGCTTTTTAAAGAAAAAAAAATAGGGAAATATATACAACATTTAACCATTCTTTCAAATGGAAGTTTGCAGTTCTATTTCCACATCTAGCACTAAATTAAACATGTCTAACGCTAATAAGATATTTTTCCTCTTTGTATTAAGCTTTAATATTTTTTTTTCATACCATAGTCAGGTTGGTCTTGTTCATTATTAGATATTTTTCCATTACTATATCTTTTGACAGGAAAGTATTTTCTACGCGAACGACACGGATAAAACGGCCATCACGATCAAATGGAATAATATGACGTCACAGAAATTTGTAAGAACACTGAAATATGAATTTAATTTAAAGCTTTTTCAAAATTGTAAACTTTAATTGATAGTCTACATTTTGATTTATAAACGTATTATAAACTAAAATTTTACTCTTATTATCTTTGATGCATTAATTAGTATAAGTAGAAAAATAAAATGTAAATGCAATAATTTATCATTTATTAGACCTGTATACATTTATATTACTGCTTTGTTTCAGTATGGAAGTTTTGTCAAAGACGGTCATTCACATTTAATAGAACCAGCCCCGGGTATGAGTGACACACCCGCGGGAGAGATAGGTCCTCACGTGGTCAGTAGGGTAGAACTAGTGGTGGACTATTTCCGGGATGCTGTGGTCCTTCAAGGTATCGGTCACGTGTTGTTTTGGGGATTCTCTTAATCTGATGGTAGCTAGCCGTTTTCTATGCCTGTAATGTATCTGCATAAAAAAAGCATATTTATACAATTTGCATAAATATCAGTTTAATCTAAATTTGAGGTTGCGGCTTTAATTTTCCAGACAGCGAAGATTCACCACTAAAAGAGGACAGCCAAAGAATTAGCCGCGAACGACGGCACATAACACGTGACCAGAAAACTGATCGAAAACGTCCTCTGATCCGACCGCGGCGTCAAGTGATCCAAAACAAACTGTACGTGGAGTATGGGATAGTGGCCGACTACAAGAATTACCAAAGGTTTGATGCTTACTTCCATACACATTTACACCTGATTAATTTACATGTAAACAAGAGAAGTCTGATTTACAATAATTGCAAGATATAAGGTAATTCGTGTGTTCTGCAGATGGTTGTCTACTACAAACCTAAGCCTACCAGACTCAGAAAGAGATTACGTCACAAAGACCCGGATGGTGGAATTTTATGATCATGTGGTCAATTCGGTATGGTCCAAAATCGTTATCTTTTACAAATCCCATAATTAAGAGATAGTAAAATATTTTTAAAGCTGTGCATTATAAATATGCCTGTAACATGTTGAGATTGCTTTCGACAGATTGATGCTATTTTCAAATCAGCAGACAATGAGAGGTACAACTTCAACATCATCATGTCTGGTATCGTCATTTTTAACGTAAGTTAACATCATCATCATCATCATCTTTAACGTAATTAAGTCAACATTATCATCGTCATCTTAAACATATTAAGTTTACATTATAATATAGGACTATTGAAATTGAGATGGAAGACCTCGTGTAATTTAAATTTATTAAACAACGTTCTAAATCTAAATTTACAATTTTATTTCACAACGAAATGGAAATACATGTAATAAGTATAAAGAATATCAGTAGAGTTTGCTGGGTGTGCCAGGGACATCAACGATAGTTGGATACGTTTCAAACTATCGTTGAACCCAGTGAGTAGCATAACTTAAACTAAACAATGATTACTAAATATAATAGTCCAGGATCTGTACTTGAATTATATACTACAGAATATAATAAGATAATGTTTAATTCTGTAGGAAACAAACAGTCCGCCCTGGACTCACCATCACGCTCTGTGCCCCGGATGTGACATTGTGGATGATTACGAGGTTCTCCGGCAGTTTTCTGATTGGTCCAAACAATTCTTACAGAATATCATACCACACGACCACGCGGCTCTATTTACCGGGTAAGCGTTTAAAATTCACGACAACGCGGCCCTATTTACCGGGTAAACTTAATTCACGACCACGCGGCTGTGTTTTGTCATTAACTAAAAGTTGTAATTAAATAACGGTATATCTATTGCAGGTTTGATTTATACTACAGAGATCTGGACTCTCGAAAAACGATAGGTAGGTGATTTGTATGACACTTTTTAAGAACTTGTACGGGTTTTCTGAGAATGACTTTACACCAGTTGCTGTATCTTTTCTCCAGGATTGTCGTTCCTGAGCCGGATGTGCGGGAACTGGTCGGTGTCTGTGGTAGAGGAGAAAGTGAACGCCCTCACTGTCCACGTGGCGGCCCATGAACTCGGACACAAGTATGATACGCTAAATAACAAATAACTAACCCTAACCCTGAACGCCCTCACTGTCCACGTGGCGGCCCACGAACTCGGACACAAGTACGATATACTAATAACAAATAACTAACCCTAACCCTGAACGCTCTCACTGTCCATGTGGCGGCCCATGAACTCGGACACAAGTATGATACACTAATAACTAATAACTAACCCTAACCCTGAACGCTCTCACTGTCCATGTGGCGGCCCATGAACTCGGACACAAGTATGATATACTAATAACAAATAACTAACCCTGACCCTGAACGCTCTCACTGTCCATGTGGCGGCCCATGAACTCGGACACAAGTACGATACGCTAATAACAAATAACTAACCCTAACCCTGAACGCTCTCACCGTCCATGTGGCGGCCCATGAACTCGGACACAAGTATGATATACTAATAACAAATAACTAACCCTGACCCTGAACACTCTCACTGTCCATGTGGCGGCCCATGAACTCGGACACAAGTACGATACGCTAATAACAAATAACTAACCCTAACCCTGAACGCTCTCACCGTCCATGTGGCGGCCCATGAACTCGGACACAAGTATGATATACTAATAACAAATAACTAACCCTGACCCTGAACACTCTCACTGTCCATGTGGCGGCCCATGAACTCGGACACAAGTACGATACGCTAATAACAAATAACTAACCCTAACCCTGAACGCTCTCACCGTCCATGTGGCAGCCCATGAACCCGGACACAAGTATGATATACTAATAACAAATAACTAACCCTGACCCTTAACACTCTCACTGTCCATGTGGCGGCCCACGAACTCGGACACAAGTATGATATACTAATAACAAATAACTAACCCTGACCCTGAACGCCCTCACTGTCCATGTGGCGGCCCATGAACTCGGACACAAGTATGATACGCTAATAACAGACATGCTTAATGTTTTTTATGATATCAAGATTTTGCATATCGAACACGCGCGCTTTCTTATGTGAACAAAAGTTTACTTGTCACTTTCATTGTTGATATTAATATATTATAAAAGTCGTATCAAACATAAGCTTTCTTACCGGGATTTAGCCAACTAATCAAACCCATGCTCTCTTATGATTTTAGTTTTGGAGCGTCACATGACGGAAGTCTTAATGCAGAAATGTGCTCAGCCACGAATCTAAATTTAATGGCATCCAAGATGTCTCGTGTTGCAGACCCAGCAAAAGCAAGGAATCCCTGGACATTTTCTGCTTGTTCACTCCAAAGCATTTACGATTATGTCGACAAAATAACACGGTACATATATTTCATTTTTGTTTAAGCATACTTGACTGCCCTATAGTCTGTGCACAATACAAAATATCCCTATTCTTTCAGGGAGAGGAGAAATTGTCTGCTGGGGGTTCCTGCGCTACAGAACCGCCATTTTCTCCCCCAGCCTGGACTGGTGTATACAGCAGATGAACAGTGTCAAAGCTCTTACGGCAATCGTTCACGTGTTTGTAGGGTGAGAATGTCCAAATGTTATATTTATTTTGTCTTAAATGTTTCGTTTTCTTTAATCTTGATAAAAAAGGGGGAAACACTTTGATATGCATTGAAAATGTTCGAAACAGTTACTCTTTAATCCCCGGATGCCTAGTACGTTACTCTACATAACAGGTTTTCACTGATTTTTACAGTGGATAGATCTATCTATTTATTTCAGAATTATCACCATGGTGACTGGAAGTCCATGTGTTATGGACTGGCGTGTTTGGTGCCAGAAAAATCGGAATGTCACGTGATCTTTCCTCATGACGGCACGCCCTGCGGATATCAAAAGGTTGACAGCATAGTTTTATATCATATTGGCCTATAAAGTATTACTTTTTAATATCGTTTTCTAGTAGTGTGATACGATTCTTTTCCCAATTTCAGTGGTGCATACAGGGACTTTGTGTCGACAGCTCTAAAGCTAACAAGGTGTCGGGTAGGTGGTAAAACATTAAAATAGAAATTGCTAGAAAAAGACACTGAGCTGAGAATTAAACTTCAGTTTATGACCATTTGTGAACAGTAAATGGATTGGGTAAAGATTACATTCAACCATATTTCATATATTAAACAGGATAAAATTTGACAACAATGACAATCACCAAGTATTTTTAAGTTTTTGGAGTTCTCTTTGGAGTAGAAGATCTATAGCCTCCTTATTGCATGTAAAAACTAAGAATTATGTTTTAGATGTCTGTCCCCTTGGAGATGACCCCTTCCTCACCTGTGTGACGTCTGATTGTGATCCAAGGAGTGGGAGACATGGTGATTGTTGTCAGTACTGCCAAGAGTCTATTAGAACAACAGAAAAACAAACTAGTACCAGGCCTCCCACTTCTAAGTCTGTGACAAGTCATGTCTCAACAACATTGTCCTCAACAACTGAATATAACATTAAAACTACTGCTAGGAATGTTTCAACATCTCAACCAGATAACTCGACTCTTCTGTCAACATCTCAACCACACAACTACAGTCCATCTTCAATATCTCAAACAATCAACTCAAGTCTGTTGTCAACAGCACAGCCAGATATCTCAGACTGGATCTCACAGGTCACTCACTTATCCAGTCCTCGACATGACAAGCAGACGACAGCCTCACCAAACATTACTGACAGTACTGTACAGACTACAGATGTTACAACACACATAAGCACACAACCATTTAGTCAAAGACTCGTTTTCACTTCCAAAATGGAGGCTTCTATTGGTGTTTTTCTGTCTCTTGTTGTTTTACTGTGATTTCATTAACCATGTTTCATTATCATCATTGAATTCTGATGTCATCAGTTGTTGAGTTTGTTTACCTTAGCATTTTTTGTGTGGATGTCATTTTGAAGATCTGTGCTATATTTCAATCTCAATGAATGCAGACCCCGGTGAAGCTTTACTTTTCAAACACAATTTGATCAATAACTCAACATTAAATGAGAAAATACCTCAAAAATTGTGATGTATGTGTTTTGTTTAACAGATATTGGTATTTTGAATTAGGATTTTTAAATATAAGTAAGGCTGACTTTGCAAAAAAATTGTATTAATAATGCAATAATCCTGGTACATATTGTCACATTTTGGCATAAAGTGTAAAGATAAACAGTTATCATACTCAAAAGTCCAATTCAACATTTGAGAAATTGTGATTGAGCACAAAAACACGAAGATTAAGCTTCCTATCAAACTGTGATCCATCGATGTAGGCCTCTAATCGGCTAACTTGTAAATAAACCATAACGAAATATGCCAAATGGCAAATCAACCATAACGAAAGGGTGAAGATTATAGCGTGGAAAGAATGCAAGATTTTAAAACTTAGCAAAAAACCTAACAGATATATATAAGGCGATTGATATATCCTATAAACTGAGAAATTGACACTTATGTCTTTGGAAATGCATGTACTATGAACAATTGACTCACAGAATAACCAACTGATTCAATGAATGATCCATTGAATAAAGTTTACAAATGATCAACAAATCTCGTTTTTACATTTTTTGAGAAAAATAACAATGTATACAAGATTCTGCGCATGTATACATCTGTGATGATTTAAAACATTCCAAGTAAAGATGAAATCTTTAGATGTCTCTCACTCATTCTCCATCATAACAAATAAATTGTCCCCAATCATAACAAATCAATCAATGTCTATCAATCGTCCTCCATGACACCGCTCCCTCCCGGTGGCTCCCCCTCTGTGTCCCGACACTTGGAGTGTACGAGTTCTCGTCGAATTTCCGGAGTTATTTTGTCGTGAGTTTGTGATCGTAACAGTTCCATTAAGGCCTCCTTCTGTTCACTAGAAATGTCCTCCTTGTATCGCTGTACAAACGTCAGAAGTGATTGGTGCCATAACACTGGTAGCTCTCTCTTGTCTCTCTGGAACCTGTAACAAACCATCGCAAGAAATAAAGTAATTAGCAACAAATCATAACAGGAATTAATTTTTAAAAATGTTTTTGACTTCCCTTCATTTTCTTTGGTTATAAGAAAGTCAATGGGACTTATGAAATTTTTTCACTATATCCGTAATTTATTATATCCGTATAAGGAAATATTTAAATTTATGAAGATGAGATTCCAAGATAACTTCGTTATATATCCATGAATTCGCAATATCCGTGTTCATACTAAACGAGTTTTGCTGTATTAAGATCATAGAATATTTTACCCCATTTATTACTGCATTTCAACATCTCCTTTACTAAAAGTTAAATGAAATAAAGTTAAAATAATAGAAATTCCCTTTATGATGAATCTTACCCTAGAAAGTGGAAGACAACTGCATCTACCACTCTGTAGGGAAGGGCATACTTTTTATCCAGTAAAGTCTTCAAGAAGATACTGTTAGCTCCGTTATAATCCATTTCAGCGATCTTCAATATGGCAGCTGCAGAATGTAGCATGGGGACTGAGCTTTTGGCCAAAATACTGGCGAGGATGATAGCTTCCCTCAGTGTGCAGTTACCAGCCTGTATATAAACATAAATCACATTACAAAATGTTGTTAATGTAATCTAGCTTTAAATGTTGATCTAAGTAACAGGTCAATATGTCAACTGGATGATGGTTGCTGAATTAGCAACTTTTTAATCTTGTGGCAATAAACTTGATGTGGCAATCATATAGCTAATCTTAAGAACATAGATTTCTCATGGCATAATATTTACAATGTCATGTGATTTAATTTTTTTTTCATCTCTTTCCCATACTTCACCTCTGACTTTAAATATATGGTCCCTTATGATTCATGAATGTACATACATTGTATGAAACTTGTCAATGAAAGATTGCTATACCTCACACAGTGGAAGAAGAATTCCTTTGAAAAATGCTGCAGGTTTAAACAAGGACTTCCTGACTGCCTTTAAAGAAAAATGCATTTAATTCATGATAAATTGGTCTAGAGAAAAACTTTGAAATTTTTAGGAACTAACAATATGTTTATAATTTTTAGAAAAAGCTAAATCTGATCACTTACCATGTACAGATGAAAATTCAGTCTTTTGTACTCAGCAATGTCATCTCTGATTCTTGGAAGTAAAACTAAATTAAAGAACCTAAAAATAAAATAAACAACAAAATAATGCTCCATCTTAACTGCACTGCAACCTAACAAGTGCCATACTTACAAATACTGTACATAATTATTTAACTATAAATACATAGATCCTCTTTATCAAATAAACTAACTCCAAGATTACCTTCCTTGAATCTCAAAACCAATATAAAATGTACAGATACTCTAAACAATTTCCACTACCTTAAATTTCATTCCACCTACCTCTGAGCCATTTTAGCATTGAGATTTGAGGCAAATATTCGAGTGGCTTGATACATAGCAGCTGCTGACCAGGAATCAGGTTCTGTTAGGTATAATACCTGAAAAATGATAACAAAAAATATGTCAAAATTACTTTATATGTAGTTACAAATATATCTGATTTGTAATTTAAGTTCAGTACTATGGAAGCCCTAGTACCAACCATTCAAAAGAAGGACCAAGGTCAATACATGGTATGGGTACCCAAAGAAAGGACTTGTCACAAGAAACATCAATAAATTAGTTTGTACCAATGTCCTTAATTTTTGGCAATATTCTTAACCTTTCAAATAAGCCAAAATAAATTGTTTTAAAATGAAGATTTACCTCTGAGTCGGAGAGCATTAATTTTTCAACAACCCATGGATAAAAAAATTACAATAGTGTTTTTTTATTAAGTAAAGGAGTTCTTTTTTATTTTATTTTAACCCTAAGGCTTACCCTGCTATTTTAACCCTAAGGCTTACCCTGCTAATTATAAAAGGCATTCACTAGCCCACCTTTCTTGGAATTTAATCATTTGTACAGTGTTACCTGCTCCCAGTTCCTAAGGCTAGGGATGATTTTGAAGGCTTTTGGCAGCTTTCCACTGCGATATCTCTGTAGAATAGGTCGGACACTCTTATACATGTTCACAACTCTATCATCTAACTGCTGCATCTGTACACTGGCATTGTCTGATAAAATCAACATACAGGTAATTATATTACATCTGTACACTGGCATTATCTGATAAAATCAACATACAGGTCATTATATTACATCTGTTCACTGGCATTGTCTGATAAAATCAACATACAGGTAATTATATTACATCTGTTCACTGGCATTATCTGATAAAATCAACATACAGGTAATTATATTACATTAATTTAAAGTTCCTACCCGACATTTGACTCATTTTTCAGTCTGTTTTTCTGTGATTTTTGTTATGGTTCTTACATGACATTTACTTCTAATTTCTGTCTGTTTTTTTGTGATTTGCATGGTTCCTTCCTGACATTTGACTCTTTTCTGTAATTGTCATATTTCCTACCTGATATTTGACCTCTAATTTCGGTCTGTTTTTCTGTGATTTTGTGAGAGCTACCTTACATTTGACTCCTAATTTCGGTCTGTTTTTCTGTGATTCTCTGATTCCTACCTGATATTTGACTCCTAATCTCAGTCTGTTTTTCTGTGATCTTCTCCATTATTATGTCAGCCAGGGTTCGTCGGACTGGGGGTTCTTTACACATGAACATCTGCAGAGCTTTCTCATCTTCTTCATTTACCTCCTATAGAAATCCAAAACACTCATCAACTTCACCTCCTACAGAAATCCAAAACACTCATCAACTTCACCTCCTACAGAAATCCAAAACACTCATCAACTTCACCTCCTACAGAAATCCAAAACACTCATCAACTTCACCTCCTACAGAAATCCAAAACACTCATCAACTTCACCTCCTACAGAAATCCAGAACACTCATCAACTTCACCTCCTACAGAAATCCAAAACACTCATCAACTTCACCTCCTACAGAAATCCAGAACACTCATCAACTTCAGTTTTACTTCTCTGATCAATCCTCCATTAATGATTGACTTAATCACATAGCATTTCTCTAATCTCCAAGTGATGTAGAGAATTTTATTCCAATTACAACAGACTTATAGATGTCCTCAGACTTACAGATGTCCTCAGACTTACAACAGACTTATAGATGTCCTAAGACTTACAATTACTTAAAGATGTCCTCAGATTTACAAGAGACTTATAGATGTCTTCGGACTTACAGATGTCCTCAGATTTACAATTGACTTATAGATGTTCTAAGAGTTCCAACAAACTTATAGATTGCCTCATATGAGGGTTGATCCAAAAATAATGTCACAGTGTCCATATCTTTCAAATTTGGTGTCATATTATACAATTATGGACTTCAGTGTAGGTGGATATGTGGTTATAAGGACTCATGGCAATTGATATTGACCGAAGACACAGAAAGTAATAGCGACCGAGCCTGCGAGGTCGCTATCATTTTCTGTGTCTGAGGTCAATATCAATTGCCTTGAGTCCTTCTAACCACATATTGACCGTTCTCTGAAGTCCATAATAGTTATTTTATATTATCACTCAAAGTGAATGCACTAACAGTCCTAACTGAACAGACTTGGTGGTTATTACGTCACAATGGTTAAAAACACGCTTCTCATACTATGACGTCACGTACGTAACTTTAGTGCTACCGAACGGCGGGTCGTGCGTTATCATTTTCCGCCGACGCGCTTTCGCGTCGCTATCACGAAAGGAGGAATATCACATGACGTCCTTTCAGCCAATGAAAATTACGAAAATAATCTTCCTATATAATATTATCAAATACAATATACCAAAAGATGCACAAGTACAAATCTATTTAACATTAAAATTTTCTTTTGATGTTTATTTGAATTTGTTTCATAGATGTATAAAACATAGAGCATAGGGGGTGTCACCAAGTCACAACTAAACGTCACGTTATTAAGGTCTTCCATTTCCAACGGAAGACCTTCTACTGATTCTGTTGGTAAAGATTATTATTCTTTTTTTTCTTCTGCTTCCTAGACCGCAACTTTGAGGCCTCATATCTCACTCATTTCTCAATGGATTTCGCTCAAATTTTCAGAGATAATAGACATTTATAAACTCTATCAGAATGCTAACTAAAATTTCAAAAAGTCACTTCCGGTTTTGAGTTATTTCCCTTTAAACGAAAATTTATAGGCTTTCGTTTCCAGACAAAGGCTCAGAGACGGCTAAAGCTGGAGCAGAAATTCTACTGATTTTAGATAATAGAAGGATTGAAGTTGTGCACATCGGTTTTTGTTTTTCGATTTCTTTATTCAAAATTGCGCTATATAGGGGTAAAAAATTAGAACGCTTAAAAGAACCAAAAATTCCTCATATTTTGCATTTTATCTTCTAAACTAAAAATATTTTGTTAAAATATATAGAACATAATTTGTGCAGAATTAGTAGATCTTTCAAATGGTATGTCAGAAAAAGGGCTGACCCCTAAATTAAGGGATCTAGAGGGGCCAAAAGTTTTTTCCAGATATCTCAAAAAGTATTGAGAATTTGTTATACATCAAAGAAGCAAAATTGTTGAAAATGTAAAGCTTAATCTAATGAAGTCGTCAAAATACGTCCAGCGTCATCACTTCCGGCCAAACCGGAAGTAGTCGAAAAACGCGTATTTTTGCCGTTTTTGACAAGTTTTTGGGTAACATATGTCTCTGGGATCTGAAAAATTAATTTTCCGTGCGTCGTCGTCACTTCCGGTCAAACCGGAAGTAGCAAAAATGGCTAATTTTTGCATTAATTAACATAGCTTTAGAGGATTCAAAGCATTTTTGGGCGTTAATTTTCATTTTTGTTAGAAATGAAAGTTACGTCCGGTAAAACAGGACGGAAGACCTACTTGTTGCTTTGCAACGAGCTTTGCTCTAGTTAAGTGTATTTTTTCTTAGAATGAAAAAGACACATTAAAAGGTTTTTTAAAAAGCACCTAATCTCCCAATTTTTAAAAAGACACAATTCACGTCATTTTCTAGTCTTAAATTGAAAATTAATGACAGTATTGGTATTTCATTTATTTGTGATCATAAACATTGTTGCTTTACTCTGTTGAATTGAACAAAGGGATTGTTGAAATGAGGGAAAAAGCTCGACGAGTTGTAATGCATTTTTGCTTCAAGATATGGGAATCATCAATAGCGACAGTTACGTTAATTTATTAGACTCACAGAATAAAGAATACAAGAATAGATATGGGTTACCCCATATCCAAAGATATTCGACTTTTAGATTTAATATGTTTAACAGTGTTTATAATGACGTTAATAAAAAAAACTGCAAATATTTTTAATGTGCAATGAGTTGTAGTTATTGCAACCTCTCAATCAGACATCAAGAAAGTCAGATTTTACCATTTAAAATTTAAAAAAAAAACAGATTTACAAAAGATTCCATAACTTTTTTTAAAGACATCCCAATAATCAATATTCATTACATTGAGACACAAACAAAATATGAAATAAAAAGTAAAAAACCTTATCTTGTTTACTGCATTGTATTTTAATACTGACGTAAACCTAGATCGTCTTTACATGTATGTCAGTACAATAAAAAGTACCACTTTTGCAGACACTCGTCCAAGTTTGCTCACTAACTATTTCAGTAAAATATAAACTTTACTGACAAGTTTTTTTCATTAATGGAATTTCATACAATATAAACTCTACAGACAGGTTTGCTCATGAATTATTTCAAACAATATAAACTACGCAGACAAGTTTGTTCATGAATGGTACTACTGTTCACAAATTTTATAATATTCATTAGATTTACATGTAACGGAGATAAATGCTGACGTATAAAGTGGAATGCTCCGTAACATATGATGTACAACTGAACCTAGGAGCAATATTGGTTAAAAATGCAACATTCTAAGAAATTATTATTTCTAACATAATATAACGAGAACAATAATTGAGCCTATAAAATTGACCTGGAATTTAGTCTCATGTTCTATTGAAATTATATTGAACTGATGTCATATAGAAGTATCACAGAACTCTAATCTGAAAAAAGCTCAGTCTATCTAAAACAAATGAGCTTAATATTCATACTATATACAACCCATAGAATAAATACGCTCCTTATCCTCTATTAAATGTTCTCATCAAGTCTGTCCATCATGGGAACAGAATGCTGAATGGAGAGTTCTAAGTTCCTTCACAATTTTTTCCTCAATCTCTTGACCTTGAGAGAGTTCATCAGTTGTCATGGTAATGTCCAGACAGGTATCCTTGGTAACCAGTTTGACCTCCTTCTTTCTTGTCTCCAATAGATTGGCCACCACCAACTGTCAAATATCATTATTTTATTCAGTCATAAACTCCAACTGGAGCGAAAATATTTTTTGTGATGATAGGAAATGCATTCTTACATCTTATTTCTTGATATTATAATAAGTTTCAAGTTAAAACTTAGACTTGAGTTGATATTGGTCTAAATTAAATAATTTCCTGGAGTTTATATAAAAGACTATTTTATAAAATGGACTGATGCTGATATCTTAAGTTACAACAACCGGTATTATTATTAGTATTATTTTTTCTAATTAATTGCCAATTTTAATATCATTCACGTACATGTACATTGTAAAATCGGGGATGGGGTGGGGTGAAAACTTTACTTTCATAGGCGTCGGAAGCAAATTAAGGGGGGGGGGCTAAACCAATAGACTGGTTGTCCCCCTTTTGCAGTATATAGTCAAATCCTGGTAAGGCAGATTGTATTTTTTGGATAAGATTTGGTTGTTCAAGAACTTGAATCATAACACCCCCTCCCTCCATCCCACACAACACATTTCTGAAATTGAATTTTGAGTTTAGAAAATGTTCCTTTACTTACACTTTGCATGATAAACCATCTAAGATATTTAAGGGTTTTTTGGAGGAGGGGGAGGGGTGACACTGTTATGAAAATTGAGGTAAAATTTCTACTTTACATTTTTGTTAGCCATCAAACTCTTTTTCAATTTTATCTCTTTAATCTACGTAGTTAATTTCAATTTTCTATATTAATGTAGGACAATTTTACAGTTAAAAAGGTATATAACAATGACTCATTGCCAAATTTAAATGTAAAATATCTACTGTATATCAAAATAGACTTTTTGACAAGAAAATTCTCTGATTTGTGCTATTCTTATTTCGTGTGTTGTACGATCGCTATTTCTATGTTGTACGATCGCTTCATAAAAAGATAATGTCGTTGACGATCGCCTCGCGGTTGTCAAATTTTCCAGTTAAAATTTGTTTTAAGATTATGTATGTAGTTTTAATTTTAAAATCATTTAGTTCATACTTGAAAGAACCGTTACATATCAAAAGCAGCAAATGTTCTTAGGTAATAACAACAATAAACTATTTCAAAGCATTAAAATTTGATATTTTGAACAATGTCGATTTGATCGGTAGCATTTGCACAGAAACTGTAAAACAAATTTACTCTCGGTAAATCCTAAACTGTAGATAATTATCTAAACTAAATGTTTGCTAATTTTATTTTCAGCTGGTCACACTCCAGCACATACAAAACTATTTAATTTTACCCCCTACAATACTTTCTTTTTCAATGTTTTGATCTGCGTTGCCGATCGCATCCGCGTTGCCGATCGCGCGTTGACAGGGGTGATCATTAATTTCTGCTATCTATGAGTGCAGATAATCCCTCTTTCTTCGAAGATGAAACATATAGTACAATTTCACTGATATTTATTCAATTAACTTATTAAGCAGGCAAACAGAAAATCACAAGAGTGAAATATCACGTACTGTTTTAAAATCCTATGGAAGGGAAATCTAAATACTTGTTTAATTAGAAAACGTTATTAATTTATAAATTGTAAATGCTTGTTCAACTCTGAATTAATCAATTGGATAGAAGTTTCATTGTTTTTTGTAGAGTATAAATATTTTCAATTGATATGTTGACTTTCTGGTTGGTTACTTTGCTAACGCTGTGGATTCAGAACATAGAATTTAGCTAGACTCTTGTCAAATGTACATTTAGTGGTTCTTTTGTGTGGTTTTTTTTTTTTTTGCATATTTCAGAAAAGTTCTTATTGTCCTTATGAACTCCTTCATTGGAAAAAAACTCCTTCTCAGCATCGTCGCAAACCACGGCCAAAATGTACGATCCTTCCCCCCCATTCTGGCTATTAGTATACTATAGTATGAGGACTCCGGACCGTGGCTCGAGGCGATGGGTTTACAGATCCATCAATTGATTTGTTACCAGACTATATGACAGAATTGTAATTGTTTTTCTTTTTTGATCTATATAAAGGCTGATGTACAGTTGGTTGGTAG
The DNA here is from genome assembly GCA_003671525.1 of Saccostrea glomerata. Classification (NCBI taxonomy): domain Eukaryota; kingdom Metazoa; phylum Mollusca; class Bivalvia; order Ostreida; family Ostreidae; genus Saccostrea; species Saccostrea glomerata. The sequence goes on from PRKT01000482.1 coordinate 252,811, forward strand.
GTGGCGTCCTGGGATTTCGACCAGAAACTTTTCGTCGAGTTAACGGATATTCCAACATGTTCTGGGGCTGGGGAGGCGAGGACGACGATATGTATCACAGGTATTAAAAATCTGGGGGGGGGCTTAAAGAATTCATTCTGAAATATAATAATTATTCAATATAAAAAAAATTATGAACTTCTTTATAGATATTTTCAGCAATTTTGGGCAGGTGATGGGTCATTGAATGATCAGCAGAGGACAAAAAGGCCGAATGATAAGAGATCAGACAGAAACGTTCAATGGTGTCTGACGTTGTCAAACACCAACATTTGACAGTGTTTTAAAATCCGATATTTTGAAAAGTATATATCATATTCCTTTGAATTTTTCAGGTCTTAATTGAAATAAATAAAGCTTTCATCCTGTATGATTTTGTTGTTTTACGCTAATTTATAGCAATTTTATCAAAGTTGTGACATTACTTTTGGATCAATCCTCGTACTTGTAGATGTCCTCAGATTTACAATTGACTTATAGATTTCCTTAGAGTTCCAACAGACTTATAGATGTCCTCAGAGTTACAATTGACTTTAGAGTTTCCTCAGAGTTACAACAAACTTAAAAAGATGTCCTCAGACTAATAATGGACTTACAGATGACCTCAAACTTACAGCAGACTTATAAGTATTCTCAGATTTACAATCGACTTATAGATGTCCTCAGATTTACAATAGACTTATGGATGTCCTCAGACTTACAATCATTGCTCCAGGTCGCACTTACTTTTAGGTCACTAAATGGCGACCTAAGTTTTTTTGACCAATTGCTTCAATAACAAGGTCAAACTCAGAGAAACTCTTAAAAGTAACGACGTTTGGATGCCATTCTATCGGAGAGGTTATAAACTTATATATATACGTCTCTGGTTCCATCAAACTTCACTATTACAGCAATTTGTCATAACATTAAGTGATCTAAGTCCATGCGATGCTTTGTAAAGTGTGTTAAAGTATATATATCTTCAAACATTGTCTTGATAGAGAATCATAAACGTGTAAATCTTGATTCCGAAAAATAAAAAGATGGATGTTGCCAGCCCAAATTTTCTCAGTCACAAAAATTTGACTTGGTTTGATATTCTAGTCGCAAAACCAATTTTTTGGTCGTAAATGCAACCATTTTAATCGCAACTTGGATGGAGCACTGACAATAGACTTACAAATTTTGTCAGACTTACAATTGACTCATAGAACTCCTCCTCCTCTTCGAGTTCCTCTTCTGACTCAGATTCCTCCTCACTTTTCCTCAGCCCCAGAGATGTCTGAGGAGCTACAGCTTTTTTACCACGCTTATCGCTTCTTAAATATTAGAAATTAAAGTTGTTAATTCATAGGGCTGGGCAATAATATCGATATTTCAATATATTGCAATACAGTGACAAAAAATATCGTATCGCAATACGATTTTGTAATATCGATATATTGGCAATAAGCTTTGAATAAGGAATTTTGTCATTAAATATAGAAATGGACTTATGAAAGTTTGTTATTAAGCCAAACAGTAAGTCAGAAGTTGTTCTGTGGGAACATTTCAGAGCATAACTTAAATGAAATCAACAAGATTTTTTTCCGGGTTGGTTACTTATCATAGTTATGTATATTCTGCATGTAAATTAAAGTAAATATGGTAAGAAAATGCCATTTTTATTACATTGAAAATATTGTAATACATATCGCAATACAGTTAAAAATATCGCAATATATCGCAATACGAAATCTCGGGCCAATACCCAGCCCTATTAATTCATCTACGGATAAATTAAATCTATAGATTTTAGCGATATTTTGGTACAAATATTCTCCCACCTTTGTCCGCTCAGCCCGTGTTCTTCCTGAAGTTCCTCTTGCTGAAGCCTGGCTTGTTGTAAAATTCTTTTTGAAAGCTTGTCATCAACATACTGACAAAAAAACAATATTCTTATACTTTAATATTATGAGGTTTATAATACTTCTACTTTCTTAATTAAGTTTACTGACTAGAAAAAAAAAAATTAAAATCCCTAAATACCGTGTTCATGTACTGTGTTTAATAAACAGTCTATTTTTTTTCCCAAGTTAAATAAAAATAATTAGCAATATTTTTTATTAGAAAAGTTATTGTCGGTTAATGAAATCGGAATCATTTGTACAATACAAAAAAAATTCTAAACTATGATATTGAAATTGTTAATTAATATTGCTTTGGGACGAAACCACTTGGGTCAAAATCATGCGGGTCAAACACGAAATTGGGTCGTAACTATTCTCTATTGAGAAGTCGATGGTTTCAATACTCCCTTTAAAGGGGAGTATTGAAACAAGCCATCAACTTCTCAATAGAGAATAGGTCGTAACCACCCACATTCATGGTTGAGTTTGAATTTTTGGTTGTGTCGATCATTTAACGTAAAAGACAAAGGTAATAAACACATTGCCAGAGCATTTCCTCTGAAAGTGTAAATGAGTGCATTTCTGATTAGAGGGGTACTGAGTGTAATTCAGAGTTAGATACCTTGTGTTATTATTTATCGATACTATGGGGTTAAACTAAAGATTTTTTCTCAAACAAGTTTGATGTATGGGCACTGTATACATAATAATTTTATAGACAACCATTACAAACACATAAAAATTATTACCACTAAGTGTGAAAATATTTCAATAGTTTAAGCATTTCTAAGAAAAAAAATTAAGAAGATTTCGTGTATATCTTTTAACCCTGCTGTTTATTAGTTTTAGAGGAAATTCGAACGCAAAAGTTAGAAAGTCGTTGGACATCTTCAGGCAGACAATACAATCAATCAACGTATCAAAGATCCTACACCAAAAGCTGTCTACCATTATTCAATTCATCAAACTTTAACTGAGCAAAGGAATTTTTGGCAGACATGCGTTTTACTATTGATCAGTGTTTGTAACTTTACCTCGTCATCTTTATCTTTCCTATTTCTGACTTTCATCGCACAATCGCCCGGAAAAAGAACTTAGCGCGGAACGCAAATTTACCTCCTCTCCGAGCATAACCGGTTTTGGGGGCACTTGAACAGATCCTGCTGAGACCTTTTCGGCAATCTGCAGGCTGTCGAGATCTGACAACTTTAACTTGTCCAATCCCGGTTTCAAATTGTCTAAGACTTTTGTAGATTTTCCATATGTTTAGTCATTAATATCATTGGAGAGAGAAAGTTTTTCTGCACACACTTTGCAGCTTCCAGGAGTCCCTGTCCTGGTGTATCACTGACATAAGAGCAGTGTGTCGATTGCATGCCATTCTCCAGATATTGAAGATTGAAAATGGTCAAAAATTCTCAACTTGTCAATTTCTAAACACAATCTTTGGTGTAAATAAGAAACCACTTTTCCCCCTTTTCCTGACACATTGATTTAATGGCTCCGACTTAGTCGTCTTGTCCGTTTTCTTAGCTTTCCAACGACACCAAAGTCCTCTAAGTTAACCGCATAGGTATAAATAAAGATATTCAAGTTTTATATGAAATCAACAGAAATAAGGACAAATCAGGTGTCGCAACATGTTGAAATCAATAAAGTTATTCTTCTGAGGTTGTGACATCATTTTTCGACTAACTAAGTATTGCAAACTATTTGAAACATGAAATGTTATTGTAGTAGAAGTTTCCTTGATCAAATTAATAATATGCAAATTAGTCATCAATCTGATGCTTCCTACTGTGTTTGCTATGTGACATTAAACGTTGTAGTGACCAAGACAAAGACGATGACTCAGCGTCTTTGGGGGACTATAAATACTGGCGAGCGCTGATGCTCGTGGTTAGTCTACCAGTGGCAGTGGATCAGTACGGATCAGGATAAAAAGGGTAAGGAATTTATTGTGCTTCATTTGCGGGTCTCAATATACTGGAGATCCCACAGTACATCTTACACTTCTTATATATCATTATATATTTCATATTACAGGAAAATCAACCTTCATTGAATATGAATAACCTGAAACAAAAAGAAATATTTGACAGCTTCCCTCCACATGACCTCTGCTCAGAGGTAAGTAGCATTTGTTGTTTATTTTTTAAGTCCCAACAAATATTCATTTTCCTTGAATTGCTTAAATATACAGGGAATTTAAGTAGAAAAAAGACTGATTTTCCTTCGTCTATGTTAACCGTATAATTATAAACCAACAAATTTAAGGTTAATACGTAATCGACAAAAATAAGGACAAATTAGGAGTCGCGACATCTCAAAATCACTTAAGTATCTCTTGCTCAGTCGCAACATAATTTTTCGACTTACTGAGTTTTACGAACAAGTAGAAATATGCTAAATTTTGTTAATTCAACACATAATCTACTTTAATGCAATTATTACAGTGCAAAAAATTTAAAAAATATTTATGTTAACATTTGACACTTTCAAACTCTCCATTTGTTTATTTCTTCGGTGCAAATAAGAAGCTATTTTTCTCCCTTTTCTTGTCACTAAGGTTTCAAGTGTCTGATTTAGTCATTTTGTCCGTTTTCTGACCTTTCCAACGACACCAAACTCGTCTTGATCCGATAAAAAATAAGAAAGTTATGAGCTTCTGAAAATTCCACTTTGTCCTTTACTATTGCTTCTATCCGTGACTTTCACTTTCCACTTTCATTTTCTTAATCTTTTAATCTCCGTTGACCTACTTGGGCACTTTAATCCACGGGAATTTTCGTTTTTATCCTATACCCTAACCCTAACCCTAACCCTGACCCTAACCCTAACCCTCACTCTAACCCTGACCCTGACCCTAACCCCCACTAACCCTAACCCTTACCCTAACCCCCATTAACCCTAACCCCCACTAACCCTAACCCCCACTAACCCTAACCCCCGATAACCCTGACTTTAACCCCTGCAAACACTTACTTTTCTTTTTTTGCTCATATCTTCTGACTGACTGCTCTGATGTCAACGTTCTTGGTGTCGTTGGAAAGGTCTTGAAGAGCTCTTTACGCTCGCATCATGGTATTGTCGTTTCAGTGAGCAGAAAGTCGGATAACAAGCGATATGTTCAAAAGGCTTGCAAACGGCAGAAAATCCTTATCTCTGGACCGATTCAAATTCTTGGGCTTGTCAGTGAGCTCTGGTCAAGGTCTATCGAATGCCGTAAAGTGTAGAAAGATCAAGCCATTTTTTGAGGCTTTTAAGAGCAAATATGGCCTAGGTGTTCCCAGACGGCTTACGTAGACATCTTTCATCTCTCGCAACTTTTCTCGTTTTTGATCTTTAACAACCATCTTCGGACAGTGGACCGAACTTGCCAAGAGCTTTCCAATGACACCAAGACTTTGAAAATTGCTTGAAAATTCAGAGAGATACTGACCTTTCAATTTGGGGTCCTTTTGCCACCCCTTTGGAGCAGTTTTTGGGCATTTCAGCGAGAGAGGTTCAGGTCTGGGTATCGAGGCCTATGGAACCTTTTATGAAACGAAGAGTCCCCTTTCGTCCCAATCTCTGGACTACTGAGGACGTTGCCTTCCGGTCCTACCGGAATTACGGCACCTTTTCTTCAAATGCCTGTAGGTAACACGCCCTTGGGTCTAGCTGGCTGAGCTTTGGTATGTGGATTCCTTGAAGTCTTCTTCAACTTTAATGTATGAGTTTAGGGCCTCTATCTCTCACCGTTTTCGCGCTATCGCCCGGAGAAAGAACTTAGCGCGGAACGCAATGCTAACTCGTCTCCGAGCTTAACCGGTTTTTAAAGCACTTGAATAGCTCTTACTAAGACCTCCTCAGCAACGTGCAGGTTGTCGAGATCTGACCACTTTAACTTGTCCAAATCCCTGTCTCAAAGTTTTTAAGACTTTTGTACATTTTCCGCATGTTTAGTCCTTCATATCTTTAGAAGGAGAACGCAGATCGGTCAACTTTTTGCAGCTACCAAGAGTCCTTTTTAGGGTCTCTCATTGACATAAGTGGGAAGTGTCATTTGCATACCATTCTCGAGATCTGTGAGGTTGAAAATGGTGAAAAACTCCCAATTTGTCCATTTCTAAACACAATCTTTGCTGTAACTAAGAGACAAACTTTCTCCCTTTTCCTGACACTTGGAGTTTATGACCCCCACTTAATCGTGTGCCTGGTTTTCTTACCTTTCCAACGACACCAAACTCGTCTCCATCCGATAATAAATGAGAAAGTTATGAGCTTCGGAAAATTCCAATTATTCCTTTACTTTTGCATGTATCCGTGACTTTCACTTTCCACTTTCATTTCATTTGACCTAAATAGTTCATGACCTAGATAGTTCATCTTCGTTTTTAGCCCTATTCCTAACCCTAACCCTAACCCTAACTTCATCCTTAAATAATTGTTAGGTTTAAAATAACTTAAATTTGATCAATACCAGGGAAAGAAAAGAAACACAAGGTAGCAAAATAAGTTTAATCTTTGTAAAAGAGAAATCATAACAACAGGACAGGTTTAAAACTAGTCCCGTCCTCTAATGAACTCATCACGTACAGCGTTCACAGTCTCAGTTACATCAAAGAGCGATCGCTAGCTTTGTGTATTGGATGCCATCAAAAACCGGTTTTTGAAATGCCGTCTCAACACTGAGCGCGTGCAGACTTGGACATTCACAGACAGAAAGTCATCGGACAGAGAAGACGTGGAAAAGGTAGGCAGAATACTTCATAGTTAGCTTAGATTTTCTTTTAGCTCTAATTTGATAAAGGTGGAAGACTTTAAGCAAAGGAGCAACTATTTGAATATAAGGCAATAGTTTTCTTGATACCGTACAAGTAGACGTTTTTAGCGAGGATGTAATTTATTATTACATCTTCTGCATGTTATTACACCCAAAGATTAAACTTATTTTGCTACCCTTATTTTAGGTTTTAGAGAGTCTTTCATTTTATATACATTATATAACAATATAACATAGGGGATAATTTGAACAAAGTTTTAATTTATATGCTTTAATTTCTAACTATAATGGAAATCTATATCATTTCAAACTCTATAAACTACATAAATCCCGTGTAATTTTTTCTATTAATTTCTATTTGAAAACTATCACAATATCTCATTTCCTAAATTATTAAACACAAAAACAATGTTATGATTTCCGGCTTGTATTTCACCATCACTGAAGCTGAAAGGTTAAAAATTCTTGACATAATCTTCTTTTCTGTATTCCTAGCTTTAAAATGACACCAAACTTGTCTAAATCGAACGACAAATAAAAAAGTTATGGGCTAAAGAAAATTCCATTATATCCTCTAAATAACTAACCCTCTACAACTTTCACTTTCCACTTTCATTTTGTTTGACCTGACATGACCCGGCATGACCTATAACCCGGCATCTTCGTTTTTAGCCCTATCCCTAACCCTAACCCTAACCCTAACCCCAACCCCAAACCTAACCCTAACCCTAACCCTAACCCAGTCCTGAAAGTTTCATTAAAATCCATTGAGCAGTTTTCGAGAAATCGCGTGCACAAAATCGGTAAGAAAAAAAGAATAATAATAGGTAAGAAAAAAAGTGAAAAAGAAACCGAAGAATAACGAAAGGTCTTCCGCTGAAGACGGAAGACCTTAATAATAAGAAACAGAGTAAAAACAATATGTTCCCCAACTTAGTTTGGGGAACATAAAAACAAAGAGAATTCCAGTTTTTCCTTTACTTTTGCTTCTATTCGTGACTTTCACATTCCACTTTCATTTTGTTTGAACTAATTCCGGCATGACCTAATTCCGGCATCTTCGTTTTTAGCCCTATTCATTATGCTTTTAACCTAACCCTAACCCTCACTTATCCCTTAATCTCCGTTGACTGACTTGGGTACTTAAATCCGTGGGCATTTTAGCATTTATGCCTATACCCTATGCTTTAACCCTAACCCTAACCGTAACACTAACACTAACCCTAACCCTAACCCTAACACTAACCCTTACACTAACACTAAGACTATTCGAACCCTAACCCTAACACCTACTTACCCTAACCCCCACTAACCCTAATCCTCGGTAACCCAAACATTTATCCCTGACCTTAACCCCTGTGAACACTTACTTTTCGTTTTTTGCTCATATCTCTTGACTGGCTGCTCCGATGTCAACGTTCTTGGTGTCGTTGGAAAGGCTTGTAGACTTCCTTAAGCTGATATTGTCGTTTCAGAGAGCAGAAAGTCGAATAACACGCGATATTCTCAAAAGTCTTTCAAACGGCAGAAAATCTTTATTTCTTGAGGGATTTTCAAGTTCTTGGGCTTGTCAGAGAGCTCTTGACAAGGTCCATCGAATGCTGTAAAGTGTAAAAAGATCAAGCCATTTTTAAGGCATTTTAGAACAAATATTGCCTAAGTGTATCCACGCGGCTTACACAGATATCTTTCAAACCTCGCAACTTTTCCAGTTTTTTATCTTTCACAACCATCTTTAGATCGTGGAGAGAACTTGCCAAGAGCTTTTTAATGACACCAAGACTTTGAAAATTGCTTGAGAACTAAGGGAGATTTGGACCTGGCGTCCATTTGACACCCCTTCTGAGGAAGTTTGGGTCATTTTAGCGAGAGATATTCAGGTCATGGTATAGAGGCCTACAAAACCTTCAATGAAAAAAAGAGTTCCCTTTCGTCCCAATTTTTCGACTACTGAGGACGTCGCCTTCCGGTCCAACCGAAATTACAGTACCTTTTCTTCAAATGCCCTTCGGTCGCACGCCCTTGGAACTAGGAGGCTGAGCTTTGGTACGTAGATTCCTTGAAGTCTTCTTAACCTTTTATGTAAGTGATAAGGGCCTCTATCTCGCACTGTTTAAGCGCTATTGGCCGGAAAAAGAACTTAGCGCGGAACACAAGCTTACCTCGTCTCCGAGCATAACCGGTTTTTTAAGAACTTGAGCAGCTCCTACTGACACCTCCTCAGCAACGTGCAGGTTGTCGAGGTCTGACCAATTCAACTTGTCCAATCCCTGTTTAAAATTTTCTAAGACTTTTGTACACTTTCTGCATGATTAGTCATTCATATTTTTAGAGAGAGAAAATATTTCTGCCAAGTCTTTGCAGATTCCAAGAGTCCCTATAGGGGTGTACCACTGACACAGGAGCGGTGTATCCATTGCATGCCATTCACCAGATAATGAAGGTTAAAAATGGTAAAAAAAATCCTCAATTGGTTAATTTCGAAGCACAATCTTGGTGTAAATAAGAAGCCACAATACTCTTTTTTTCCTGACACCTTGACTTTTTAAATCTGATTTAGTCGTGTTGTTCGTTTCCTTAGCTTTCCAACAACACCAAACTTGCCTTAATCCAATAATAATAAATAAGAAAGGTATGAGCCTCCTTTACTATTACTTCTATCCGTGACTCTCACTTTCACTTTCTATACATGACTTTTACTTTCACTTTCATTTAACTAAATTCCGGCACGACCTATTTCCGGCAACTTCGTTTTTAACCCTAACCTTAACCCTAACCATTATTGTTTATTAATTAATTTATATTTGATATTAGAGAAAAATCACCCTTTATTTAATATGAATAACTAGAAATTAGAAGAAATATTTGAGAGCATCCCTCCAAATGACCTCTGCTCAGAGGTAAGCAGCATTTAAGGTGAAATTTTCTAAGTCCATACAAAAATACATTTTTCTTTTATATCTTGAAAATACAGGGAATTTATATTAGATTATGCTTGTTTTTTCTTCGTCTAAGTTAACCGTACAAATGTAAAGCAAAAAACTTAAGGTTCATATGTAATCGACTAAAATAGGGACCAATCAGGAGTCGTGACACCTCGAAATCACTTAAGTGGACCTTGTTTAGTGGCGACTGAATTTTTCCACTAACCGAGTGTTGCGGACAGTTAGAACCAAGGTATATTCAGTTAATTTAACACATACATTTTTTTGCAATAATAACAGTGCATTAGGTTCACTTATTATTTAAGTTACATTTGACACTTTCTAACCCCATATTTAAGAAAATTCATTTACATAGTGTATTTTTTTAAAGAATACATGGAAATAAAATAAATAAAGCTTGTTTTTTTGTCTAAGTTAACCGTTCAGGTATAAATAAAAATATTCAAGTTCTATACGTAATCAACAGAAATGAGGACAAATCAGGTGTCACGACATTTTAAAATCAATAAAGTCATTCTTCTGAGGTTGCTACAACCTTTTAGACTAACCAAGTATTGCGAACAATTTGAAACATGATATATTTTTCTAAGTTTTCACATACTATACCTTATTTCAATTTAAATAGCAGAATAAATTCAGAAAAAGATTAGGTTACATTTTACACCTTCCAACCCCAGGGTTAAAATATACATTCCCTTTTTATCTATTGTCTTCTTATACATCTTTTTATATTTTGTATTACAGGAAAATCAGCCTTCATTGAATATAAATAACCTGAAATTAAAAGAAATATTTGAGAGCTAACCTCCAAATGACCTCTGCTGAGAGGTAAGTAGCATTTTAGGTGAACTTCCCAAAAATATATCTATTGACCTACTTGATCACTTAAATCTGTGATCATTTTCGCTTTTAGACCATACCCTAACCCTAACCTACATATAACCAAAACCCTCACTCTCCAGTTCCATTTTAAGCATATTTAGTCATAAATGTCTTTAGAGCTTCCATGAGTGCCTTTCATGGTGTATTACTATCATAAAAGCGGCATGTCGTTAGGGAAAATTTCACTTTTTCCTTTCCCTATTGCTTCTATCCATGACTTTCACTTTCATTTTAACTAGATAGATTATGACCTAGATAGATCATCTTCGTTTTTATCCCTATCCCTAATTAACCTTAACCCTTTCCCCTTTTATTTTCTGTGACCTAATCTTTTAATCCCCATTGACCTACTTAATCACTTGAATCCGTGATCATATTCGTTTTTCTATAACCCTATTCCCTTACCTTAACCCTAACCCCTAACATTAACCCAAACTCAACCCTGGGGCCATAAAATACAGAATTTTGGAAGTCATTCTTGCTCATCATAACTATGTACTTTGTCAATTTATTGAATACATAGGTGTAGAGAGCAAGATTTTCAAAGAATAAATGTATTTTCAGTATAAAATAAATAGAGCCCCGCCCTAACGCCATAACCTAGGACCCTCGGCCAATAAGATTCACAATTTTGGTAGAGTCATTCTTGCTCGTCATTACCACGTACTTTGTTAGTTTATTTAATACCCAAGAGCAGAGAAGAAGATTTTCTAATAAATAACGCCTTTTTACCATATAATCAATAGAGCCCCGCCCTAACACCAGAACCCGTGACCCTGGGGCCATGAATTTGCAATCTTGGTAAAGGATTCAATGTTTATTACATTCATGCCAACCGTTTGACTGTTTGATGTCCAGGAGTAAAGTAGAAGACTTTGAAATAATGTCTTAATTTTTGTGAATTTGGCCCGACCCCTCAGGTCCCAGGGGGACAGGGACCATAAAACTCACTATTTTATTTCCCCTTGAGGCCAGAGTTTTTTTTATTTTCTGTTTAACGGGAATTTTTCTAAAAAAGTTTGGTCGAGGGGACGAAATAAAAATAAAAATAAAAGATCAAAATGTTATGAGTCGGGACCAAAATAAAAATAAAATGTAAAAAAAAATGCTTTTTTTTTTAAAACTACACAAAAAAAATATCTGCTTAATTATTGTTTATTAGGATAAGACAGACATAATTCTGAATTTCTCCGTTTTTAATTGCATTCTGAGTGGGAATTACCTTCCCAGTATTTAGACAACTCCTACATATTGGTCTGACTATTGCAAAGTCCTCTTGCAGTCTGCGGATCCCCTCAGAGTTGACAATGTCCAGGTCACCGCAGTGAAAGCATACAGCATCGAATAATTGCGTTTTTCCTGTAACATAAAAAGTACACAGCTAATGAAGAATGAAGAAAAATACAATATTTACATGATTTACTTTATTTATACAGACAAACAATAAATCAATTTATAAATTGTGAACTTAATATTAAAATGCCTGAGTAATACGTTGTCTCAATGGGGGAAGAGCAGATGATGTTCTGTCTACATATTATGACATCCTCGTATTGTCCCCCAGGGAACAAAGGGTTTCCGCAAATATAAAGTAATTCTTCTTGTACCCGCTCAACTGCCCTCTCCTTTGTTCTATCCAATTTTCTGGCTGCATATATGACCCTTCTTTTTCCGCACTCTATACACAACATAAATCCTCTCACTTTAGCTGTAAAATATTATAAGAAATGGCACCACAATACACAATGTATAAGTATAATATTTATCAACTATGGTATTTGTTATATTGTATGTGTGCTTACTTCCAACCAAAACAGCTTTAAATATCTTGTCTCTCTCCGACGATTCACCACACCTGCTTCCCTACCATATTTGGCCTATTCATATCATTAGTTTCCGTACCATACAGGTCCTGAAAATCTTTGAACTGCCCATTTTCATCCTGTGTAGGATCTGGCACAAAATGAAGCCCACGAAACACATCATCTGGAAGCCTTGGAGGATAAAGAACACAATACCCACAGTTTTCTGCCATACACTTTTTGATCTAAAAATTAATTACTCTATCAAATCAAAGTTGCACTGTGTTAACTCACATGAATTAAATACAATGTACATACATGTAATAATTATATACAGCATGCACTATCAATCTTTAAATATTTATCAATATATTAAATTCTTTATTGTACCGCATATAGGCCCCCATCTGCCACCACCTGCTGGGTAGAAAGTCTAACACGGGAGATGAATTGTGCATCCCGCTATGACGATGCTGAAATCATTTTAACAGGTGATTTTAATATTGACCTGATGAAAGACCCCCCAAGATACTGGACCTCTGCTCTTGAAGAATATGATTTTTCACAGATAATTAATGTACCCACGAGAATAACAAATGTCTCCTCAACCCTAATTGATCATGTATATACTAACCTACCCAAGAACATATGTGAATCTGTAGTACCGCCAATTGCAATATCTGATCACCATCCGATTTGTTTTTTGTGTAAAGAAGTATAAGCACACGGAGATAACTTATAGGGACTTTAAAAAGTTTAATGAAATAAACTTTCTTTCAGACTTGGAAAAAGTTAATTTTCAATCCTTAGATTCACTCTCTATATCTAATGATGCATTAAATAAATTTTATTCACTTTTTAATGCTGTACTAGACACACATGCAAAAATAAAATCTAAAAGAGTGAAGTATGATGCAAAACCAAAATGGTTAACCCAAGAAATTCTTGAAGCACAGCACAAGCGCAATAATTTTCATAAAGTTAAGGACTTTGAAAACTACAGATTATGGCGAAATAAAGTACCATCACTAATTGAAAATGCAAAAATTGATTATTATAAATCAACCGTAGAGCAAAACAAAAATCCACGCCAGATGTGGGATGCATTAAACAAATTAGCTTCTACCCCCAAAAATTATAATCCGACGGCACTTGAACAATCGATGTAATGGAGGATACACAAGACATTACAGAGATATTTAATTCTCATTTCTCAAATGTCTGTGCTAAACTCCTTGAAGGAGTAAATAAAGAAGAGTGTGATTTCAATGGCCTTTTAAATTTTGTACAGTCTAAATTGGGAACAGAAATGTTTTGTATCCCGCTTATTAGCCCTGATGAAGTGCTTTCCTTACTAAATAAGCTTGATGTTAATAAATCATCAGGTGTAGATACCATCGGTCCCCGTTTATTAAAACTTACTGCACAAACAATACATAAACCTGTAACCCATATAATAAATACAAGTATTACATCAGGTATTTTCCCGAAAAGTTTTAAACTTGCCAAAGTTACACCTATTTTTAAAAAGGGAAATAAGCTTGATCCAAATAACTAAAGACCCATTTCTATTTTACCGACATTATCAAAAATTATAGAAAAACATGTGGCAAATTATGTACGATTACTTTTTTCCGACTTTGATCTTTTAATAGAATCTCAATCAGGTTTCAGAGATTTGCACTCATGTCAAACAGCCCTTACAAAAATTACAGATAAATGGTTATATGAAATGGACCAAGGCAAACTTGTTGGTACTGTCTTTCTCGACTTCAGAAAGGCATTTGACTTAGTAAATCATGAAATTCTTCTTAAAAAGCTACAGTGTTATAATTTTAATGAAATAACTTTACATTGGTTTCGATCATATTTAAGTGACAGACTTCAAAGTGTCCATCTGTCTAACAAAAAATCTTCTTATCAGCAAGCCACAGCGGGAGTTCCACAGGGGTCTATACTAGGACCTCTTCTGTTTTTACTGTACATTAATTATCTTCCACTTTATATCAAAAATTCAAACATAGATTTGTTTACCGATATTGCCACTTTACATGTTTCCGGCAACGATTCCCAATCTATTGTAAATTCATTATCAATGGATATTGCTTTTATAGAAAAATGGTGCATTCAAAATCAAATGATACTTAATGCCTCAAAAACTAAATGCATGTTAATAGGGACACATCAGAAGAGATCAAAATTCTTAGATCATGATTTTCCTTTATTTGTTTCAAACCAGAAATTAGACAATGTAACATATGAAAAAATTCTTGTGGTATATTTAGATAATTCTTTGCAATACAATGTACATATCGACCATGTGTGGAAAACTCTGTCACGTAAAATTTCAACACTCCGTAGAATTAGAAAGTATCTTCCTCTTCAAACACGCAAGTTGTTTTATAATGCATACAGTATGCCTACCATTGATTACTGCCTTACAATTTGGGGAAATACGTCCAGATCAAATCTTGATAGAGTTCATAAAAGAATATCAGCAAGTAAAATAAACGACTTAAATCCCCCTACCCACATACTTTTCACTATCATAGCAAGTTTGAAAAAATTAATTTGAGAAAAATCTATGCGTGAAAAGAAGAAAACTCAACATTTAGATATATTGACGAAGTAGTGTCAATCAACAATGGCAATTTCCATTCTTATTTGTAATCGATATATCCTGGTGAGCTTGAGATGAAAGATACCACAGAGTCTAACACATCTGTTTCATATTTTAATATTTTACTTGAACAAGACATTAATGGTAATCTAACAAACAAGCTCTTTGATAAACGTGATGACTGTAACTTTTCTATTGTCAACTTCCCTTACTTATGCAGCAATATATCTTCATTACCTGCATTCGAAGTTTATATATCTCAGTTGATTTGATACGCAAAAGCATGCTCTACGTATAAATATTTTCTAAAACGAGGTAAATTATTGACAAACATGTTGATTAAACAAGAATTTTAGTAGTCTCGTTTTATAGTCATAATTGCGTAAATTCTATGGTCGATACTATGACCTTGTTAGCAAATACAATTTATCAATGAGTCAAATGATGACTGACGCTTTTCATACTAATTGTTTGTCCAGTATTTATACACTGAATTGACGACGGATTATCCCTTTATTTTCCGATTATGACAAGGATCACTTGGTGGGTGTGACCGATCGGCAGGGGATGCTAACTTCTCCTTGGCACATGATCCCAACTCCGATGTATTGGAGGTCTGTGTTTGTTATGCTCCTATTTTGTATTGTTTTATGAAATTTTGATCTTGAATATTGTTTGTTATCTCCATTTGTTTCACTTATACATTTATACATTTTCTAACTATTTTATAACTTAAACATTTGCATGTCCAATAAGTTTATCCCACGCTATACCTTAACATACCGACCGTCAAATACACTGTCAACTTTGTTTAATAATATCCGCTTAAAACACACAACAAATTTAATCCATTTGATAAAATATATTGTACGCCGTGCAGTCCAAAAATGATAAACTAGTACTCGAAAAGTAACGCAAAAATCCCACGCTATACCATAACATACCGACCGTCAAATACACTGTCAACTTTATTCAATAATATCCGCTTAAAACACACAATGAATCAAATCCCATTGATATAATAATTTGTACGCCGTGCAATCCAAAAATGATAAACTAGTGCTCTAAAAGTAACGCAAAAATGTATAAGTCGAATGGTTGACTTAAAATTTCAGTGCGAGGGGCAGGGCTTTTTTTTTTATAAAGTGTACACTTAGTACATGTACAAATTCAAAGTTAAAATGATTAACAATGCTTTCATAGCATTGTTTATAGCAGTTTTCAGTATTTCCAAAAAACAGGAACATTGAGGCGTGTAACAAAATTGAGCGCGTGTAGGTTTTGAGAGTGATTTTGCATTCAAAAACACTTTTAAAAGTTTGTACCATAGCATCATTCTTAAAGTTGCTTTTATCCTTAGGAGTTTACCCAAAACAATATGTACTAGAATAATATAAAAGAATTGTTTTCAAAACTAAAAAAAGTCCAATAAAAGGCCAAACTTTAAATACCGCCCCTTTGTATAAAAATAATGACGCCTAGGAAGAATGTGTATTTGATAATAGACAATAAGGGTCCAAAACCTTTATTTTTATTGTTAAAGTAAGCAATACAACCCACTCTTTTTGTAGTAATACCTTACATTTGGCTAGAATTAAAACTAAAAAAGTTTTAAACAAAAGTGAAGAAAATCGATAATCATTACTTTTTCTATGAAATAAATAGTAGGGGAAATCTGGAATGTAATGTTATTGCATTTAGCCTCCAGGTATAACTAAATATTCACTTGTGCACTTCTTAGCGTTTGATTATAAAGGTGCATATATCTTAACAGGTAAATCAGAGGATTTTTGTTTTGTATTTATGTCTAAGTTATATTGTGCACATAGTACATATACAATTTTACATGAGAATTACAAAAATATATTCATATGCATATATACTTTTTATTTCCAAAAACAGGCACATTGACGGGATGTTACATAACTGAACAGGTGTGGTGTATTTTATGTAGAAGGTTTTTGCTTTCCCAAACATGGTTAAACGTGTCTAAAAGTAGATCAATTCTGAATGCTGAATTGACCATTTTTATATACATTATATCCAAAATGCTAATATGTACGTCTTGTTTTGTAAATTTCAATTCTTCTGTATTAAAAAAAATGACAGGTAGGAAGAGTGCCTATTTGAAAATAGACAATGAATATCCAAAACTTTTTTTCATTGTTAAAGTAAAAAATCTACTCTCCTGGCTAGAACTAAAAATCCATAAAAAGATTTTAAACGAATGAGCAACGAAAATCAACATTCATTTTTTTTTTCTTTGCAGTTGCCAATTATATCTTTCAAAATAAATAGTAGGGGGAATCCCTAATGTTATGCAATTAGCATTTAGCCTCCAGATAGAAGATTTACCATGTGCACTTCTTAACGCTTGATTATAAAAGTGCATATATGCAAACAGGTAAATCAAAAGATTTCTGTTTTTTTTTCAAGTCTAAGTAAATGGCAATTGAAAAGAATCCCTAACCCTAAATACTATATATACACATACAATGCTTTAACTTCTATGCACTGTTTAAACGTCGAAATAAAAAAATTAATAGATTCATATATTTGAAGTCTTTAAAATGGAATACTCTTATTATGCCATTTCATGTAAACAAACTGTATATTTTAATAAATTGCCTTTTAATTAGTGGGATTTTCCTTTTACGTCAAAAATTCTTTTAAACAATATGTTAATTCTACAAGAAATTAAAAAAATACTTTATTAAAAATGGCTATGTAATTTTTTGAAAATAGCTTAGAGTCGTATATAAATTCACAGTACATAGAAATACTAGTATCATATTAGACCCGATCATGCACGCATTCGTTTTATCTTACGTGTTTGTTGGCTGTTTTGCCTTTTCTATGGCATGTAGTTGTTTTCCTCGGCATCCTCAAGTACAGTTCTGTAACTTTGACTTTGGTAAGGCAGTTGTACTCTTTATTGTCTTTATGTTTAAAATAATTTTGTATACGGCGTATCTTATGTTTACATTATAAGACTTTTTTCTCCTTTCGTGTTTATTATGAAAATAATATGTTTTACGGTGTGGCCGTTGGGGCGAGCGCAGTCATTTACTATCAAAAACCTATACATACTTAGTCTAGTAGTTTTTACTTATACTGTCTATTCTCAGTTTATTTCAAAAAGAGAAGAAAAAATATCAATTTCTTCCCTGGCATGAGGATCGAGATTCCAAAATTCTCGGAAGTTTCCGACAAAATTGGAAATACCCGAGCCGTTGAAGTGACGAAAGTATGACGTCAGATAAAAAGAGTTGACTTAGAACGCAAAAGATAGTGTTGTGGCTTGGAGATTGCATTAAATCATTGTTGTAATTTTTTCAAGTAAGTTGTTGCTATGTATAAGCCTCCCTGTTGCTATGCACCGCAAAGGATTATTGGGAGTTTGGAATGTTTTCATGCGGACTCATAAAAATTTTTTGGAACAATGTGCAGATTTCAACCCGAATTTCGTCCGTTCGTACACGTTAGTGTATTGAGCTCGCTACGTGAGCGGCGCTTTGCGCCGCCTCGCTGCACTCGCTATATTATGTAAATAATTCGATTGAAGTGAACTTTATATCTAATGTTTGTGCTTTAAATTTCTTGTTTCTCACCTACCCATATTTTTTTCTATAGTTGTCAAGGCAACGGTATTGGAAAGAAAACCCGGTAACAACGAATTTAGACAGGAAGTGAAATATGAAGTCAATATTCTAGAAGATTACAAGGTATTATTCTTATTTTTTAAAAATTTTCTGTTTTTCATATCCTGCAATTTATTAATCTATTTTTGAGTCAAGGTGAAGACAATTATCGAATAAGAATTTTTCAAAATTATTATATTTACTACCGCAGAACAGTTACGGTCCAAACCGTGGAAGAAGGGCAATATACACAGCCTCAAATGGTGCCGCTTGTGGCTCTTACTTTCAATTGGATAAGACCTATATTATTGCAGGTAAATTCTTCAAATCAAAAAGTCCTTTAGAATGTTCTCATTTCAAATTTAAAAATGGAAAATAGGATTTATTGCACTTAATGAATTGATACATACTGTAATGATTTATAAGGAAAAAATCGTTTAAATGGTATTTTTTCGATTATTTGAGAAAAGGATTCGAAAATATAACAAAAATATAAATTTAAAGTTGTTTTTCAATTAACATAACAGTTTTTTGTTGTACCATTCTGGTTAATAAAACTCAAAAGAACTTACCACAGAGATAAAGATTTACAAAATGTATCTGATTATTTAAAAATGCCCTCTCAGCAACTTTCAAAGTACATGCCAAGCTTGGTATCTTTACAAAAAGACCCTTTAAAGGTAAGAGATATAACTGTAGTCGACATTTAAAGTTTTGAATTTCACAAAAAAAGTCAGGGTTAGTGATTTTAAATCACTATTTAAAATGGTTTGTCCCATTTTGCACACATTCATGTACATTCTTCCATAATGAAGGTGAGGAAAAAAATATGTGCCAAAAAAGCAATATAAATATCACAAAACGATTACATTGTGCGTGCAAAGACGCATTTTTTTTTAATTTGTGAAACACTGATGCCCTTATAAAATGCCTTTTTGCAAAAATGAATTTTCTCAATTACAAGTAAAAATCCAATGTCAAGTGATGAAAAATATTCCACCAAAAGAAGAAATTTGAAAGCCCAAGTACTAACCATTCATAAGATAAGGCCAGGGGTTTTTGATGCGGATCAAACACCAAGTTCAAGGTCAGAATGTCAAATTCTGAACAGATGATACAAACAAACTTTTGTCAGCAGACAGACAGACGGACATGGCAAAGCTACAAATATCCGAATCTTCGACTTTATGGGAGTAATTATCTTGTTTTGGTTTAAAAGAACATGAATTAAACTGGACATTGCTAAATGACAGGTACATGGCAAAACGTATATTATAGATATTAATTAAACACTGCTTTATTTGCTTTTTTCTTTCTTAAATTCTCTAGTAGTTCAAATATGCATGTTTATTTCTTTATTGTAACTAGATGTGAATCTGTTGGATTTAATCAAAATTTTTCTCTTCGTGTTTTTACACTCTCGTCTCTCGTCTCTCTCTTTCTCTCTCTCTCTCTCTCTGCATATTATTTTCTTAATCACATGCACTTTTTAAAATCGTCGTTAACAAAGCAATTCAAGCCATCTAAATGTGAAATAACCCATTTTTGAAAAGATATATAATCATATAAAATAGAACATATTTTATCTAATTAATTTTAATTTTCCAAATTAATGTTGTTTATTTATCATAAGGAGGTATACAAACGGGCGTTTCAATAATATGTTTTATGTGGTTTTTATAAATTGTTCTACCTTCAAGAAGCACATGGAAATATGTTTGGATTAAAACTGATTGTGATGTAAATGCTTTTTTTAAAAAATTAACTATTTTTAGGAGGCATACAAGGAGGTATTTGGACTACATACTCATGTGGTCTAAATGGTCTTTATAAATCTTTCTCAAGATATCAACGAAAAGCTTTCAAACAAGGAATATACAAGAGAAACTGTGGCTGCAATGTAAGTTAAATATATTATTTATAAGTAAAATATTTAATACAACCGAGTACATTGTAGTTTTTATTAGCTGTTCTACAAGCAATGTAACGTTTTATATATTTTTAAAATAAATTAATAATTTTTTAGGTATCAGGAATATTGCTTATAATCATAGCTTACAGTGAATGATAAAAAAATGCTGCATGTTTCAGGTTGTTGACTGCACTGAATTATTTGATGGTAGAAAGTGTCCATCCAAGTCAAATAACCAGTGTATCATGAGATCTAATAGAAATTGCTGGTACAATCAAAATGCCTGCACACAATCAAAGTACGGATGTGACTGGGACACCCGTTCCTGTCGTAAAACATATAAACCAGGAAAATAAATGTTAATTACACAAATAAAGGAATAAATGATGACAATTGAATACAGAATAATCTGGAAAGTAACATGATGTAAAAGTAGTATACAACACTAAACAAAAACTGACGCAATATCCCCTTCCCTTATATCAAACAGTTCAGGAATTTGTAAAGTCTAAATAATGAATAACAAATTATCAACGTTAAGTTTTTAAAAACTGAATTTTCAATTCAATGACCTCGAAAATCATTGTTTCGAAGGATTAACTAGCTGACGGATTGATAATGGCTATCCCCAAAATGGAATATGCAGACTCTCATCATTAAAAGCTGAACATTTTTCTTTGGAGTATTATGTTTTTTTTTTTTTTTTTTACAAAACTATGTACATGTATTTGAATAAAGAAACAATGTCATAAATACCATGTTTTACTTCATTTATTTAATTTTTGTGGATATATTGTTTCTTCGGAAGTATTAAGTGACCCACGAATTTACGTCCACCGCAAAATATAAAGTGTCAAACAATACTCTACTAATAATGCATCATTCATAAGTAAACTCATCTCACTAAATATGTTAAATACTTGAACATATTTAACAAGATTAATCTTTTACTTCATTTCATGAAGGTTAGGGTTAGGGTTCATCTCATGAAACTTTATCTGGTCTCGAAGTATTCAAATTCACAACAAATAAGCTATTTATTATGTATTCTGGTTTACTAATCAATAATAAAGCCTCTTTTGAAATTAATCGTACTCCAAAACTGATTACACACAATTGTTATCCCTAATAAAAGCACAGTTCTGACTAATATGAAGTCAGAAAGTGTAGACAAATTAATATACACAATATTGTATATAGCAACGACTTTAACAAAAGCAGTGTCTTTTTTAAAACCCCAGACTTTTTAAGTTCAGAACTATTAATTTTTTCTTAAAAATCAATTAAGAACATAGCTGTTATTAAATACATTTTGAATTTCTAGTTGTTATTGTACTCTGGTTGCTGTTTATCAAAATAACTACGTTCATTTATATATGATATATTCACAAAGATCATCAATGAATATCACAGACAGTATAAATGGAAGACTGACGTATTTGCCATTAGTTCGTCTTAAATATGATCTGCTCATTTGTGGGTCGATGCCGACCCCTGAGAGGTTATTGGTGCTCTTAATCACATCTCTAGGGGAAATCTGGAAAGAGGAATACATAACAACAACAAAATATTCAATTCTATTAACACCTATTCCATATGCCAAGTTAAAGTCCACACTTTTCGATATTAGTGACAGCTGCTTTTCTGATGAAAATTGATCTCGTATCTTATTACTGTACACATGTGCGTACCTCATTGCATAATATTGTGAACTTAATATTCTATGATATTTTGCTTCTATTTTTGTGATCATATTGTCAGTTATACAATCTCGATATATCCCGTTAATTTTGAGATAAAAGATACTACGAAGTCTGACACATTGTGCATGTATCATATTTAGATATGTCAATTGAAAGAGACTTAAATATTAGTTATTCAAATTAGCATAATGACAAACATGATATTAACTTTTAAATTTTTAACTCTCCTTACCTTTGTATCAATATACCCTCATCACCTGCATACGTTTCTAAAACGAGTTACACCTGATCTCACGTCTGACGTTTTAGAGGTCTTTATTTGCTCTGCTTCTAATTTGTAATGTTTAATGGACTTTTGAGAATTAATAATGTTCATTATATTCACATGTTTTAACCAGCATCATTAGAGATCCGTTTTACCACAATTTTTTTCAACCATATATAAAAAATAATTGGCTTTCCTATATTAATTTGTGTCCGGTTCATATCTGTCCTATGGATAAACTTTGTATGTTCTAATTTTTATCAAAGATTGCTTATTACCTGAGGGTGTGCCATGATTTTGAGCCAAAGTCATTTGAATGACTTCAAGGTCATTGAAAGAAAAAGTTCAAAATTGGTGTCCTTATCTTAATGTAAGATATTGACACAAATGTAAACTTGTTTATGTCGGTGAAACCAAGGGATCACTCGGATCTGTGATTATGGATATTGCATATCATAAGCTTTTTAAACGCCTTCGTTTTACGGAAGGATATGGAGATAACGAACAGTATTCAGTCTCAAAGTCCATAAAACAATACAAAATAAGAGCACAGCAAACACGGACCCCCAAATATCAAAGGTAGGATCAGGTGCCATGGAGGAGAGAGCATCCCCTGCCGACCGGTCACACCCGCCGTGTGCTCCTTGTCATGAAGAGAAAATAACTGAAAAAATCTGTTGTCAATTCAGTGTATAGATAATGGACTAACAATTGGTATGAAAAACGTCAGTCAGCATTTGACCCAATTATAAATTGTATTTGCTGACAAGGTCATTGTATCGACCATAGAATTTTACGAAATGATGACCTTAAACGAGACTTGCTTGTCAATAATTTACCTCGTTTCAGAAAGAAATGCAGCTAAAACTGCGTCTTTTCCATGAACTTCAATATGCCAATAAAGGAATTGACGCGGTTAATATAAGTAATATTCTTAATCACGAAAGGGTCTCGTCTTGTA
Organism: Saccostrea glomerata; assembly: GCA_003671525.1. Classification (NCBI taxonomy): domain Eukaryota; kingdom Metazoa; phylum Mollusca; class Bivalvia; order Ostreida; family Ostreidae; genus Saccostrea; species Saccostrea glomerata. Next base: position 276,220 of record PRKT01000482.1, read on the forward strand.
TTCAATAAGATACAATGACCTTGTCAGCAAATACAATTTATCATGCTGACTGACGTTTTTCAAACAAATTGTTAATCCATTATTCATACACTGAATTGACAACGGATTTTTTCGTTATTTTCCGATCATGACAAGGAGCACCCGGCGGGTGTGACCGATCTGCAGAGGATTCTCACTCCTCCATGGCACCTGATCCCACCTTTGATTTCTCGAAGGTCAGTGTTTGCTCTGATCCTATTTTGTATTGTTTTATGGACTTCGATATTGAGTACTCTTCGTTATCTCCATATCCAATTTTCACACAGAATCCACTCATGACCTTAGGGTTTAATATGACCTTGATCCAAGGCTATTAATACAAGTTCAAGATCATAGAAAGAAAAAAAAATCATATATTATATAGCCTGTCTCTATCTTTCCTTAGGATAGATTTTGCAAGTTACCGTTTATACAAAGATTGCTTATTACCTTAGGGTGTGTCAAAATTTTGAGTCAAGGTTATTTGGACAAGTTCAAGATCACTGTAAGAAAAAGTTCACACCATTAGTCTTGATATTTTATTAGACAAGGCCTAAGTTCCATTTATTAAATATACATGTATATATGTATATATGTATATATATATATATATATATATATATATATATATATATATATAAATGTTTAAACAAATTGTGAACATCATATCTAGCATCCGTGACTTTACATATTTTTGAAAAACCATGCGGGTGATATTTGTCAGTTTTGGACAATGCTAATTAAAATATGATTAAAGTTTTTGCGACAACCCAAGAAACACACTGGCAGACAAATGTGAATTAATATCCTCCTGCTTTCCCGAGGTGATAAACATAAACAAAATTTTCAGCAGGTAGGTATGACAAAAATACAAACAACTGAATTAGAGCTTTGTGTCACAAATAAACAATGAACAATGTACCAGGTCTTTGAACAAACTATTGGATTTTTTCATTGGAAACAATTGCATCCCGTTATAAGCAGAATTGTATTCATATGAAGCAGAATCTGTCCAACATCTGATACATGTACGTGAAAAGAAGAAAACACTTGCTATGGTCTTCAACTTGACATTTCAACTTTAAACAGTTAGAATTAAAATTCAGTAAATCATTCAACCTTTGCAACTATAGTCAATATTTAGCGAGAGTTTTTTGTGTTTATTTCATTTTTTGGTACGTTCCACGTTTAGACAAATAACACGACATAAGATAAAGAAATGGATCTGACTCTTTCTGACCGAAGGAAGAAAAAACATAATTGCTAAATTCAAAATGTATATTCTACGCTTCACAAAATCGTTTGAAGTGCATAAATATTGTTTTAAAAACACACATATTCTAAATATAGTCATAATTGGATGGTTGCTGTCTATCTAAAGAACAAGATTTTTAGTTTTTAACTCCTGAAAACACATCAGTTAAAATGCATGTTTGAGTAGTTGGACATTTTAAACAACTATTTAATTTTTTATTAGTATGATTGTATTTATATTTATTGATAAGTTGTAGTTGGCAGTTAGCTCTTCAGATCTAAGGTTCATCATGGACATAATAGATTTTAAATGAAAATATTTTTTTTATCTATCTCGCAGGCTCAAATAGAAAAATCCCTATATGGTCTATTTTGGTTGTATAAATAAGCGTGCAATCTGAATAACGTAACAATAAATTGTTTTTGTGATAGTTCCTTTAAAATTGTAAATTGACAATTAAATTATTCAATATTTTTAAATGGTTTCATTATCGTTAATAAAGACAAGGTAGTAAATTTAATTTTGATTTTGTATCCCTTAACTTCGTTATGTAAAATTTTAAATAAAATCTTTAACTATGCCAAGCCTCAAAAAAGGAAATATTAAGCAGTTTAAATGGACTGTTATGTAAAAGGATCGTTTCCCGTTGGATCATGATTTCAAGATAAAAAAATAACATTTAACAAACACAGGTGTTATGACCTAAATGGAATTGTAATATTTTCTACGGAATGGACTTGGACGAGGTTTAAATATACACTGATGATGAAGATACTCTGACCAGCTTTATATTTGCATTTAAATAAAATTCACACTTTTCACAAATCTATTTTGTAAGGCTGCTTTTCTATCAGAAATATGCAGGTGTGAATTAAAATGTAAACAAATAAATAAGAGCGTTGGGTCAAAAATACAGTAGACAAAAGATATCAAGAAATTTCTCTTTACTATTAAAGAAATCAAACCACATTCATGGCACAGATATTTTAAGTTTAGAGAAAATTTAAACATCAAAGTACAGACAATGGACTTTCCTTTGTATTTTTTTCTTCGTAAATACATGTACCAATTAATTCTTTCAAAGCATATATTGAGGGAATCCCAAACGTAATGTTATTATCATTTAGCCTCCAGGCAGTACTAAAAATTTACCTTGTGCACTTCTTAACGTTTGATTATGAAAGTGCGTATATATAAACAGGTAAATAAGAAGAGATCTGTTTGTTTTTAATCTGTTAATGACAATTGTATTGAAAAGGTTGTATAACCCTAATCAAACTAAAGATAATTGAAACCTTGATTTTTTTTCAGTTGCCAAGTAGTGTTTCATTTTTTGCAAAATTTAATCTGTTATAGATTTCTATACTTTTATCCTCTAACATGTCAAATTCGGAATACAATACACATGAGCTCGTGTACACAAACTGAATATTTTAAAGAATCGTCACTTATTTAGTGGGACTTTTCTTTTTACGTCAAAATTCTTTTGCACAATATGTTAATTCTATAAGAAATCAAATTTAAATCTATTGATGTATAGCTGTGGATTTTTTTTTAAAATTTTGCTCTTGAATCCTATATGAATAAGCAAGGGCTTTGAAATCCCAATATTACACGAGAAACTATCATGAAATTGTTCGTTTTATCTTTTGTATTTGTAACCTGTTTTGCCTTCTCTATAGCATGTACATGTTTCCCTCAGAACCCTGAAGTAAAATTCTGTAACTCTGGCTTAGGTTAAGTATTTATTATACCGTAATCATAAATGTCAATGTTGTTAAAATATTTCTTGTATATATTTTAGGTTTAAAGGTATACATTTTATCTATATATCACTTTTACAGAACAGTTACGGTCCAAACCTGGGAAGAAGATCAATATACACCGCCTCTAACAGTGCTGCGTGTGGATCTTACTTTGAATTGAATGACTTACATCATAGCGGGTAAGTTTATCTAAAAAGGAGTTTCATAGACTGATATAAAAACAGTTATGAGCGTGAAGTAAGCTGGGCATTGCTAAATGCTGGGATCATGACAAAATTATGAAATTTCATGACATAAAGTTTTGCTTGTTTTTATTCCTGTTTTTATCTTTTATCTAAAAGGACATGTAAATTCTATGTAAATTCTAGTTAGAGAGATATGTCATTTTATTTACAGAAAGTATATTGTGTGTATCATTATGTCAACAAGTTATAAGTTACTAAAAGTTAACAATTGAAAATAAGCCATACTGGCTTTCATCGGCTATCCCTAACTTTAGGTATCTGCAATATATATTTATTTATGATGAAAATATGGAATTTATTATGAACAGTATTCAGTCTCAAACATCATTAAACAATAAAATTAGGACCCGTGCAAACACGGACCTGCAAAACATAAGAGATTTTGGAGTTATAACGTTAATTCAATATTTCTTATGAAATTTATGTTTTACAGTTCATTTCTTATACCATGATCACCCCCTTTTTAATATATGTATGTCAATTATACCATACTCATGTACATTTCCTATTCGTGAAAAAGAATAGATAAAATAAAAGGAGATAGACTGTTACTGTTTTTAAAACAAAATTTCATTATTTTCATTTCATCAGAAAATAATTGTTTAAGGAAACTTTCGTTAATATATTGTTGATCTCATGATTAAAACTGTTTGTTAAAAAAGAAAAGAAATCTTATACCCTTGTAACTAAAGAAGCAAAACTGCATTATTCAATCATACTGCCACATTATCAAGAACAATATTTTTTTCCTTGGTGTAGAAAGACCAATTCATGTTCATATCAAATAAAATATCAAGATGATTATCAATTAAAGTTTTTTTTTCATTACACTCACTAGAAAGCATGATTAACCCATTTTCATGCCCAATCACGAATTCGAATTATATTTAAAGTAAAAAAAAAAGGTTAGAGAAATTTAACGACATTAGATAAAGTAATGACACTGATATTTTCTCACTTAAAGAAAAAACAAAATTACAAACTTCAAAACTTATATTTTACTCTTAAAGAAAATTGTTTTAAGTTTATTAAAATAATAACAATAGATACATTTGTATATTATTCTGAATAATATTTTGTCATTTTTGTGTGATTGCTTTCCATCTGAAGAACTAGTATTTACATTGAAGATCACTGAATATCGCAGATAGTGCTATTGGAACACTAGCTTTTCTGTCATTTCTAAGTCTGCCTTAAATGTGATCGACACATACTGTAGCTGTATACTGTATAAAGCATATTTTCCTGTGACATACGCTGAAGGAGATACCGTATAAATGGAAAGAAGAAGGTATGGATTTAGCTTTATTGTGCCCTAAAATGTAATGTCATCAAAAAGTTTTGAAACTGCCTTAAATATTAGTTAAGTATATGATTTTGATAAATCAGGAAAGAATAAGGCACAAAGAATTACTATTCTGCAATTATGGCGTCATAAATGTGATGCTTTTTTGTATTTTTATCAGAATAAGCCTCAAATTAGCCATTTTCAAGGGTAATTTTCCTTTAGAAAATAATGTCCACAGCCGTCGCCCACTTTAATATTTTGATATGTTGTGCAAATAACAATAAAAAATCACATATCTCAAAATCTTTGTGGGCGATGCCTATGGACAATATTTTCTGATAGAAAATTCCATTGAAAATTGGAAACATGGAAAATGCAAATGTTTATGACGTCACAATTAGCATTTAAAAACACATGTGAGAAAAATGATTTGTATGATTTTTTCTGCATGGAATTTCAATGATTCAGAAAGCATTAGTTTTCATCTTTTACACCAGATTTTATTTTTAGAAAATCACAGGGCAGGATTTGTGTAGAAACCATTCCTTGTTCTTTAGCGAGAAGCAAATTTGGCGATGTCCTTAAAAATTGGTATTTCATTTTTAGCGAGATGCAATTTTATCGAATTTATAAAGCTCACTAAAGAAGCTTTTTCAAATAAATTGCATTTCATTTTTAGCGATATTTAATTTAAGCGATCTTTGTACCTTGGCTAATAATGCCAAAATTTCCTCGCTAAGAATTCTGTTTATAGGGTATTTGGAATGTCATTCTTCTAGACCATTTACATTAATTATATTTCAATCAACTATTGACAGAAAATATACAATTCGGTGTTGATATTCTGCCTGCTCTGTAGACTCCCCAACAAGGAATGGTCGGTTCAATATTCTGCCTGACCTTTAAAATTCCCAACGATTGGTTGAGTATTCTACCTGATTGCTATATATACTTAAATTCTCGACAAGAATCTTCTAGAATAACATATAAGGATATAACGAACAGTATTCAAGCTCAAAAGTCCATTTAGCAATATAAAATAAGAGCAGTGCAAACATGAGCCTGCAAAAAATCAAAGTAGGATCAGATTCAATGGAGGAGTTAGAATCCCCTGCCGACCGGTCACAATTGCTATGTGCTCCTTGTCATGATCTGAAAAAAAACGGGAAAACTCATCGACAATTTTGTGTGTATATAATGGCCTAACAATTGGTATGAAAAATGTCAGTCAGCATTTGACTAAATGATAAATTTAAACGAGACTGCTGATATTCTGTTTAAGCAACTTCTTTGTTTATAATTACCTCCTTGGTTGAGGTATTTCATTGTTTTAGTAGTATGGTATTTTAAAGTAGTATTTTTTTTTATTTTGTATGATTGTATTTATACGTAGGGAGAAGGATATTGATATAACGAACTATATTCAATCTCAAAGTCCATAAAGCTATACAAAACAGGAGCAGAGCAAACACGGACCTCCAAACCATCAGAGGTGGGATCAGGTGCCATGGAGGAGTGAGCATCCACTGCTGAACGGCCACTCCCGCCGTATGCTCCTTGTCATGATCAGGAAATTACGGAAAAATCCGTCGTCAATTCAGTGTATAAATAATGGACTAACAATTGGAATGAAAAAAGTCAGTCAGCATTTGACTCAATGATAAATTGTATTTGCTGACAAGGTCAGTGTATAGACCATAAAACTTACGAAATGATGACTTAAAGAGACTGCTGATATTACCGTTTTATCAACTTGCTTGTCAATAATTTATCTCGTTTTAGAAATTGTTCATACGTAGAGTATACTCTTGGGTAATGAATCAACTGAGATATATGTACTCCGTATACAGGTGATGAGGGTATATTGCTGCCTAAGTAAGGGAAGTTGACGATAGAAAAACGTGATGATAATTTGAGGTCGGATAATTGTTCTTCAGATCTAATGTTTCTTGTTGATTTACTCGACTTATGACTTCTATTAGTTTTTGATATTATAGACAGCTGCTTTTTTATAAAAATGGAACTCGTAAATTTACTTACCTTGTCCTTGGTCATTTGCAAATTTATTTTGTTTAAAAACAAACTGATAGTACACGCAAATATTTTGATATTGACAATTTTATTTTGCATGATTGTATTTATATGTGATGATAATTAAAAGTCGGGAAATTGTTCCTTATGTATAATGTTTTGTACCTGCATATCTGTAGCTCGCTGGTCTAAAAAAAATGTCCTCTACGACTAGAGAACTACAGTACCACCCATTGAAAAAAGTTTATATTTATTGCGTGTAAAAAAGTTCGGTGTTTCTCGATTTATTTCTCCGAATTTTTACGCTGTCATCTCAGAAATATTGTTAACCGTTTGTTTCTAAACTATTCTTAAACTATTTCTACAACATAACATTCTCTAAGACTGTCAATAATAGCCCACCTGGACCTTAATACGAGAACATCGAAATTCTAGCCATTTTTGATGGCAAGATAATTCGGTCCACTTCGAACTAAGTTTGACAATGTTAATTTTTATCACAAGAAGAATGTGACCTTAAGTTATGCGACAAACCATGTGAGCTTAAAAGTGCAGGGCATTAGATACCTATTGACTTATCCGACTGTAAATAAATATTATCTTATTTTATCTATTTACCATCTTTAAAAAGGAATAAGAAAAATTTCCCTCTATATTTTAATGATAAACCAAGACGTTTTTTATGTAAGTTTCAGTTATAAGTGTAGATAAGCAATTATAATTGTTAATATTTATGCATGGCTCCATTACACGCTTATCAAGACAAGGTGGTAAATCTTAATTTTAATTATGTAACCTTTACCTGTACCTTTGTAATGTAAAATTCAAAATATTTGCTCATCTTGGTCATGCCTATGAAAAGAAAATATTTTGGAATTTAAATGAGTTAAAACATAAAAATGTCTTTTTGACAGGATCATGATTTCAAGAACACAGGTGATATGACAGTTTGGAATTTTTCAAGAACTGGATGTGAACGAAGCTTAATTATACACTGATCATGAAGATTATTTAACAGCTTCATAATGACATTCGAATAAAAGTCACAACAAACATACTCAAAAAGTGTGATCCCCCGCTTTTGGTGTCATTTAGGATGGGATGTCATTATCTATGGCATACTGCGTAGTGCCATTCAAAAGTAATCAGCGAAGTAATCAAAAATTAGTTTTAACTTGAAGATCAAGGTTAAGATGACAAAATATCATAGCATGCACGGACACTTCTTGTCACAGGTAATGCTCATGTCAAATATGAAAGTCCAATAACTCTCGATGAAAAGGTATAAGGAAATATAACATGTTTGAAAAGTATGTTAAAGTTCAAGCATTAGGCCACAGGGTCAAAAATCATGGTATATTTAGGTCTTGGCAAAGGTAATATACATGTGTAATATGAAAGCCTTGCTTTTTCCTTTCAAAACTTGTGACCATATCTATGTAATTGTAAATTCTTGAAAAGTATGTCAAACATCAGGTTCAAGGTCACAGAGTCAGGAAATTTAAAGGTCTTGTCACAGGTAACGTGCGTGTGAAATATGAAAGCTAGAAGTTTATCATATCATTCAAAAGTTATGACTAAGTTTAAAGTTTTTTGAGACAACCGGACAGACTGACAAACGATCACATAATGAAATTTAATATCACTTTGCTTTCCCGGGGTGATAAATATAAACAAAATGTTTAGCAATTATGAATTAAAAGATAAAAACAATTGAAAGTGTGTGTCAAAAATAGACAATAAACATCCACTTTAACAAATACTCAGACGAAGGATTTCACTTCTTTTTTTTCTTCGCAGATTTCAATTAATTATTTCAAAATAAATATTGAGGGGAATCCCGAATGTGACGTAATTATCATTTCATTTAGCCTCAAGGTAGATCTACAGATTTACCTTGTGCAGTACATCACGTTTGATTATAAAAGTGCACATATTTTAGTAGTAATCTATTGTGTTTTTATTATGACAATTATATTGATAAGAGTTCCTAACTCTGAATAAATTTAAGAAAATTTAAACCTTGCAAAATTGTTTTTTTTTCCAGCTGTAATGCAATGTTTAATTTTTTTTAGGGGAAAAATGAAACTTTATAGATTCCCCTATCTGAATACTTTAAAATCCCATATGCTGAGTTCACGAATTCATGTAAACAAACTGAATATTTTAATAAATTGTCAATTATTTAGTGGAATTTTCCTTTTTACGAAATTCTTTTTGCGCAATATGTTAATTCTATTAAGATTTAAGATTTTTCATATTTTTTATGACTGTGGTTTTTTGAAAATTCGCTTTAAAGTCGTATATATATTCACAAGGACTTAAAAATCTCAGTATTTCACGAGACACTATCATGCATACTATCGTTTTATCTCTGATATTTGTTGCCTGTTTTGCCTATTCCATGGCATGTACTTGTTTGCCTCAGCATCCGCAAGTACAGTTCTGTAACGCTGGCTTTGGTAAGACAGGTGTTCTGTACTCTTACCATAATTGTCTTTTAATTTTTAATTAATTTTGTACAAGCTTTTACATCAAAGGTTCATATGGTGTATCTATATATTTAAATTGTATGCGTTTTGTTACATTTAAAATTCATAGTTATCACAATAACTACTGTGCAAATAATTTTATACAAATAAATTTAATAGTTAAATTTTGTGCCTTCAATTTCTTGCATTTTTCCTCTCCTTTTTAAAGTTGTCAAGGCAAAGGTCTTGGCTAGAAAACCGGGTAACAACGAATTTGGACAAGAAGTGAAATATGAAGTCAACATTTTGGAAGATTACAAAGTACTTTTAAAACTGTTTTTCTACTTTTGAGCCTGTCTTAAATCTTATTTTAAGTGCATTTACAAAAAATTACCTGATAAAGATTGATTTTTCAGTATTTTATGATAATGATATTTACTTCCACAGAACAGTTACGGTCCAAACCTGGGAAGAAGAGCAATATACACCGCCTCTAACAGTGCTGCTTGTGGTTCTTACTTTGAATTGAATAAGACTTACATCATTGCAGGTAGTTTTTCTTTTAATTTAGTCCCACAGAATGGTCTCAACTGTTTGTGTGTTTGTTTTATCTATTATTTAAACATGCATGTAAATTCCAGATAGAAAATAGACTGATATTAGTACTGTTATCAAAACAAAATATTGTTTTAATTTTATTCGATTAAGTATATAAGGAAACCTTCGAAATAAATTGTTGATCACACGATTTGTATTTTAAATAGAAAATTTATATTATTGTAACTAAATAGACAAATCTGCATTATTTAATTTCATTTTATTTATTGCCACAATTTCAAGAAAAATAGTATTAGACACTATGAAAAAAAATATTTAAACTTTTTTTCTCATCTTGTTTTTTTATGAAAAATATTAAAACTTCAATCCAGAAAAATAATTATATTCAGTGTACAAATGTCCGGGAGTAAAACCCCTTCACAGGTATCGTCATTCCTCGCTTAGCGTTATGTACAGAGTTTAGCAAATTGAACACACCCGTACACAGTTTTTGTAAACAGGGCATAAGCTGCTATTGTTATTGTTTACGATTCACCGGGTGTGTCCAATCGTTAAAGTCTGATCACCACAACTACACGGACTGTCAATACACTTTGTTTTTATTTTGCTTACGAACATTTTACTCTGAATTTTCTGGATTATATTTTTAATATTTTTCAGTAATACACAATAAGATTGGCACTTTTTCTAAGTATTAAGAATAAAATTAAAAATGAAAGTGCAAGGATATGTCAATCAAACCCATCTAAAAATTTGAAGTTTCAATAACTTTTAGATGAAATAAAATTTTTAAATATATTTTCGTGTGAAATGCTATTTCAATATATAAGCTGTGATATTATACAGAAAATAACTTAAATCTGTGTCTATGCACCTTTAATGTGGTCTAAACAGTCTTCATAAATCTATCTTTCTGTGAGGCATTAGAGGAGGTATTTAGAGTACAGCATCATGTGGCTAAATGTTTTTATTGATCTATGAAATATATGGAGATAACGACAAGCATTCAAGATCAAAAGTCAATAAACAATTCAAAGTAGGAGCATAGCAAACAACACAGACCTCCAAAACATCAGAGGTTGGATAGGGTGCCAAGGAAAATTGACCATCCCCTGCCAACCAGTCACACCCGCCGTGTGCTCCTTGTCATGATCGGGAACAAACGGAAAAATCCGTCGTCAATTCAATGTGTAAATAATGGAATAACAATAAGTATGAAAAATCCCCAGCAAGCATTTAACTTAATGATAAATTCTATTTGCTGATAAGGTAATTGTATCGACCAAAGTACTTACGAAATAATGACTTTAAATGAAACTGCTGATATTCTTGTTTCATCAACTTTTTGTCGATATTTTACCTCGTTTTAGAAATTGTACATACATAGAGCATGCTCTTGCGCATTGAATCAGCTGAGAGATAAAAATTGAGTGTGCAGGTGATGAAGGTATAATGTTGAGTTAGTAACGGAAGTTGAAGATTGAACGTTAACGTTTATCTTTCTTTTCAGGTGGCATACGAAGAGGTGTTTGGACTACAAATCTATGTGCTTTCACTCATCGTTATAAATCTCTATCAAAATATCAACGAAAAGCTTTCGAACGCGGAATTTACAAGAGGAACTGTGGCTGCAAAGTAAGTAATAATATTTTTGGTTTAGATTTCTTCTTTTAGAGAGGGGATTTTTATATAATTATTTATTTTTATTTAGCCGTTTTCTGATCAATGTAACGTCTTATTTTTACTCTCATTTTAAATAATTTGCGAAGAAAAATATTTGACAAAAACCTATATATTGAACAGTAATTAAAAGTTTAATACTTCTAATAAAAAGTGATCAACATCATTTGTCCCACAATTTAAAACATGGAAATTTTGTCTATAAAAAAAAGAGAAAAAAAAAGGTTTCGGTCATCAGGGACTTTGTTTAAAATTACAGTTCCTCTCCCAACAAAAAACGAAATTTATTCTACATAAAACAACAAAAAAAAAGATGACAGTAGGGCATAATGAGATTAATCGGTAATAGATACTGCAAGCATTGATAATGTTTTAAATGAATTTTAAAATGGCTATGACATGCTTATATACTTAAAAGATTGATTGCTAACATTTAATGATAATAAATGATTTCATATTTTCAGATTGTTGACTGCGTATTCAGTGGAAGTGAGTGTCCAGCCCAGTCAAATAACCAGTGTATCATAAGATCTAATAGAAATTGCTGGTACACTCAAAATGCCTGCACAAAATCAAAGTACGGATGTGACTGGGACACCCGTTCCTGTAATGGACAATATAGACCAGGAAAATAAGCGGCACTTAAAATAAATAAATTAAGAATGGCAATCGAAAAAGAATAGACTCGGCAGTAACATCAGTTAAAACAGTTAACACACACTTTGCAAACTGATCAATACCCCTCTCCCCTGATCTCATATCCAAACAACCTTATTATCTATAAATAAAGTTTTAACTGATTTTTGGAAAAAAACAACTGATGAATATTATAATTTTGAATTGATTCTTACGACTAACTGATTCCAAATTTTCTAACCGATATCCATCATTCCGACTAAGAAACTAGATGACAGGATTAAGCAGACCTTCATCAGAAAGTTATATAATAACGAACGATTTTTTTTTTAATTTATGTACAAAGTACCCGGTATATCTTTGAATAAAGAAATATAATAAATATTAATTGAGTTTTGTTTTGTTTATTTCATTTTCGGTACGTCCCCAATTTATACAAATTACACGACAAAAGATAAAGAAATGTTACTGACACTTTCTGACTTCAGGGAAAAAACACAATTACTCAGTTCAAAACTTATATACTGAAAGGAAAAAGAAAGCATAAGAACATAATATGCAAAAAATCAATGACTATGTGGCCTAAAATTATGAAAATTGGTCATATACGTATTTTTGTTACTTTGCACCAAAATTGCTGGTTAAAACTACTCAACCATGAAATGTATGGCATCACGTAGGGGAAATGATAAAACACCAAAAACACGTGCATGTTGACGATGACAATTTTATGATCACATTTTGTAATGCTAATCGATGCATTGGAGTTATAGACATCTTTTTCCGCATTTGCAATCAGTATAAATTTCGTGCAATCATGGTATGGTTGACGGAAGTTACACTGGTTCCAGAAATTTGAATTGCTTAAGTGGATAAAAAGGCAACAAGAAGTTGCTGTGCAGTTTATTTTAAACTTTTCAACAAGAAAGGATTTTTCAGTTGTCAGAGAGTAAATTAAAAGGTTTCCAACCAACCATGGCGGTGACGTTGACGCGTAACAACGTCACATCAAGACAGGGCTTTTCATCATGTCACCTCGGTTATTGTCAAGGTATTATCACTAAAACCGATATTTATACAGCAAACTATCATACCAATATTTTCACCCTAAAATTGACAGAAATTCTCTGCTCTAATTTGGTCCGCGAGCTTGGCATCTTTTACGTCGATTTTACTCTCAGGTTTAGGGTTAGGGTTAGGGTCACGTGTACCAAACCAGCTGGATTCTATAAATTCTATCCTAAAATGAAAATTCGTGGCACTCATTCGGCGGGGGGATTTGTTGGCTTTGGAATAATACAGCTACTATCAACCATTAAGACTATTGTCAGAAGGGTTGAATAATAATCAAATGAAAAAGATAATTGCTCTGGTGAACTCAATGCACAGGAAAATCAAGGCTGTTACCAATGTGCAAGAGAGATGATGAGAATTTTTATTTTAATTTTAAGGGGGTATCGACATATCAATTTCAATAACTCAGGAATTATCAGTCAAAATCACACAAGATTTTAGTAACTTGTAGATTAAAGATGAATTAAAATGTTTGATAACAATACTGGAAAACAATTTCGAAATGATAGTTTTAATTTAATTTAAAAGTAAAATATGCGTTTCTTTTTTTCAGTATATGTTATGCTTCAAATATCGTGTTAAGTGCATAAATATACTGAAAGGAAAAAGAAACGCATAGTAAAACTTTTAAATTAAATTAAAACTATAATTTCGAATATGTTTTCCAATATTGTTATGAAATATTTTTAATTCATCTTTAATCAAAAAGTGACCAAAATCTTGTGTGACTTTGACTGATAATTCATTGGTTATTGAGATACATATTTCGATACCCCCCAAAATTAAAATAATTCTCATCATCTTCCTTGCGCATCAGGAACAGCGTTGATTCTCCTGTGCACTGAGTTCACCAGAGCATTTATCAACAAAGGATGTATTCACTATGACAAAAGAATTGACCTGTAGGAGAGAACAATTTCCCGGAAAAGTGAAATTTAAAAAGTAATCTTTATTTGCTGTTTTCTACCGTATATATGTCTAAATTTTTCAAATTTGTATTTTATACCTAAGATTTATTATTTACAACTTTACAGTAAACCTCCAAAGTTGGTTGAAACACCATTTTGTCCGTTAAAGCGTTGATTTTTGCATGGATTTTGGCGTAGAAGCCCTTCAGCGCAAGCCTGCCACTAAATAAAATTGTGATATTTTGATAGGTTGGAATGTAAAGAATAATTTAAGATGGGATTTTTTAAGGGCACCCCTGCCCTAGGGTAGAATTTCACAAAAAACCTACAAAAAATAAGGAAATCTGATTTTGATACCCTGCTTCAAATTTATATATACCTTCATGCATATACAGTCAGACTAGCTCAGTTGATATATGCGCCGACTTTTTACACCGTGGAAACTTTCTTTTTAAAGTCGGGGGTTCGAATCCACCTGGTATCACACTTTTAAAGTTTTAAATTTCGCCTTTTCAAAGACCGTTTTATTTTTTTTTTAATATAGACTTATGTATTTTCCTTCAATTATCTATCTTTTATGCATACCCATTCTTGATATAAGGAACACTAAAGAGATATCAAATCGCAACAATCCAATGTACAGTTGTCAGGCAGGCAGAACAAACCTCAGTATAAGCACACTTTCTCCAAGGACAAGGATAACTCACTCTGTGTTACTCGATACAGATTTTCTTGGCAGCAATGAACTACGATTAATTTCAATTGTATATATTCCTTAGAATTTGATCCCATTGATTTTGCTACATATATCAGTAACTGTATTCCCTTGGATTTCATAAAGGCCCATATAATTTGCACATATTAATGACATGTTTATTTTATCCACGGATAAATAGCCTAGACATAAAGAATAGAATTCCAGAGACAGTAGACAATGTGCAAGACAAGTAAAGACAAATAACATAATCAATTATTATATTTGGATTTAATAATGGTTCATTCTACCTCTACTCACTTAAAAAAAGATTTAGGAAAAACAAATTGTTAAATGTATTCAGCCTAATGCCATTAATCAGAACGGAAATCGACAAGCTTTTTGTAGAGAAAAAATCAAGCCCGGTCCTAAGGTCAGATCCCTATTTATGATGAAGTGATCCTTTCCCCGCCCAATAAATCCCACGAATTTTCTATTTATGATAGAATTTACAGAATCCAGCTGGTTTGGTACTCGTGAATGTTTGTAAGAAAGTCTCAACAAACACAAGCTACACTTCCCAGTGTGAACATGCTAAAACCATTACGCATACGACGCGTACGTACGCATGTGAGAGTAAAATCGACGTTAAAGTTGCCAAGCTCGCGGTCCAAATTAGAGCAGAGGGTTTCTGTCAATTTCAGGGATTCAGAAAATTTGTGTCCCCCGCTTAGGTAAAAGTAAACCATGCGCAGTTCGGGGGGAGGGGGAGTCGGATCCCCCGGACTGAATTTGTAGAACTTTTAAATGTATACATGTACACTGAAGCAAACAAAATATATCAATATAGATATAAAAATTTGATTGCTTTTTCTTAATTATGTGTAAAGAAGATTCTTTTTATATTGAATATTGATCACACTGTAATGATAATTTTATGAGTTTGTACCAGCTAGACCTAATAATTTTTTTTCATTTCACATGCTGAATACTATCATTTCGTTAAAAAAAAGTATTTCGGAGAAAAAAAAAGAAAATGAATCGTCCGGGAATCGAACCCGGAACCGATATTGTCAAAATTTTACACAATGCATGGTGTCTAATTTAACCTTTATTAAACAGTTTTAATAGATGTAATAAGAATATAAAGTCCGCCGAGAACCTGTTTTATACGTAATAACTCTCCTCATGCCCCTGTGCTAAAAATGGCGACATGTAATACAATAAATACTAATAAAACAAATGGGGCGGGACACCTTGAGAGGGGTGAGAGAGTTCCTAGGGAGTTTTGGTATAAAATTACTTTGCAAAAGCTCAAAATCTTCTTGAAATATCGCCCGGTAAGGATAGTGTTAAACAGAGAGAGAATGTATGAATTTACAACCTTGAACTTTGACCTTTAAACCTCAAACTCAATAGGGTTCTTCCTTAGGCCACAGGGAGTTGTGAAATTTCATTGTAAAAGCTCAAAGGGTTCTCGAGATATCGAGCGGAAGAAGTGTTATAACAGACAGAATTTGCGAATTTATGACCTTGACCTTTGACCTTTTGACCTCAAAATCAAGGTTCTTCTTTAGTCCATCGGGAGCTGCTATGCAAAATTTCTTTGCGAAAGCTCAAAGGGTTCCTGAGATATCGTGTGAAAACGAAAGCGTTACAGAAAGACAGAAAGACGGAAGGACGGACAAACCCAAATTAATATCCCCCACTTTTCAAGCGGTGGACAAAAATATGAGTATGATTGTCTGCTGTTTAAGTATCGGTTTCAGTAATAATGTCTTGACGATAACCGAGGTGGCATGGTGAAAAGCCCAATCTTGATGTGACGTTGTTACAATGTATGCGCCAAAGTCACCGTCATGATTGGTGAGAAACCATTTAAGTTACTGTCTGACAACCAAAAAACATTTTTGGTTGAAAATTTAAAAACACACTGCACAGCAACATGTCGTTGCCTTTTTATTCACTTGTGAAATTCAATTACTAGACCCAATGTAACTTCCGTCAGCCATATCATGATTTCAAGAAATTTATACTGACTGCAACGATGGAAAAACGATGTCTACAACTCTAATGCATCGTTTGGCACTACAAAATTTGATCACAAAATCAATCAATATGCACGTGGTTTTGACTTTTTATCCCTTTCCCTGCGTGACGCCATACATTTCATGGTTGACTAGTTTTGACCAGCGAGTTAAGTGCAAAGTAAGCAAAATGCACATCTGACCAATTTTCATAATTTTCGGCCACATAGTCAAAACATTTTCACAGATTATGTTGTTATCCGTTTCTTTTTCCTTTTAGTATATTATAAACATATATACAGATACTCTGAAAATTTTTAGTCATAAGTTGATAGTTGCTGTCAATCTGAAGAACAACATTTATCTACAATGAAAATCAATTAATATTGCAGAGAATGTCATTGGAACACTTTTTTCTGTCATTTTATTTTCTATTTTCACTTCTGATACACGTCAGTTAAAATGCATTAAAGAGGTAGTCTGACATTTTAAAGAAACTTTCTGTTTTTATTATTTCGTATGAATGTATTCATATTTATCGATAAGATGTAGTTGGAAAATAGCTCTTCAGATCTAAGGTTCCTCGTTGACTTTATCGAGTTTAAATGAATATAATATTATTTTAGCAATCACGCAGCCTTAAATAAAAACAAAATATCTCGTTATTCTTCTTTGATCGTATAAATGAAGCGTGTAATCTGAATAACGTTATATTAAATAAATTGTTTTTGTGTAAGTTCCTTTCACAAACGTGACTTTACAATTTAAAAAGTCAATATTTTTAAATGATTCCATTACCCTTAATAAAGAAAAGGTAGTAAATTTAATTCTGATTTGTATTATCCCTTAACTTTGTTATGTAAAATTCAAAAAGTCTTATCTTACACAATAAAAGTACGTCATTACATAGATATATAATATATATAAATAAATTAAAAGATTGATTTAATAGTTTATTACAACAATCCTTACATGGAAAACATATATCAAAAACCTTATTGACAAACAGAATTTCCTTACGGGAAGTTAAGATCTGTTGTGAAGTCACCTTTAAAAAAAAAAGATTTTTATCGGTTTTATCTAATCATGAAGATAATTCAAACCCGAGTATGTTTTTCCCTTAGTAGAAAGCCTAAGTCATAATTATATATCTCTTAAAAAATTAGAAATTATTTGAATATAACCCATGGTAATTTTTGTATTAATATGCATATTTATAGAAATAAGAAAAATCAGATTATTTTTAATGATTTTCTTTTTAAAGGAGGCTAAAATATTGTCCGTGCACAGGTATAAGTACTTTGTTGTGAAAAATGCCATGAGATATAAGCGATAAATTTTAATTTTTCGAAGGCGATTTCACGCCATATCAGCATAGGATTTTTTTGTGTGACCTAACAAAAATTATATAACTTTTGAATTTTGATATATCTTAAAAGAAAAAGACTTTAAGGATATAATTTGAAAAAAGTTGAAACAATTTATGGACAATTATTTTTCAAGAAGAAAAACGAATATATTTGTCCGATTGTTGTTAGAATCGGACTAAGCGGCTTTAAGCAGTTCCAATTGACTGTTATGTAATAGGGTCGTCTTCCATATGATCATGATTTCAAGTTAAAAAAAATAACATTCAACAAGCACAAGTGTTATGACCAAAATAGAATTGTAATATTTTCCGGACAGGATGTGAACGAGGTTTAAATATACACTTAAAATGAAGATACTCTGACCAGCTTTGTTTTGACATTTAAATACACTTCACAACTATCACGAATCTGTTTTGTGGGCTCGGAGGTAGTTTTCAGAAAATACAGATATGAATTAATTAAAATGTAAACAATTGAATAAGAGAGTTGTTTCATAAATACAGTTGACAAAAAATATTAACAGATTTCTCTTTATCATTAAAGAAATAAAAGCACATTCTTAGCACATATATCTTAAGCAAAACATTAATAAAGTACAGACAATGGACTTTCCTTTTGTATTTTTTTTTTTCGTATATACCAATTAATTCTTTTAAAATAAATGCATCTGGGAATCCCAAATTTATTTTAATTTTCTTTTAGCCTGGAGGTAGAACTAAAGATTTACCTTGTGCACTTCTTAATGTTTGATTATAGAAGCGCGTATATGTATACAGGTAAATAAGAAGAGATCTGTTTTGTTTTTAATTTATTTAATTATTATTGTATAGAAAAGGATTTTTAACTTTGAATACAATGTAGAAATCTGAAACCCTGCAAGATTTTACATTCAATTGCAAAGCACTGTTGGGTTTTTGCAAAATTTGATATGTAAAAGATTTCTATATTTCCCTCCTTTAAAACGTCACATTCTGAATACATATGAGTTCATGTAAACAAACTGAATATTTTAATGAAGCGTCAACTATTCAGTGGGATTTTCCTTTTTACGTCAAAATTCTTTTGCACAATATGTTAATTCTATAAGAAAACTTATTGATGTATAGCTGTGGATTTTTTGAAAATCGCCTTAGAATTGTATATAAATTAGCAAGGACGTAGAAATCTCATTATTACAGATAACGCGATCATGCATACAATAGTAATATCTTTTGTATTTGTTGCCTGTTTTGCCTTATCTATGGCATGTAGATGTGTACTTCAGCATCCACAAGTAAAATACTGTAATTCTGATTTTGGTAAGGCATTTGTTATACTATAATCATAAATGTCAATGTTGTTAAAATTTTTCTTTTATACATTTTAGATTTAAAGGTATACATTGTATCTATATACTCACTTTACAAATATGACTTTGTAACATTTCAAGCTAGGCAGAAAATGAATTATGCAAGTGATTCGATTCAAGGGAAACTGATATCTAATTTTTGTATATTTAATTTCTTTTTTCTCTCTTGTGCATTTGTTCAATAGTTGTGAAGGCAAAGGTCTTGGCAAGAAAAACCGGGTAACAACGGATTTGGACAAGAAGTGAAATATGAAGTCAATATTCTTGAAGATTACAAAGTACTTATTCCATTACACTAAAATGAACTGTTTTCTACTTTTGGTCGTGTCATAAATCTAGTTTAAAAAGCATTTACAGACAATTTTCTGTTAAGGATTGACTATTTGTATTTTATAATGATTATTATCACTACCACAGAACAGTTACGGTCCAAACCTGGGAAGAAGAGCAATATATACCGCCTCTAGCAGTGCTGCTTGTGGTTCGAACTTTGAATTGAATAAGACTTATATCATAGCGGGTAGGTTTATCAAATATACAATCTTATAGAACGTTCTAATTCAATTATGAAAAAGTAAAACTTAGTACCTCAATGAATTTTCCTCGTTGTTATGATTTATAAAAATAGTTTTTAAGACAAATTGTCTTACTACATGCATCATCGCACAAATCATGGCTTAAGGACGTCTTTTCGTAAGTTTATGTTGGTCGATGCAGCTCAGTACTGGTAAGTGGTGGCGTCTCCACGTGCGTGAAAAATTCTCGAGAGGGTCGTTAACAACATACAAATAAACAAACATACTTATTTAAAAAAAACTTTGAACCTCGTGTTGGTCATATAAATGGTATTAATTTTGAAAAAAAATCCTGATATATTAAGAGAGGCCTTGTCAAAGGAAATATGCAAGTTTAATATAAAAAAACTCTATATTTTTTTTTCAAAAGCTGATTAAAAGTCATTAGTTTTAAATTAAGACGGTCAAACTTCAAGATCAAGGAATAAAAACATGATCGTTTATTGTTTGAAAAATCTTGGCGTGGGCAATATACATATACCTTTGAAATAGATAAGCCCAGTCTCTTCTCATTCAAAATTTATGATCTAGGTTTACGTTTATGTGACAGATTGAAAGACGAATGATATTTAATGGCCCTTCGCTTTTACGGAAGCCCGTTGAGGCCAGTTCAGAAAAAGAAATATTTTTATTGCGTTTAAACGCAATAATTATTGCATTAAAACGCAATAAATTTTGCGATTAAACGCAATAATATGTATGCGTTTAATCGCAATGATTATTATTTTTAAATCGCAATGATATTGCATTTAAACGCAATAATTATTGCGATTAAACGCAAAGTTTTGCGATTAAAAACGCAGTAATTATTGCGTTTAAACGCAATAAAAAATATTTCTTTCTCTGAACTGCCTCAATGGGCTTCCGTAAGCTTTCGCCAGAGCAAGGAATAAAAAAAGTATGCCATATGGGAATATAAATTATACAAATTGATTACATTGTGTATGCAAGACTGAAAAAAAAAATGGGTTATTACTCAGCTTAATTAGGCATAAAGTAAACTCGACGTTGCGAAATGATGGCTACATTGTACGTGAAAGAAATATTTCTTTTGCTTTTCTCTCTTCTATTTCATCAATTAATATAAAAAATACCTATAAATTCCAGATAAAAAAAGACTGTAATTCCAAATTATCGAGAAACTGACTCAGAAAAACTTGCTGTCCACATAAATGGTATTGATTCATTTTGAAAAACATTTTATAGATAGTAACTAGATGCTACTCTGCGTTATTTCTTCACTTTAATAATTTTTTTTGTTTTTAAGGAAGTGTTCGAAAAGGTGTTTGGACTACAAATTCATGCGATCTAAATGGTCTTTATAATTCGTTCTCAAGATATCAACGAAAAGCTTTCAATCGCGGAATATACAAGAGAAACTGTGGTTGCAATGTAAGTAAAATATTGGGATTAAGTACTTTCTTTCATGAGCAGAAGAGACTGTGGGTTATACGAACCATGTTACACCTTATTTTTGCTCTCATTTCAAGTAATCTGCTAGGAGCAATATTTGATAGAAACGCATAAATATATTAACAATGATTAAAAGATCACTGATATTTTCAATGGCGTAAAAATTTAAAGATAGAGATTGAGCAGATAAAATAGCACAAAAAGGCTTAAGTTCAGATTAAAAAATTTCGCTTAAGAATCAGAGAAATTGTTTAAAATCACTGTTACTTTCTATTTAACAAAATTACGTTAACTCTTATCGTAGGTAAATGTATAAAGAGGAAGAAATCAAATTCTGAATACGTTTTTTTCTTTTTTAAAATCTCGGCAAGTTATGCTTCTTTACATTTACAATAAATCAAAAAAGTTTTTTAAGATCTTGTTTATGTAATAAGTAAAAATCATGCAAAACTTTTAATTCTTAAAACAAGTTTTGATGAACAGTTAGATATAAAAAGATTTTTTAAAAAAATCGGTAACAGACATTGCAAGAATTAATATATCAAATTATGTATGTTTTACAAAACATACTCATAAGGATTGGTGGCTTTAAAACAAAATAATTTGATTCTGGTTGTAACGCTGAATTTGATTGGATAAAAAATTTACTTCATATCGTATAAAATGATTTGCCTACGTCACAATGACTTTCGTCAAAAACGTATCAATCCGCCTGACGTTACATTCAAATAATGTACAAATTGAAGTCATTTTGTTGGAACAATCATCTTTTTTTCTTACATCAAATGAATGAAAATTGAATTATAAGCAATGAATTCAATAGGAACCCATTTTATACAGTATAAACTGGGTTGGAACAGTTTACGCTTTTTTATAAACCTCTTCGCGGTTTATAAAGCGTAAACTGCCCCAACCCAGTTTATACCGTATAAAATGGGTACCTATTAAATTCATTCTTTAAACATGTTTAATAAAATATAAAATAATTTTACATTTTCAGGTTGTTGACTGCACCGAATTATTTGGTGGAAGGGAGTGTCCGGCCAAGTCAAATAACCAGTGCATCATGAGATCAAATAGAAATTGCTTGTTCACTCAAAATGCCTGCACACAATCAAAGTACGGATGTGACTGGGACACCCGTTCCTGTCGTGAAGCATACAGACCAGGAAAATAAAAATCAAATGACATAGTGGAATAAGTGATGGCAGTCCAATACAAAATAGACTGACTTGATGTTTTCACAGTGAATACCACTTCACAAACACCCAGCAAACTGACTAAATACCCCCTCCCTGGTCTCAATCCAGAGAGCCTAATTATCTTAATGCACCTTAACTCAAAAATAAACAGCAACTTATCAACGTTGTTTTTAAAAATGAATTTTCAACTCAATGACCCTCGAGTAACTA
Source organism: Saccostrea glomerata (assembly GCA_003671525.1). Taxonomy (NCBI): domain Eukaryota; kingdom Metazoa; phylum Mollusca; class Bivalvia; order Ostreida; family Ostreidae; genus Saccostrea; species Saccostrea glomerata. Next base: position 298,989 of record PRKT01000482.1, read on the forward strand.
CCGGATAACTATCGTTGGACTTAGTAAGCAGTTGACCGATTGCAAATTGTCTACCCTAAAAGGAAAATGTAGATTCTCATAAAGAAAGTACAAACTACATCTTTGAATAAGGAAATATAGTCGATAGATACCAATTTTTGCGCAATTTTGAGGAGAATTTCTCCCACATTCCAGCATTGCTCAATCAACAATCAACTACCTTTCGCTCCGAGTCCGGTATTCTAAACACATTCATTAATCAATCTGTATTTTTTTATCCACCTCCGTACCCTTCATAGTCGTTTCTGATAATGAAAAACGCGCTTGATTGACTTTTAGATTGCTGAAAACTCACCTCAAGTGAGTTTGTCGCCTGTAGAGACGACTATTAAAGGTTAGAAAGTGGATAAAATACACAGATTGGAAAAAAAAATTAAAAATGTGTCTATAATAAGGGAATGAACGGTAGTTAATTGACCAATGTTGGAATGTGGAGAAATTCTTCCCAAAAGTCCGCAAAAAATCTCGCGCCGTAAATTGAATTTTTTTGTATTACGGGATCTGCAGTGTTATGGTCAAAGACAAATATATAAAACCATAACGCTACAGTTCTGCAGCTGTGCCAATTTCTTTCAGTTCCAATTTTTTGACGTACAACACTACACTTCCTTTATACCATTTTGTAGTGGGGGGGGGTCATCCTTTCAATGATCATTTTCAATAGTAAAAGTAGTGTTGAGGAGAAAAGTGGGGAGTTGCTACGTGCCTGCTTTTCATACAGAAAAGTGGACATCACCTATTGTTAGCGTATGATAATTCATAAGTAATTTTAGCTTTTTATCAGTGTCTAAGATGATATTTGAGTACTCTCCGTTCACAAATTCAGTAATATCCCCCATCCATAATTGAACATAATTGAGGGTGTACAATGCATTACTTTAAAACAAGATTTTTAAAGAGAATAAACATTCTAAAATCAAACAAAGACACGACCTATGTAATCAAACTTATGAGGCGCCGTTTTGATATTTACTGCCAAAAAGTGATATATCAACTATTCGAATAAGTGTGATTTCCACATCACTTCTTATAGAAAATAACACATCTTATGACAACACATTGCTTTTTTTTCTTCTTTTTTAAAATATATTTTTCAACAAAGTCCGTATAGTTCTAAAAGGAAGTGGATCAAAAATCTTTTAATGTTGAATTGTAAGAACTCTTCCTTTTTAAACAGTTTAATTTAGCGATAAAATAATATTAACATTGAAAAGTAATGGTTATTATTGATAATTTTCGAAAGTAGTGCATGACATTACTTGTAATTGAAAAATGGCCCATTACCATTATGCCCATTATTTTGAAAAATGTAATATTACAATTATTAACTATTATACATATCACCAGAGCATAATTTAACAGACTCTTGGAAATTCTAGAGGTGGGACCAATCGCTAAATATATTAGCTGTAGATCAAAATTGAAAAATGGCCCATTACCATTATGCCCATTATTTTGAAAAATGTAATATTACAATTATTAACTATTATACATATCACCAGAGCATAATTTAACAGACTCTTGGAAATTCTAGAGGTGGGACCAATCGCTAAATATATTAGCTGTAGATCAGTAGCGTTATGGTTTTATATATTTGTCTTTGACCATAACGCTACAGATCTTGTCATGCAAAAAAGGTGCAATTTACGGCGCAATATTTTTTGAGCACTTTTGGGGAGAATTTCTCCACTTTCTAGCATATTGCGCCGTAAATTGCACCTTTTTTTGCATTACGGGATCTGTAGCGTTATGGTCAAGGACAAATATACAAAACCATAACACTACAGATCTGCAGCTAGTTATACATATACTTGGAAGTTAAAGTACCCCCCTTTGACTGGTCACACCCACATGATTCTTTATTATTGCTCAGGTAGGCATAGCATTCCGAAGTCAAATTTAATATAAAACTAAAACCTTACTATCTGTATGATACACCAATCTCCTGTTGTTCGTTACTTTCTCAGTTGATGTATGAGCCAATGGTAGAGAGGGAAAAAAACCACTGGCAAAAATTGATCCAATGAAAGGCCAATAAAGCTACCACAGAATTTATGTATAAAATGCTGACTTTAAACAATTCAGGTTGTTGAAATCCGTGTAACATTACCTCAATTGACAGAAGCCTGCCTCTGCTTAAAAATTGTTAGCATTGATAGCATGAAATCAAATTAATTGGGACATGCAAATACTATATACCCTTGATAGAGGGATATTACTTCACAAATAAGGAAACTTGACAATGGAAAAAAAGAAATCATCTCGTTTTATACACAGTCTAGCTGATGGTGGACCCTGATCGTCTATAGTAAGTAAAACTTCTAAATATGGAACATTTTGTGGCTCTGTGTTGTTTATTATTTCAAGTTTACTGGGATATATTTAGTAAACTTATCAAAGGAAATAACTGATATTAATTTTAACATGTTAACATCTCAAAATTAATACTAAAAAGTGCTTATATTCTATTGAATAAATGATAGTTGTTTTATCAATTCATATATATGTGTTTTATGAGGTTGAATTTAGAACCGCGCTCGTGATCAAAATTCTACGACCTGGCTCAATTTTAGGTTCAGTGGAGATCACTTCATAAATTAAATTTATGAGTGTTAAATCAGTGAGACACTATTTTATGATTAGTGTTATGTACTAGTATTATAATATGAACACTTGATTATTGTATACATTGCTGAGGTTTTGTGCATTGTTTTGCAGGGCCTTATCATGAATATCATATTTATCATGTATGACAGGATTTGAAATCATACAATATGACCTGCTGAACTTTCAAACCTGTTTTGTTATATATTTCACTACGCAACCAAGGTTTACAAACATTTCTGGTGAAAAGCACAGAGCAACAAAATGAGAGACTCGATATCAAATAGCAACAGAAAGATTTAGAAGTTTCATGTCTACTTCTAAATCCCATCTTAAAGTTCAATATTAACGGATCAGTTATAACAAAATTGGTTCAAAATGAGTAATGCTCATTGAGTAGCGATTTTACAAATTCTGAGTACAGCAGTTTCCCTGGACTGTACTGCGCAGCCGCACAGGCCATAGCCAGCGGAAGGAAGTGGTCCAGGGTCGAATGAGCTTTAGCAAATCCTGGGGCTGACTTATATCCCAAAAGTCTTTCCTTTCTCTCTGAAGGAGAGTGACTTATATTGGTGAGGACATCATTGAGCCATAATTTGAAGTCCTTCGCCCATTTTTCTGGTTCAAGACTTTGTCCTATGGCATGTGTAGCAAAGCCGCTCCCGATGATCAGAATGTTATCGTGTCTAAGTGGAGACAGTGCTTCCGCGATCCTCAAATGGTCACTCATCCTTTCGTTTTTTAACAGAGAAACTTGTACAACTGAAAATATATAAGGAGATAGTCAGGATATACTTTCAGGGTTTTATAGCATTTACTTATTATAATGAAAATTAAGAATATGACATATAACTGAATGTAATAAATACAGCTAACATACCTGGAAAATTCGCCTCTGGAAAGACCAGTTTCAGCGGAACAAACACGCCGTGATCCAGACCTCTCTTTGTTTCTTCAGCACATTTTATCCCGGCATCCTTGAGGAGTTTTCCCACTTTTTGTGCAATTGCAGGTGCCCCCGGAGCAGACCACTGTATTTTATACGTTTCGGGAGGGAATCCCCCGTAGTCATAGTACAAAGTGTGTCGACTCCTAGCGTTAACTGTACAGATCGACTCCTCCCAGTGGGCACTTAGGACCACCAAACAGTCCGGGCGTCTCAGATCTTCGGTTTTTGTTAAGGTTCTTAAAAAATCTGCTCCTTCTGAATCCTTGTCCAGTCCCTTCAATAATGGCATTTCTTTTGCTGAAAGGAAGAAAGAGGGCCCTCCGCCATGAGAGAGAAATATCACTGGTTGTGGAGACGACATGTCCGTGTGTTGGTACTAGAACACGTAAAATGCTTTATGCATTTGTTCCCCAAAATAATTATGACTATATAAAGAGTATTTAATTCATCATTCAATGACATGTACAAGATCTCTCATACAAGCTTTCTTTATCATTGTTCTGAAACATGTTCTGAATTTTGACCTGATGGAAACTATAAATCAACGAGAAAATAACGAAGAGGACTAATAATGACTTTTAGCAATCATACCCCAAGTGTCTTAGGTTTCATACGTATACTGTGTTTCAAAATATTATATAAATATCCTTTTGCCAACGGTTAGGGTTAGATACGTATATACATGTACATGTACATAGGCTTTGGCTGAGAGTAACAATAGTGAAAGTGGAAACATATGATTTATACCGACATAAAACTTTTCTGCTATTCTTATTACGCAATAAAAGAAAATACTGCTGGAAAATTCAGTACGTATTTCTCAAAGTTAACTAGCTGAAAACTTCAAATCCTCCCAGAGCACTGTGATCCAAGATTTTTCTTTCAAAGGCGTGGGGCGTCGAATACTCGAATGAAATTGAAAAGTCAAATTCAAATGTGAAATGTGTTTTTAAATAATCCTGAAATAAGTATAGAGTAATTGCTTGTAAGTTACAGTAAACACATTAAGAGTGCACCTCTTCACTTCCTTGGTCGCATGATAAACCAAGTAAACACTTAAAACAGCTGATTCATATATATATAATCATATAAACATAAACATGATCACCCAGCTGTATAGAACCTATCTTCCTCCACTCAATGAAGAGTTCCACATAAACGACGATGTTGAACGTGATCTTCAGGTTGCTCTTTTTGTTTGTCCTGGCAATTTATTTTTATATTTTAGAAATTTTTAAGCTGTTCTCTCCAGCAAAAAGGAAGGACGTACGGAACGAGATTGTGCTGATCACGGGGGCGGGGCATGGAATCGGCCGGGAGATCGCTCTGGAGTTCGGCAGATTAGGGGCGCGGGTTGTGATATGGGACATCAACAAGGTAAATATATTTAGAGTTACCTCACAACAAATTTAATCATTGCAATGTTTTTCATATAAGTTCTTAATGACAAATATTAATGTTACTTGAACCATTTATTTTATTACTTGCATTGATTTTTTTGGTGTCGAATTTTAACATGTGTTAAGGGGCGGATTCAATCATTCATGCGAAAATTCTAGTTAGAGTCGTTCTTGTAATATGTGCTTACATGTATAAGTAACTAACCAATTTATCTCAGGGGTATTTAGAAAGATTCTATAATAAAAGTTTTATTAAAGATAATTTTTCATTTATATCCAGGTGCATGTACATTTGAGTTAAATAAAAAAAAATGTTAGGTACATGTAATAAAAAAGATATCACAATGAATGCACATGTAAAATATATGAAAAACGTAGAACTTAATATTTTATAGTTAAGGACAACGTTAATTTTTTTTGCGGACATACAGACAAAACGGAAAGACCAAATACATTAACAGATTAATACTAGTCGCATGCATGTCCCTGAATCTTTAACTGAATAATAAGCGGACACACTAGAATACACTAGAATGTAAGAAACTACATATTATATATTTATACATAAAAGTAAAATGACACAGTCTATTTGAGAAGGCTGTACAAGACTGGTGTGTGTCATTTTGTAAAAACCTCAGTATACAGAGGATACATGTCCTTGAAGTAATGCTATGTCAGCCTTTGATCAGCCAGAGTGTCATCTACCTATTAACATGTATTATCTCAACTGATACTAGTGTACTGACGAGAGAGAGAGAGAGAGAGGTGACAGATTTTTACACCATTGAACATGGTAAAGTATAAGGGTTCAGATAAGGATCTAGAGATATAAATCACTCTGTAACCCGTGTGTACACATTTGACAGTGCATACATGTGGTTACCCGTTATCTCTCTCAGTCTGTGGTTTTTAATTTTGATCTGTAATCCAGAGTACCCGGTAGTAGTCCTAAGTTCCTGTACTAATCTGTGTTGAAGGTCTAAATGCTGCACATGTATAACATGTATAACGCACACGTGACGTATTTTCAACTATTTGAACTGATGTCAGGGGAATGTTATTAAGGTTGATGTTTCAGAATAAATGAATATATATTTTTCCTCTTTTCTTACGTTTTTATTTGCTGCTTAAAAAAGAATCAGTTAATACGACCTTAAGAAAATGAAATACCTTTAGATTTTAAAATGAGGTGCCAAATCATTGACCAACAAAGTTCTCAAAGAAAATACACGTAAAGAGATAAATCACTGAAAAAGAACTACATGTATTTAATAATTTGATATTTAACACAATGTCTAACTCTCGACAACTTAAGTATTAGCTTTCAGGGTTAATTTGGTCCTAATTATAACAAGAAAATCTATGTCCCCCAATTGAAGAAAAAATGAGAACATGCGCGGATTTAGGTCTAGAAATGGGGTCGAAGGGGGTGGTAAAAAGGGCAGATGGGGCCATTATGAGCTATGGTATAAAATTCATTGCAACAGCTCAAAAACATCTTGAGATGTCGACTGGAAAAGAAAGTTTTACACAAACACACACAAAATATTAATATACCGCCATGACCTTTGACCTTTTGAGTTTTGACCCCAAAATAAGGAGATCTTCCTTAGGCGGTAGGGGTTTTTGGGCATAAATGTCATTGCAAAAGTTCAAAGACTTCTCGAGATATCGCACGGAGACGAAAGTGTTTAATTGGACAGATTTTGAGAATTTATTTCCTTGACATTTGACCTTTTGATCCGGAAAACAATAGAAATCTCCTTTAGGCCATAGGGAGTTGTGTAAAACTTCATTGCAAAAACTCAAAGGTTTCTCGAGATATCGCGTGGAAACGAGTGTTACAGACAAACAGAAATACAGCTACACTGACAGATAGACGGACGGACAGGCAGACTGACCGGAACTACTAAGATTTTATGGATATCAAAACAAAATTAAATATTCTTTTTAAATCTAGTATATTTTCATTGTTAAATTAAACCTTTAGAGTACAAACGATGCGACTGCAGAGGAAATTAAGCGGAATGGCGGTACGGCGTACTCTTACGTATGTGACCTGACGAAGACGGACGATATTCGTACGACAGCGGACAAAGTTCGGCGGGAGATCGGGGATCCATACATCCTCGTCAATAATGCCGGGATTCTAACAGGAGGGGAACTCCTTAAACTGAAGGAGGCTCATATCAGACGCACCTTTGAAATCAACACGCTGTCCCATTTCTGGGTAAGTGTGAACGAGAAATCAACACGTTGTCCCATTTCTGGGTAAGAATAATGGAAAAATCAACACCTTGTCCCATTTCAAGGTAAGTATGAACGAAAAATCAACACTACCCATTTCTGAGTAATGAGTGTATACGAGAAATCAACACATTGTTCCATTAGATTCTGAAACATCATAAAAATCCTTAAAAACAAAGATACATAATATCGAGTTTTAGAAAATATTCAACCAGGCCTCTGTCTTTACTCCTCATTAAGATATTTACAATAATGAAGGTGAAATTTTATGAGTACTGTGCAACAGTATATTCTAGAAGTGGTGTAAATCAGGTGTGGAAAGTTAAAAATTCCTTGCAACTTTTGAAATAAGATTTTGCAAAAATCAAAACCTTACAATTTAACGACTTTTCAACTGTATCCACGGCCATACCCCGCAATGAATAAAAGGCCAGACTTTTTGATATCATTGACAGATACTTTTTTAAATAGAGATGGAACTCGCAAATTTACTTACCTTGTCATTGGTTATTCGCAAAATTATTTTATTAAAACATTCTGATTGTACATACAAGTACTCTGAAGTTGACATCAAAAAGATGCATGAGTTTCTGATTGACAATCTGTATGGTTTTTGAAGACAAGGTCTTCCAACAATCTTTTGGAATTCCCCCCGTTATAAACATACCTATTTTTGAATTCATATGAAGCAGAATTTGTCCAAAATCTTATACGCCAAAGGAAGAAAACACTTGCTGTGACTTTCAACTTTACATTTATATACAAGTATATATTGAAATAAAACAGAATGTGACATATCTACCGGTATTTCATATTTGGATATTTTAATTTAAATGGACGTAAATGGTAACCTAACAACTAAGCTAAATGATAAACTTGATGAATTTAACAAGTTTTCAACCGTCGACTTATGCAGCAATATACCTTTACCACCTGCATACGGGGCATATATCTTTCAGTTAATTTCTAAAGTGAGGTAAATTATTGACAAACAAGTTGATGAAACAAAAATATCAAAAGTCCCATTACAGTCACCATTTCGTAATTTCTATCATGGTCAATACAATGACCTTGTCAGAAAATACAATTTATCATTGAGTAAAATAATGATGACTGACGTTTTTCATACTGATTGTTAATCCATTACTTACAAACTGAATTGACGACGCTTTTCCGTTATTTCCCGATCATGATAAGCAGCACACGGCGAGTGTGACCGGTCAGCAGGGGATGCTTACTCTTCCATGGCACCTGATTCCTCCTCTGATGCTTTGGAGGTCCGTGTTTGCTCTGCTCCTATTTTTATTTTATTGTTTTATGGGTTTGCGTGCAGTGTGTGTTTTGTCGAACCGAAGAAGCAAACTCTTTACCCGATGCCTTCCGTGAAGCCCAATCGGATCAATCTAGGTCTAATATACACTGTGATTTTAGTCTTTGGATCCGGTCATTAACGTATATGATATATTTTTATGAAGGGAACAGATTTTAAAAAAACATGACAATGTTTGCGTCAAACGATGGACAAGAACAATGAGGTTTTTGAAATAAAACTTTCTCCTGTTTTACACAGACTTGTCAGGAGTTCATGCCGGCCATGCTAAAGGACAACAGAGGGCATATAGTGACCATAGCTTCCATGTCAGCAATGTCGGGTACAGCATATCTAGTAGATTACAGGTAATTATTATTAGTATATATTATTGAGGAAGGAGTCTGCATCAGTAAATTTATTTACATGGGCGATTTTTTCATAAATAGTGTCTTCAAACTTTACTCAGCTGTGAAACCTGGTGTTTTTTTTTTATTATTTCAACGAAGCTTGGAGATTCGACATTATTTTTTAATTAATATAAGAATAAGATTAAAAAGCACAAGAGTTTCAATCCTAAAGAGAAAACGAACAAAAAGAAATCAGAACTAGAGCCGAGCTCGTTGCAAAGCAACGAGTAGGTCTTCCGTCGGAGCTGCGGCCAGAGAGAAATGACCTTGAGTCAAGGTCATGCCACGTTCTAATGTTAAAGCAATCTTTTAAGGGTAGATATCATCTTATTATGTTTTACTATTAAAAAAGGATAGTAAAGGAATGTTTGCGCCCTTGACCTTGTCAAAATGACCTTGGGTCACACCATGACACACGCTGGTGATGAGCATATCCCATTTGTGTGCTACCGTATTGACAAATTCATACACGTTTTTTCAAACAATGCATCCAGCCAAAATATCTTATCCTAAATGACCTTGATTCAAAGCCATAACACACTCTGCATGATTTAAGCCATACCTTTTTTTTTAGATAGGCCTTGTCACAGCTAATATACATGTGTAAAAAGTTATGGTCAATTTTAAGCAATGTTTAAATTTTGGAAAAGCCGGATAAACTTCAAGGTCAAAGTTCATGATATACTAGTATTTGAAATGATTTTATCACAGGTTACGTACATGTGATGTTTGTGTAATATAAAAGCCCTATCTCTTCTCATTAAAAAGTTATGATCAAGCCTCAAGGTCAAGTTGCCAAAAGTCAGTGTTTTTAGAAGAGAGTTGTCTTAGGTAATACACAGGGATAAAATAAAAGCCCTATCTCTTCTCATTCAAAAGGTATGATTATTGTTAATGTTTTTGAAAAGCAGGTCAAACTTCAAGGTCAAATGGTAAAAAAATCAGTAAATTTTGAAAGGTGTTGTCACAGTTAATACACTTTTATAAAATGGAAGCTTTCAAAAGTTATGGCCAATTTAAAGTAATGATATTTTTTTTAAGTAGGTCAAGATCAAGGTCACAGGGTCAAAAATCACAGTATATTTGAAAATCAGGTGTCACAAATAATGCACATGTGAAATATCAAAGTCCTATTTCAACTCATTCAATAGTTATTATCAAGTTTAAAGTTCTCGTGACAGATGGACAGACTGGCTGACAAATAAGGTTTAATGTTCCCTAAAAAAATAAATACATGTAATTTGAACATGATAAATTTAGAAATACAAATAAAAAAAAAATAGAAAATATTAGAATATAAATCAGGTTTCCTACATGAGATTTCCTTAAAGACTTATCAATACATATTATTCAAGTACATGCAATACATGTACGTTGGAGATTCAAGACGCGGAGACCGGTCATTTCGATGAGAACATATACACAACTGTCTTGTTACGGGGTAGGTAGTGTCATAAAAGGATTTGATTCGCCTGATTCCACCTCTGATTTTTTTTTTTAAAGTCTGTCTTTGCGCTGCTAGTGATTTATATTGTTTAAACAGAATTTAATTTTATGAAAAGAATTATTTCTAATGCTTAATTTTGACATATGCTTAAATTATTTACCTATCAATTTGAGTTTAAATAGTAAAAAGGAATTTGTCACTCAGTATTTATCTAAGAAATTAGTGTCAATCCTCTACATCAAAGAGCGTCTGACTTGTATGTATGATATAAATTGCGTTAAAGTGTTAATTGAAATTTGAGTGAATCCCGTATGTTGTGTGAGAGAGTCAGTTTTTAGATCCGCCGTGGACTATCCCGGACGTGAACATTAGATGTACTGGACATTCCGTCATCAAGAAAATATGGTTTTACTCTGGACTATTCCGAGTTACCAAAACGTTTTAATAATGAAAATAAAGAATGTTAGAAATGAAATTATTAATTGTCGGAAATGCAATGCATAATTCTGGGGGCCGTTTCACAAAACTATCGTAAGATTTGTCCTAAGATAGATCTTACGATCATCTTAAGATCTGACTTATGAAATCGTAAGATTGTCATTGCTGTTTCACAAAACTATCTTAAGCTTAAGAAATCTTAAGACAAGTCTTGAGACAAATTCCATTATTCAATATCATAGGGATTTTTTAAAAATATGTTTTCGCGAAGTTTTTCTTTAATTTCCTTCGAAATGTTGAAATCATGTGTGTCTCATATAGTTTCTTTTGCAAATATACTCTCAGAAAAAACAACATTTTATTGCATCAACTTTAGTGTACTTTGTGTGTGTGTGTTGGGAGGAGGTCATTAAAATAAAATTTTAATTAATTTCATTACATAAAATTAATAATTAAAATTTGCTTAATTTTTTTTATTTTTACTCGGGAAATAATAGTTTCTGACAAAATGCATTATTTTTATTAAAACTACTAGTGTATCTGAAGCTTTGCAAATGAAGAACGATTTTAACAATATCTCCTCTTGAAACAGCAAATCGTGTTCAATGTTCGTTCATAAAATTAATTCAATAGTTATACAGGTGTCTTTGAAGTGCTTCATCTACTGCAACAATATATCACTGCTAACAGACTTAGAAGAGAAACGAAAGAAAAAAATCCAATCAAAATTTTGCTGTTTCAATACTATTATAAAAATCATAAAGAAAGCATGTATATACAACATTTTAAAATAATATGTTTTACGGTGTGACCGTTGGGGCGAGCGCAGTTGTACCATCAAAAACACTCTAAAAATTGATCAGCCACTTCAAATATCAAGCCGCACGAGATATCTCGACTAACTGTGACGTCACACGGCGTCACGGAGCTCGTCGGAGCTTACAGAGACAGCCGAGCGTCTGTTTGAAACTATAGACCTAGTGCAATTTTGGTTGAAAAACATTGTAGAGTTATTTTTTGTTTCTTTGTAAGATTTCTACAAACTGATCTAGCCTTTTATGTTTTACGTTATTATTTTTTTTATTTATTTATTTGCGCAAAGGACATTGGGTAATGCGGGAATTCTGGGAATGTTGCACAGAGAAATTTGGCTGACGTATGTACAGATTTCAATCCGAATTTCCTCTGTTCTTACACGTTAGTCTATTGAGCTCGCTTTGCGAGCGTCGCTTCGCGACGCTCGCTGCGCTCGCTATTACAGCATATTGAATTGTCATATACATTCCGGTGGATTAAAAGGATACCTCAGAAATTGAACGACATGTATTTGATTTTATCTAATTTTGTACGACTGAATAAAATTTTTACTTTGAAAATAAATCACCACGATTAGAGACACATAGAAACCATTTATATATTGTCTGCCACAATGCAACTAAACTAAAGTTAAGTTGATGGACTTATCATATCCATAAAATTTAAAATGCAATGGTCCTAAGAAGCATTTGGGTTTTTTTTTATTGGGGGGGTGGGGGGGGTGGATGTGTCTTGAAATGAAACATGAAGTAAGTACATTTTAGTTTTTCTATCGTATATTTTTTTGGCAAATTATTGGGTTGGGTGTCATTGTTCTGACTGGCCAGATATTGTCTAAAGGATTGTTTTATCTCTTAAAACCGTTTTCTTTAAAAATCCTTTGGTTTTTGGCCAAAATAAATACTGTCGCAAGTTTCACTTTCGACTTAAGACATGTATCTAGTTGTCTTAAGATTATGATAGATCTTAAGATTATCATAAGATATGACAGTTTTGTGAAACAGCTATGGTGCAATCTTAAGATAATTTTCGGTCTTAAGACAGATCTTAGTCATAAGATAGTTTTGTGAAACGGGCCCCTGGAAATCAAATGCAGCAAAAACTGGTACCTCCCCTTACCCAAAGAAACTAATACATGTAGTACATGTACACACTTCGATGCTCGATTGAACACTCTAATCGGCACAAGTTTTAGAAATTAAAACGTTTATATATAGGAAAGTTAAGTGACGCATATTAACCTTTTTTTTCATTTATTTGACGACCTGCGAATAAAAAAATGTCGCGTTTGATTATTGGTTAACACTATAATAGGTTATGGATTATCCGTGGATTTCAACACCAGTCCTGACCTGTACGTACCTAAACAAACTTACCAATTGACATTCTCCAGGGGGGGGATCCAGCAATGGCAATTTTTGAAGGGGGGGGGGTCCAAGATTGTATCCTCTGGAGCAAAGATTCACAGACTTGTATGGAAAGATCTAAGGTTGTGGTAAATACTATCTTTGTTTATGTCCTTATTTTTAGAAAAACTTAGATCTACCCCCAGTCCGAACCAAAACCAAAAACAAAACAAAAACTAAAAACAAACAAAAACAAAAAAACATACATTTCAAAAACTACAAAAGCCTTAAAACTGAATAGATTTGAATCAACTCCGAAGAGTATATAGAATTTTCTTTAAGAATTTGAAAAAAAAAAATTTGAAAAAAAAAAATTTGGGGGGGTGGGGTACGGGTGGGCTTTGAAACAGAGTTACATTTTAGCTCCTTCAATAGATTTAGATATGATTTTAAAAAACCGGTACATATATAGCACATATATAACACAACCAAAGATCGCGGGAATCAATATCAAATTAAACCTCACACGTTACATATCATATATAAGATTTATAAAAATAAGTAGAATATTTTCTACCATTCAGACTCTGAAGCTGAATGGAGGAAACTAAATGTGAGAGAATCTATCTATTCAATAAATAAGACTTACAAATATTTATTCTCGGAACACTTTTTATTCTCTCTCTCTCTATTTCTTTACACTTTGCAAAAAATAAAGGGGGGGGGGTTCCAATCCCCAGAACCCCCTCTAGATCCGCCAATGTTCTCGACTCTGAAGGAAAACATTGTATCAATTGAGGGAAGGGGGGTTACGTATCGCGTTGAGAGGAAATTTAATAATCTCTTTTAGTCCAATAAACACGAAAAAATGGCTTGGGATATTTGTATGCAACTACATGGCTTTCTCAGAAACAATTTTGCATTTATTTAAAAAATTTCTAATAATTCATTTTTTTTCTCTCGTATTCTGAAAGCTCGGAATGAATATATTTTGGAGGCTCTTCCGTGTAAAACAGCATGTACTTAATAGTTACAATCATGTACCCGTAAAATCGTGTTATAGTGATATTCTTTTTATTCGAGGAAATAAAAGAAATACATTCGGTACAATACAATTATAAGTTATGTATTAATTAATGCAAAACTCAAAGTTGCTTCATTTAATTTTCGATTTTCATGAGAATTGGAAACGTCACTTCCAATTAACTGTGCGCATTTGCCATGTTTATTTGTATTTGCTAATTCAAACAACATCGCAAATTTTTCTGAAATAAAGCAATTAGAATAACTTGATATAGGCCCGTATACATGTAACGATTGCAATTACTTCAAAGTGGAGCTAGGGGAGACGGGGCCTAAAAAATCCTCGTACTACATGTGTACGTTTCCAATAATAGAATCATCCGTACAAATCAAAAACAAGTTGCAGTATTGATATAGCCAATTTTTAAATAACGAGACTATAATGGACTTCACAAGGGTAGAATTTAACATTAATTTATGTACATGTGCAATTAAAATCACTATCAAAATTGGCAGAGTTATCGATAGGTCATCCTGTGTCACCTATCAGTGTAACCGATGAACTCGTCCATAGATACCTCAGCAGATGAGAAAAGCGCGCGTAATCGTCAAAGAATAGAATCCGACATTCAACACTTTTAAGTAGCGATGTCAAAATTGTCAATAATTGATATTCGAATATTCGATAGTAGTATTCGAATATATTCGAATATTCGATAAAATAAATACGTCTTGCATTATAATATGTATATATCTTCACTCTTTTGTCAAGCAATATAAACGTTTTATGTCATTATCTTGGACTAAAATTTCATGTAGAGTTTTGTAAATGCATTTTAATTATATTCTTAAAATATTTTAATTTACAGAATATATGAAGAGTTTATATCCAAAATGTAATAAAAAAATTTTCCTCGAAAATTCAAAAGATTCTTTTAATAAGTTCCAGATTAATTTATCATCTTGCCAAAGTGTACACTGATAACCCTACAGATTTATACCACACAGAACAATTATCTAATGGAGAAACATTAAAAGCAATTTCTTTTAGCTAATTAATTTCCTGATAATGATTTTGAATGATGTTTACATAAACAAAAATGTGTCCTTTCAACAATACAAATTAATTCTAAGTACTGGACACTGTTATACCTCTAATTAAATGATCAAATGAATAATTTATATTATTTTAATACACAAACTCTTTACACCTTTAAGGTACTCCAAGAGGATTGTCTTTTAATTTTGTATTGAATAAAATCTTATTATTGGTCAACGATGAGAAATTGATTCAATTTCTGCTTAAAACTTCAGTTTTTGCAAGATTTTTTTTTCTTTTAGATGCTTGTATACTTAAAATCCGAATATTCGAATCATGAATTTATATTCGAATATCAACTCATCGAATGAATATTCGAATATTCGAATATTCGTTGACATCCCTACTTTTAAGGCATGTTCAAGAAAACCTTTATATTTGTGTATAGAAATATTCTTACGATTAGCGCAAATGACATATTTTCTTGATTTTAAATCTAGGACTCTAGTAAAAATGAAAGAGCGGTAATGTTGACCTCACGAATGTATCAGGTCAATGCGCGATCGATAAACGGGTTTCATAACCATGTGATAACTGTACACACAAAACAATCAGGGTCCGAGGAAAATTCACGATGCATGAATTGAATGACAGTGAATTATCTTAAGTTTAGCATTCAGTTTAGCTAGGTATATTATTCTTATCCAGTTTATTTCAGTTATACGTGTTATACGTATATAGAATTCTTCTTCACTTGCCGTATAAAATCACTTACCTGTACATGGACTATAAAGTTTTCTGCTCATCTAATTACACATGGCATGAACAAAATAACGTTTTCATGAGATCAATAAGATGTTAAAGAACCCATTTCATATCGATAACCATATCGAAATATTTACCGATTATGAGTTATAGAGCAAAAACTTTCAAGCTCCCTCGATCCATAATTTGAGGGGCCAGCCCCTTTTTTTATGATGTCAAATGAAAGATCTTAAAATTATGCACATTATTTGTTCAACATGATTTAACAAATTATTTTTAGTTTAAAAGATGCATAAGGAAATATATGTAAATTCTTGCGCTTTTAGGCATTCTCATTTTTGACCCCTATCCAGCACCGTTTTGAGGGCAGAAATCGAAAAAGAAAAAGCGATTTGCACAACTTCAATTCTTCTAGTATTTGAATTCAGTAGAATTTTTGCTCCAGCTTTTGTCGTTTCTGAGCCTTTGTCTGGAAACGAACCGTACCAAATTTTCATTTAAAGGGAAATAACTCGATAGCGGAAGAGAATTTTTGAAATTTTTGAAAGCATTCTAATCGAGTTTTGTAACGTTTAAAAACTCTGAAAATTTGAGCGAAATCCGTTAAGAAATGAGCGAGTTATGAGGTCTCGAAGTTGGCGTCTAGGGAAAAAAAAGAATAATAGGGAATAATCTTAACCATCAGAATCAGTAGAAGGTCTTCCGCCTGAGCGGAAGACCTTAAAAATTAAAATTGTTTATAATTTCCTTCATATAATCCTCGCCATGTTCACAATTCGTAGAAATGTTCTTTTTTCTTGTTGCTTTCATCCTCAATAGATGTGTGAGGAGGAGTCGGGAGGGGGTTTAAGATGGTGCATTTGAAGCATGAAAACGCTGTACAAGAAATGAAATCCAAGATAGAATTGCATTAAAATTAAACACATGAGTAGTAGTGTTACATATACAAGTACATTTGTATTTTCTGTCATATTTTTAGTTCTTCAAAGTTTGCTGCTTTAGGATTTGCTGAGGCTTTGAATGAAGAACTTAGAACTATGGGTAAAACTGGAGTATATACTACTACTGTATGCCCAATGTTTGTTGACACCGGTCTTGTGAAACAACCAAAAGATAGGTAAGAGTTTTAATTTCAAATAAATCTCGCAGCATCCACCAATTGATGTTTTACAGAGAAGGTACAGGACATAAAACCACTCATTCGGTATTTTGCAAAATAGGTAGAGAACATGTATTTAAATAAATCGCTGGATATTAATGAACGAAAATAAGTTAAATATGAAACCAATCGTACGTACGAAAGCGGACAGATTCAGAGAATATTAAACAATATTTGGAAAGATTACAGGGTAGGTAAAATATTCAAACAATCGTTAGGTATGTAACAAGGAGTTAGAATATCTACCCACTCGTTTGGTATTTCACAGAGCAGGTCGAATATTTAATCAATTTTTTGGTAATTTACGGAATATATACGCCTTTCCGCACAGTCACGCATTTCAAAGCCTACAGTATATAATATCCTATTTCTAACGCAAAATTACGCATAAACCGTTTCTCCGCAATCAAGCATTTTAAACACACTTAACACAGTACATTTAATTTTCAATTTATTGCCAATTTCCTTCTATTTTATACTTGTTAAAACCTTATTTAATAATAAAAGTTATTTTCTTATTTCATTATTACGTCATTTTATTTTTACACTAAACCTTAGAGAAACTTATACCACGGTATAAAGTGCTTGCGGGGAAATTGGTACCATTACGTCATATTTCTATGACGTAAGCATTAAGTGTATGTTGCATAACAGTTCAGTAAGTTGTGAATATTAATTGTATATTGTATAACGTCCCACTTGAGAATTTTTTACTCATATGAAGACGCCACCACTTGCCGGTGGAGAGCTGCCAATTTTGTCCTATACTGGGCACTTAGGGCCATTGAGCAGAGAGGGATCTTTTTCGTGCTAGCACCTACTGCGACACAGGAACCCGCTTTATACGGTCCCATCCGAGTTTAACCAATTATCGTTAGATAAATTTCAGTATTGGTAGAATATCATGCCAATTATTATAGAGTGGGTAGAGGGCAAGACGAATATTAAACCAAACGTAAGATAAATTACAGGGTAGATAGAGTATCAAGCAAATCGTTGCGTATTTTGCAGAGCAGGTAGAATATTAAACCAATCGTTGATTCCTTTACAGAGCAGGTAAAATATTTAACCAATCGTCGGGTGTTTTACGAAACAATCATTGGGTAGTAAGTATTTTACTGGGAGTTAGAATATTTATTATAACCAATCGTTGATTATTTCGCAAAGCAGGTAGAATATTAAACCAATCGTTATTCCTTTACAGTGCAGGTAAAATATTTAACCAATCGTTGATTATTTTACAAAACAATCTTTGAGTACTATTTTATTTTACAGGATATATATTTATAACCAATCGTTAAATATTTTACAGGTCAGGTAGAATATTTAACATATCGTTGATTCCTTTACAGAGCAGGTAGAATATTAACACCTAAGGAGGTGGCTTTATCAACGGTTGATGGAGTACTAACCAATGAAGAAATAGTCTATGTGCCTAAAAGAATGAAATTCCAAATGTCGCTTTCTGCGTAAGTCATCGGAAAATGCTTTATTCTGTACTTTATATATCCTGTATCGATTTTTATGAATACTTGAAGCTGTGCACTGATATTTTGTTTTCTTTTTCAGATTTTTCCCTAGAGACATGATTAAGTACACCAAAAAACTCTCAGGGGTTGGCATCGAACCACAATATGAACCGACCACATTTAAGACGGACTAATAACAAATACGTCAGTCTTCCATTTATACTGTCTGCGATATTCATTGATGTTCATTTTAAATAAATGTTGTTCTTAAGATAGACAGCAACCATTGAATAATGAAAAAATATTATTCAGAATATATTTTATTACATATTTTTCCTTCAAATGATATTTTGATACATAAATTATTAGATTTGAACTAAGTATTATTATTTTTAAAGGAAGCTTATCTCTCCAGTCCAGAAATTTGCTAATTTCATTACTTTTTCTGATGTATGTAATATGTTTTAACTTTCTGACTACAAATCTCTCAGTCAGATATTATCTCCTTATCGGAGATTAACAATTAATGCTCTAATCATGTTCTGGAGAGAGTTTAATGAAAAAAGCTCCATATTACATTTTTTAATCAGAATACATAATAAAACAATCTTATTTGTTGTGAATCTGAATTTTGCCCTCGAAACTGTGAGCAGACGAAGGAAAAGACTATGAGATTGAAAATTAAGAAGAAAATCAATTTTGCAAAATATGCTTAATTAATTCACACACTAACGAGATATTTTACTTATGAATGAAAAAAATATTTAGTTATTTGTATGACATTTTGTATTTTGTGGTGGACATGAATTTGTGGTTCGCATCATGCACACCTCAAAAACAAGGAAACTAACCCCCGCAAAAAATAAATCAAGTAAAATTCCTGGTATCTATCGACTATATTTCCTTATTCAAAGATGTAGTTTGTACTTTCTTTATGAGAATCTACATTTTCCTTTTAGGGTAGACAATTTGCAATCGGTCAAAAGCTAATGCCTAGGTCACATTTCCCGGCCGGTAGCCGTAGATCGGTGGTAATCGGTAGTAATCCGTGGTCTGAACGATGCCCCAACATCGGTCCACATCGGTCTAGTAGTCCTAAAAGTATCAGTCACTTTATCCAGCGATGGGAATACGATGGGCAACCAATGCTTTTTATGATAAAAATGACGTGGTGGCCTGCCGGACTTACAAAGGCCCAGCGATGCATTGCTAATCATAAAATGATGTTCCAGGATAATCGGCCGATGTATATTACATCGCTCATACATTGGTGAACATCGTTCGTACATCGGTCGACTACGGGCCAATGTTTGGTCGAACATCGACCGATGATTGGTCGTTATCTGTTGAACACCACTAAACTCTCCTATGACCTCAGATTCAACGGATATCGGACGATGCTCGGCCATACATCGGCCGATCCTTGAAAGATGTGTTAATGATGGGTTGCCGATGAGGAGCGATGTGAGGCACCGTTGGAGACATCACTGAATTTTAACTACGAATTATTTCCTACCGATGACCCCACCGATTCGCAAAAAAGCCTCAGTCACCGTCCGATCACTAGTGGTACCCGGCCAGCAACCACGCCATTTTCCTCACAAAACGCATCGGTTTCTCATCGTATACCCCATCGATGGATAATGTGACTTATACTTTACTAGGTCAAACGATAGTTATCTGGTAGTTACTCGAGGGTCGTTGAGTTGAAAATTCATTTTTAATTAAAAACATTGTTGATAAGTTGCTGTTTATTTTCGGCTTAAAGTGCACTAAGATAATTAGGCTCTCTGGATTTAGATCAGGGAGGGAACATTATGTCAGTTTGCTGGGTGTTTGTGAAGTAGTTTCACTGTGATAACATCATGCCAGTCTATTCTGTATTCGATTCCCATCACTTATTCCTTTATGTCGACACTTATTTTCCTGGTCTATATGTTTCACGGCAGGAACGGGTGTCCCAGTCACATCCGTACTTTGATTGTGTACAGGCATTTTTAGTGTACCAGCAATTTCTATTTGATCTCATGATACACTGGTTATTTGACTCGGGTGGACACTTCCTTCCCCCAAATAATTCAATGCAATCAACAACCTGAAAATGAAGAATTATTTATTTATCATTTATTTTAAGGTAGGTCCATACTTTCGAGATTTTCTGTCAAGCTTAAAATTCTTAAATTTAAATACCTTAAATAATTTTAAACTAACTTAAACGCAAGTAAAATAGGGTAAATGTTCATACATCATACGTCTCAGAGTACCTCTAAAAATTAATGAAAGATAATAATTCAAATATATATATATATATATTGGAAAACTATGACATACATGTATTAATGTTGAATCTATCCACGTCTTTCAGAAAAAAATTTCAAAATATCTTTATACTTGATAATTCTTAAAATCTAAAATGTTTATTTGCCTTTTTTTTCTTTAAAACTATTAAGTATTATATCTAAGGTTAACAAAATCTCATTCTTTATTATGATTGACGAGATGAATTTAACTGAACAGTCTTCTAATCATGTTTACCCCCGTTTTTGAAATATCAATTTCTTCAACCATTCTTTACAAAATGTAAGAAAAAGTTAAATTTAAAAGAAGATGGCTTAAAATCAATAAAAACAGATCTAAAGTTAGTTTGTTAGAAAATGAATTTTAAAGCTTTACATCTTTAGAAGCTATTACGAATGCTTTGTCAGTGTTTGTACAAAAAGACATAGAGATCCTATGGACAGAATGCAAACTGTTATTTTCCATAAATAATGTATATTAAATACTTTGTATGCACAATAATAAACAAATATTCAAATAAATCATTTTAAATCATTCAAAAAGATTTCATTTCAATAGGCAAGTGATAATCAGAATTTTAAATTGGTGTGTCAAATTAAAACCGGATTCTTCAAGACGGTATGGTCCTTCCTTCAGCCACCACTCCCTATGATTAAGACTTGTAAAAATACACACTTTGAAATATCAATTCTTGCAGTGTCTGTAACCGATTTTTTAAAAAAAAGATATTGTTATATCTAATTGTTCATCATGACTTCTTTTAAGACTTAAAGTTTTACATGATTTTTACTAGGTAAATAAACAAGATCTTACGAAAGTAATATGATTATTGTAAATGTACAAGCATAACTTGCCGCGATTAAAAAAAAAACGAAATTCAGAATTTTATTTCTTTCTCTTTTTACATTTACCTCATATAATAATTAACATTATTTATTTATCAAGAAAGTAACAATTTCTCTGATAACTTTAACGTTTTTGTGCTATTTTATCTGCAGAATTTCTATGCTTTAAATGTTTGACGCCATAATGACGATCATTTCATGTAGAAATACATCTTTTAAAACTATCCTTGATATTTTGATTATTATTTATTTGTATACACGTTTCTATCAAATATTGTGTTCAGGAGATTACATGGAATGAGCGTAAAAATAAAATGAAACATGGTTTGTACTACTCACAGTTCCCTCTGCTTAAGAAGAAAGTACTTAACCCCAATAGTATACTTACATTGCAGCCACAGTTTCTCTTGTATATTCCGCGTTGAAAAGCTTTGCGTTGATATCTTGAGAACGATTTATAAAGACCATTTAAATCACATGAATTTGTAGTCCAAATACCCCTTCGAACACTTCCTTAAAAAGAAAGATTTATTAGGGACATTTCGTTTGTTTACAAGAATTCAAGAAAGTTTCATTTTCTATTCAAGCCAATAGGCTCATCAGATCAGATAACAAGTGATTGGGATTTGGAGAGTGAGAAATAGTCCATTAAAAAAACATTCCCCATGTGAATAAATAATGCAGAGTAGCATCTAGTTACTATCTAATATGTTTTTCAAAATGAATTAATACCATTTGTGTGACCTTCCAGAGTTTCAATTTTTTAAAGTCAGTTTTCCGATGAATTTGAAACAATGTATTTGTTTTAATTAAAGTTACAGTTTTTTGATCTGGATTTTACAGGTATTTTTTAAATTAATTGATAAAATGTAAAAGAAAAAAACACCCAAAGAAATATTTCTTTCAATGTACCATTTTGCAATGTCTAGTCTACTTCGTGCTAAATTAATCTGAGTTCTTAATCATCTTATCTATGAGCATATGTGCAAGACATTGAGAGTTCTACTTGAATTAGCGGAAGTTTTTTTCCGCCAAAGGCGCTAAGAAGAATACACAGTGAAACATAATACGTTTACATTATTTCAAGCCATGTTTTGTGCGATGATGGATGTAGTAAGAAAGTTTGTGAGCCATTAAAACTATTTTAATAAATCATAACAGCAAGGTAAAAGTCATTGAAGAACTGAATATTACTTTTTTGTAAAAAAAAAACATTCTCAATGAATTTATTTTCAATACACTTACCCGCTATGATGTACGTCTTATTCAAATCAAAGTTCGAACCGCACGCGGCACTGCTAGAGGCGGTGTATATTGATCTTCTTCCGAGTTTTGGACCGTAACTGTTCTGTGGAAGTGATTATAATTATAGTCAATCCTTAACAGAAAATTGTCTGTAAATGAGCGTAAAACTTAATTTATGACACGGCCAAAAGTAGAAAATAGTTTATTTTAGTGTAATTAAATAATTACTTTGTAATCTTCAAGAATGTTGACTTCATATTTCACTTCTTGTCCAAATCCGTTGTTTCCCGGTTTTCGTGCTAAGACCTTTGCCTTGACAACTATAGTAAAAATAGATTTTATTTCCTTAAATCAAATAATCTGCTTGAGAATTATACATTGTCTAACTTAATATGTGACAAAGTTATACAAAGTGAATATTTAGATACAATGTATACCTTTAAAATCTTAAATGTATGCAAAAATATTTTAACAACATTGACATTTATGATGATAGTATAACAAATGCCTTACCAAAATCAGAGGTACAGAATTTTACTTGGGGATGCTGAGGTACACATCTACATGCCATAGAGAAGGCAAAGTAGGCAACAAATACAAAAGATATAACTATAGTATGCATGATGGCGGCTCCTGTAATACTGAGATTTCTACGTCCTTTCTTATTTATATACAATTCTAAAGGATTTTCAGAAAATCCACAGCTATACATTAATAGAAAAAATTCCTGATTTTTTGTAGAATAAACAATCTGCAAAATAATTTTGACGTAAAAAGGAAAAACCATTGATTAAGTGACGATTCATTAAAATATTCAATTTGTTTACACCGGTCACGGTAGCCTAGTGGTAGAGCGTTCGCTTCGTGATCGGGAGGCCCGGGTTCGATTCTCGATCGCGGCGCCGCGTCATACCTAAGACGTAAACATAGGTAGTGACTGTTCCTTCGCCAAGCGCTCGGCACTAGAAGTGAAAGTCACGGGTCTTTCGGATATGACCTTAAAAACGTAGGTCCCGTGTCACGGTAGGCGTTGGCACGATAAAGAACCCTCACTGCTCAATGGCCCTGAGTGCCGAGTATAGGTCTAAATTTGAAGCCCTTCACCGGCATCGGTGACGTCTCCATATGAGTGAAAAATTCTCAAGAGGGACGTTAAACAATATATAATCAATCAATTTGTTTACATGAACACATATGTATTCAGAATGTGACATTTTAAAGGATGAAAATATAAAAATCTATTACAGATCAAACTTTGTAAAAACTAAAACTTGCTTCGGAACTGAATGTAAATTCTGCAAGGTTTAAGTTTTTTTCAGTGTATCCAGCGTTTAAACTCCTTTAATTGCCATTAAAGAAATGAAAAACAAAACAGAACTCTTCTGATTTACCTGTATACATATATGTACTTTTATAATCAAACGTCAAGAAGTGCATAAGGTAAATATTTAATTCTACCTGGAGGCTAAAAGATAATTACATTACATTCGGGATTCCCCCTGCATTTATTTTAAAAGAATTAATTGGTATTTACGAAGAAAAAAATACAAAAAGAAAGTCCATTGTCTGTACATTGATGTTTTATTTAAGATATATGTGCCAAGAATGTGCTTTGTTTTTTTTAATGATAAAGAAAAATATCTTGATATTTTTTGTCTACTGTAGTTTTGATACAAATCTCTTGTTCGATTGTTTACATTTTGATTTACATCTGCATTTTCTGGTATCTACCACATAAAAAGCAATCCGCAAAAACAGACTCGTTATAATTGTTACTTTTATTTGAATGTCAATATGAACTTGACCAGAGTTTCTTCATTATAAGTGTATATTTAAACCTCTTTCACATCCTTTCCTTGGAAAATATTACAATTCCATTTTGGTCAGAACACTTTTGTTTGATGAATGCTATATTTTGATCTTGAAGTCATGATCTTTCGGAAAAAGATCCTTTTACATTACAACCGCTTTTAACTGCTCAATATGTTTTTTTTTGAGACCGGGACTTGTTTTGCAATTTTTTTGAATTTTAAATACTGAAGTTAAGGGGTACAGCAATTAAAACTAAATGCATTACTTTGGTTTTAATTAGGGTGATGGATTAATTTGAAAGATTGACTATTTAAATTGTCAATTTACAATTTTGAAAGGAACTAAGACATAAGCAATTTATTAGTAGGACACAAAAGATAGACCAAAATTTTCCTCGAATTCAAGTTTTTCTGAAACTTTTATATTTTGTTCTAGGATACAAAATCTCTCTTTAAATATGATATGAAGGAAATTCAACCACACATTTTTTGCCACATACTTTGAAATATGGCCAGTTTGACCCCCGTCAGTAGGCTGCGAAATTGGACATTTGACTTGAGAATGAGCCTAATTTTAAAATTATCAATTGATTTATTGCAAATTTATGTAATACTGTTTATAAAGAAAAGCTTTTTGCTACTTATACTCAATAATTAAGTTATATTCATTCTGAAAGAATTGAGTAAATTCCCAGAAGGCACTCAATGTTGTTTATACGTTGAATATTAGTTAGGTTGAGTTTAGACGTTGATAAATCTAGATACAATTTTGATTCAACGTTGACTTTTCAGCGTTGAAAGTGTAACGTTGATTCAACATTGACTTCAAATTTAGTTGAATTGCCAACAAGGGTTCAACATCGGATCTTCGCTGAGGTGGCAGAGGATAGTTTCGAATAAAGTACCGGTCAAAAAATAGAAAAAATAAAGAAACCTGAGGTTTGAAGGCATATTCTAGGTAATTTTATAGCTAGAATATTTTATGGGTGCATTTGGAGGGAACTGGTGGCCTTGTATATTTTATTGAAATATGACACTCTAGTGTCACTACTACTGTATATGGGATATGGACTAGAAATACGAAACTAAGCTCAAAACTCGCTCTACCGGTATTTCACCAGAAAAGCGGGGTGGGTTCACAGGATGAATTGTAGCTTGAAAACGAGGTGGTTGAGCCATTATCTCTTGCTGTTCATTGGTATGTACAAATGTTATTCTGCAATTTGTGTGGTAGCTTAGGTCAGGCGCACGGGCCTGGAAGCAGATGCGGCTGCGGCGAAATAGTGAAAATAGGCTTGATTCACATGAAATTTTGAGATTGTCCCTGCGCCATCTTTAGGGCTCATTCTGTAAGTTGTACATGTTTTATTCCTAAAAGCTTCAAATTTCTCAAGGGACTACTTCATACTATTATTACATGTAGAGGGAATTTAAAATTTTTCAATGCACATTTTTAAAGCAGCTCAATATTAAGTAAACCGTCAGTCAAACGTTTTGATTGCAAAAAAAACTATCCTCTGCCACCTTCAAGAATGCATCAATTTTTAGAAATGTAAATTTTAGTCTGATTTTCATACAAAAGGGTTTATTTATGTAAGTCAATTTAAAAAAATACTTTGTTTCTGTTATTTAAAATCTGTACAGATAGGTATATTCACTAAAAAGCAAGGGGGGTTACTCTTTTCCAGCATACATTTTTAAAGACTTTGAACCATTAGCATAATAAATCATAAAAGATTCAGGCATTTTTTGCCAGAGAATAAATTAATTGTTTGAATTTGATACTTTGGGTATTGTCGCATAATTAAAATCATGTCTTGCTTTAATTAATGAAATCTAATTAAAATTTAAGTGTATTAATTAATGCGATATCACTGAAATTACATACATTTGCCATTTTTTCAACCTAATTTACTAAATATAATTATTTTGAAAATAAAAATCAGTCAGCATACCTAAATGTCACTAAACCTAACCATATATAGTACAAAAAAACTTCTTTTGCTTTATTTTTCCAAATTTAACCTATTCTGTTATTGATATTTTCATGAAATATGCCCCCCCCCTTTTCAATTTTTAAATTTATCTATATTTAAATGTGACAGAATCTAAATTTTTCAATGGTTTGCTATAAAATGACTATTTTTCTTTAAATAATAACAAAACAAAGAGTTTATATTGCATATTTAATGAAGTAATATCAATAAAATGTGCATTTTCATGTAATTATTGAATTCTGCTAGGCCCATATAATCTGCCCACAATTGCCCAGGATGGACAGAATAATCACTTTTAGTATTCAGGAGAATGAAATGTATGTATTTGATTACTCATAACTGTTAAAAGTGAATATCAGACACTTAGAAAGAATTCAGCTAGGACAAACACATTTTTACAGTGCATTTTCATTACACTGAAGAAATGGCTGCAGGGGTAGGGTGTTGAACAGCCATTTCCTGGACACTTTTTCTTTAGCATATGATGCAAGAGGGTTTTTTGCATATCATGATAAATATCTTGAAAGTTGAAAGGGGTTTTAACTTTGCAAAGAAGTTATAGGTATATAAAACCAAGTGAAAAAGAGATAAAATGGAATTTCATAGAACATGAAAAATAGGGGAGTATGTGATACATGTGAGTACATTTCACCAAGATGTGCCCTTTATATTTGACTTTTTACATATAAATGTATTTGAAATAGATTAAAATTACCATTTAACACTTTTTTGCTGGTATATTTATCATCTGGAGTTGTAAGAATTGCATTTGTTTTATGTGTAAGAAACAATATGGGGTTAAGGTGGTTGACCGAGAATTGGTGAGGTCTCTTATTTGGCCATAACTTTTTTATTTTTCAATGAATCAAGACATATTTGGTATATTTTTACTCAGAATTGCATGTTCTTTTTGAATTGAGCAAGGTTTATTACTTGCAAGACAAACTTTGAAAGTTAAAGGTGGCAGAGGATAGTTTCGAATAAAGTACCGGTCAAAAAATAGAAAAAATAGAGAAACCTGAGGTTTGAATGCATATTATAGGTAATTTTATAGCTAGAATATTTTATGGGTGCATTTGGAGGGAATTGGTGGCCTTGTATATTTTATTGAAATATGACACTTTAGTGTCACTACTACTGTATATGGGATATGGACTAGAAATACGAAACTAAGCTCAAAACTCGCTCTACCGGTATTTCACCAGAAAAGCGGGGTGGGTTCACAGGATGAATTGTAGCTTGAAAACGAGGTGGTTGAGCCATTATCTCTTGCTGTTCATTGGTATGTACAAATGTTATTCTGCAATTTGTGTGGTAGCTTAGGTCAGGCGCACGGGCCTGGAAGCAGATGCGGCTGCGGCGAAATAGTGAAAATAGGCTTGATTCACATGAAATTTTGAGATTGTCCCTGCGCCATCTTTAGGGCTCATTGTGTAAGTTGTACATGTTTTATTCCTAAAAGCTTCAAATTTCTCAAGGGACTACATCATACTATTATTACATGTAGAGGGAATTTAAAATTTTTCAATGCACATTTTTAAAGCAGCTCAATATTAAGTAAACCGTCAGTCAAACGTTTTGATTGCAAAAAAAACTATCCTCTGCCACCTGAGCGGTCCAATCCATTTTTTTCGCTTATAGATAATTCGGACTATAATAGTGTCAGACTATAACACTGTCTGACCATAACGAGCTTGGACTTGACAAAGTCGCACTACCGTATATCATTCCTAACTTATATAACTAACAAGGATGGTAAATATAGGAATTTTACAAATTCAGTGATAAATATGAACTTAGTACGACTTTGCCAAAGTACGAATTAAGAGTATGCGCAGTAGGACATTCGGAAAATATTCAAAAAGACAGCTTAACAGTTACTTTAACGTTTTGAGAATTTTAAAGAACAGAAGACTCAGAAGACCAACATAATCCATTAGAGAATACTTATCAGGAGATCAACACAAAGTTAACCCTCAGGACTCGAACACCAAGATTTAATTAAAAATTTACTCTTAAAAAGAAACATTTCGGCATGTAAGAGTATCACTGGAGAGACATGATTTGTCGAAATGCGTATCTGGTGCATCAAAAGTGGTACCGTATAGGATCTACATCTTAACTTGGAATGGTTTCATGTTCTGGACTTTTTTTGACCACATATGAAAATACAAAAAGTTTGTAAATGTTCGGATTTTGTAACATGATTCATTTATAAAATGGTGAAATTTATTGTAACACATCTATTGATAGGAAGTTAAAGAAATGTTAACAATAAATATATTTTTTCATATACTGTATGTTTTCCTTTATAGAATTATGAAGGCATCTTAGTAACCTGTAATAAAACGACAGAAATTTTAAGTAAGTAATTACCCTCCCCCCTCCCTTCCCGGAAATAGAAATGAAAAAAAAGCGTTGAAATAACTTTTATTCAATGTCTAATCAACGTTGATTTTCAACATTGAATCAACGTTAATATTTCAACGTTGAACTCAATTTTCAAAATCTAACAGAAACCAAATGTTGAATCAACATATAAAATCAACGTTGATTGAAAGTTTTTTTCAGTGTTGTGTGCCTGCTGGGTTTTTATGCAAAAATAGATCATGTATAGCATCGGAATTGAAATATCACAGGTAAACATCTTACATTTTAAGTTGTCATACGAGAAAATGTATAATTTAATTTTAAAAAATAAACAGAATGATTTAGATAGATTCTAGAATAAAATGTGTAAAAATAAAAAAAAAATGAACCAGTGGTTAAAAATATGTTGGCGATTAATAAAATTTCCTCGGCAAAAATTTAAACGATTCTGCAGGTGACGTCACAATATTTGACCTTTGGCTTTTTGATATGATCTTGGCTTTTACAGTAAATAAAGAATTGAGTCTCCTCATATCAACCCTCTACTATTTATGGAACAAACGTTGCACTATATTAAATAACAGACTGTTATATGCTTCTTTTTTTGCATTGAGGTAGCGCTAGCGTTAATACATTCTAAAATGTAAAATCCAAAGTGACCAATATATAGGATTCTCTGATTTTTTCACAAACTATGAAGAAAACATGCCATAACGTCTTATTTTTCTTTCAGGGATCATTAATTGTTGTCAATATAGTAATATTCTTTTTTTTTTCCAGTACTTTTTAAGAAATCTGATCCACTGGTTTTTTGTACTACCTTAATATAACAGTATTCAGATTGTACGCTTTATTAATACACTGTACTATCAAAAGAGACCATAGAGGGATTTTTATTAAACTGCTGACAGATTAAAGTATATTATATTCATTTTAAGTCGAGTAAGTCTACGAGGAACCTTAGATCTGAAGAGCTACTTGCCAACTACATCTTATCGATAAATATGAATACATTCATACGAAATAATAAAAACAGAAAGAATTCTTTAAAATATAAGACTACCTCTTTAATGCATTTTAAGTGATGTGTATCAAGAGTGAAAAATTGAAAATAAAATGAGAGAAACGAAAGGTTCCAATGACACTCTTTGTGATATCAATTGATTGTCATTGAAAATAAATGTTGTTCTTCAGATAGACAGCAACCATCAATTTATGACTAAAATTTTCAGAATATAATATGTATTTTTATAGTACGCATTTATGCACTTTAAATGATATTTTGAAGCGTAAAATGAATAATTTTTTCCTTAGGCCAGAAAGTTTCAATGCCATTTCTTTATCTTATTTTGTGTAATTTGTCTATGCTTGGAATGCACAAAACTGAAATAAACAAAACAAGCTTCGACAAATGTCAACTATATTTCTTTTTTCAAATACTCCAGTATATACTTTGTACATAAATCAAAGTATTGAAACAAAATCAATCATTTTTATATAAATTACTAATTAAAGTCTCCTTAGTCCTGCCATATGGCTACTTAGTCGAAATGATGGTTATCGGTTAGAAAATTTGGAATCAGTTACTCGTAAAAATCAATTTAAAATAATATTCATTCATAAGTTGTTTTTTTTTAATCAGTCTAAGTTTTTTTTTATAGATCATATGGCTGTTTGGATTGAGGTCAATGGAGGGGGTATTGATCAGATTGTGAAGTGTTTGTTGACTGATTTAACATGATGTTACTGCCTAGTCTATTCTATTTCGATTACCATCCTCAATTCCTTTATGTCAATTGACTCTTATTTTCCTGGTCTATATGCTTCACGACAGGAACTGGTGTCCCAGCCACATCCGTACTTTGATTGTGTGCAGGCATTTTGATTGTACCAGCAATTTCTATTAGATCTTATGATACACTGGTTATTTGATTGGGATGGACACTCTCTTCCACCAAATACGCCAGTGCAGTCAACAACCTGAAAAAATATAAAAGCATGTTTTAAGCATTTAATTTAAGTAATCAATCTTTTTTGGTATATTTGCATATCATTGTCGGTTTGAAATACCATTTTAAACATTATCAATGCTTGCAGTGTATGTAATCAATCATCATGTTTATCATGTTCTACTCAATGTTTTGCACGTTATTACTCCTATTTAGTTGTATTTAGATTACCAGTCAATTTTTCAATTACTGTTCATACATTTACGCGTTTACATCAAATATTTTTCTTCGCAACTTATTTAACATGGAAGTAAAAATAAGGCGTAACATTGGTGGTACTACAGCTAACATATAATAAAATTCGTACCCAATTTTAAAAGAAAATTTCCTGTATGAAAACATTTTACATACATTGCAGCCACAGTTTCTCTTGTATATTCCGCTTTGAAAAGCTTTTCGTTGATATCTCGAGTAAAATTTATAAAGACCATTTAGGGCGCATGAATTCGTAGTCCAAACACCTTTTCGAATGCCTCCTGAAAAGAAAAATACCAAAATCATTTAGGTCAAATAAACCTGTAGTCAAAACTCCACTTGGTATCACTTCCAGTGATATAAAAAAAATTACACGATATATTTATTGTAAACCAAAAGACAACCTTTCCGGAATATAATGAATGTTTGTATTATAGACTAAAACAAACACTAAAACATGGGACAAATTGTTTGATTAAATTTCATAATTTTGCTTTGTTCCTACCATTCATCAATGTCCAGTTTACACCATGTTAATTGACATTTAAACAGAGCAATTACTATTTTATTACAGTCTTGTATAAATAATCATTTTTAAAATATGTAATTCTGTTTGGTATCCTTTTTTATATCTGAATATATGTTAATGTGTGTGCAAAATGGGAAAAACTATTTTAATTAGCGATCGTTGTGAAAGTTAAAAATTCTAAATGGTAATAAAAGGTATATTCTTTTAATGGAAATTCCTGGATTAGTTTGTGAAGACATTTTTTTTAAATTAGTTGATGGATTGTTAAGTTTGTTAGAGAACATTCTATGAGACTTTATTTTAGATAAACTTACCGGCTATGATAAAAGTCTTATTCAAATCAAAGTAAGAACCACAAGCAGCACTGCTAGAGGCGGTAAATATTGATCTTCTTCCAAGGTTTGGACCGTAACTGTTCTGTGGTAGTAATTATCATTATCATAAAATGCTGAAATTAATCCTTATCAGGTTATGCTCTGTAAATGTACTTAAAACTAGATTTAAGACACGACAAAAAGTAATGTTAGTGTAAAGGAGTAAGTACTTTGTAATCTTCAAGAATATTGACTTCATATTTCACTTGTCCAAATTCGCTGTTTACCGTCTTTCTTGACAAGACCTTGGCCTTTACAACTAGACGAGAGGAAAAATGCAAGAAATTAAAACCACAAAAATTAAGTATTATGATAGATTGTAGAAATTTATTGACACAATAGTTAGCGTTATTACTTTAATTTTTTAAAATGTAACTAAAGAATATAATCTAAATATATATAGATACACCATATATAGGTATGATGGAAAAGCGTTTACAAAATTAATTAGAAAAGAAAAGACAATTATGGTAAGAGTACAGAACACTTGTCTTACCAAAACCAGAGGTACAAAGCTGTACTTGAGGATGCTGAGGTAAGCAGGTACATGCCATAGAGACGGCAAAACAGGTAACAAATACAATAGATAAAACGATAGCGTGCATGATCGTGTCTTATGTAATACTGGAATTTCTAAGTCCTTGTGGATATTTATATATATACCTCTAAAGCTAATTTTCATAAAACCACAACCATAAATCAATTTTTAAAAAATCCTAATTTCTAATAGAATTAACATATTGTGCAAAAAGAAATTCGACGTAAAAAAGGAAAATTCCACTAAAGTGACAATTTATTAAAATATTCAGTTTGTTTACATGAATTCGTGAATTCAGCATATGGGACTTTAAAGTATGCAAATAACGGAATCTATAAAGATAAATGTTTTTCAAAAATTAAAAAATTGCATCACAGCTACAAAATATTGAAAGATTTCAATTTTCTCAACTTTGTTCAGAGTTAGGAACACTTTTAATATAATTGTCATAATAAAACACAATAGAACTTTTTAAAAAATTATCCTTACCTACTAAAATATGTGTACTTTTATAATCAAACGTGATGTAATGCGCATGGTAAATCGCCTGAAGGCTAAATTATACTTTCCTTACATTCGGGATTCCCCTCAATATTTATTTTGAAAGAATTTTTTGGCGTCTGCGAAGAAAAACTCTTGAAATGGAAATCCTTCGTCTGAGAATTTGTGAAAGTGGGTGTTTATCATGTATTTGTGACACAACGCTCTTATTCAATTGTTTAATTTTTAATTTAACACTTGCTCAATATTTTCTTTAAATTTATCGCTTTGGGAAAGCGAGGTGCTATTAAATCTCATTCTTCTGACCGTCTGTCAGTCTGTCCTTACAAAAAACTTTAATATAAGCCTAGTCATTAATTTTAAATGATATGAGGCTTTCATATTTCACACACGTTACCTGTGACAAGACAATAAATTTCGAATATACATATGTACTTTGATTTCTTACTCTGTGACCTTGAACCTGATGATTGACATACCTGTCAAAAATTCAACATTACTTAAATATGGTTACAAGTTTTGAAAGGGAAAAAGCAAGGCTTTCATAATACACATGTGCATTACTTGTGTCAAGACCTAAATTTACCTTGATTTTTGACGCTAATTCCTAAGGCTTGAAGTTTAACCTAGATTTCAAAAATACTTTTTTTCCTTATACCTTTTCATTGAAAGTCATAAGACTTTCATATTTTACATGAGCATTACATGTGATAAGAAGTTTTCGGGCATGCTATGATCTTTTTGTTATAAATATTAACAATGTCAAACTTAGTACGACGGCTGTGCCCTTAAATAATGTGGTTCTCGAGGATAAGTGTATAATATTCATTTGAAACCGACACATTTCATAGGCCTTCGTACTTTCAAAGTCGATTCTCTCTCTCGACAGAAGTGGTCACGTTTTCCGGGCCAGCTTCCCAGAGGCTGCGGATCGACCAACATTATTTCCCAAGTCATTTCTGCAGCCGATCTACGCCATAGAACTCGAGACCCCTTAAGCTATTCTATTATTGACAGTAATAAGAACTTGTATAACACTGCATTTAATGTTTTCAATAGTTTTTGCAAACTTTATTTTGGCACAGAATACTGGCCTCTACATAACAATCAATGAGCAGATTTTGTTTCCTACTTAGCATGTATTCCCCAAACACAGTTAAGTATTACATTTCTGGGATATTTTATATTTGTAAGCTTTACAATCTTCCGGATTTAGCACAATAGTTTTTACTTAGAAAAATCCTCGTAGGTTTGTGCCGAAAAAATGTGCATGTCGATGGACGTAAGCCAAAACTTCCACAACTTTGTCCAGTATACTTAATTGCTGTCTACAATTTGCCAAACTCCATATAAAGTTCTGCAATTTTCAGTCATGTTCACAACAACCTTTTTTGATTATTTTATAATGGGATAACGGTCAAAATTCGATGCATGCCCCTAGTCTTGCAATTTAATCCGGGGTTGTTACTTATCATAAACACACCAAAACCATTCTTATTGTCCTTAAACACTCGAAAACTTATCAAGAGGGGAGAGGGGACAACGATTTCACATACAGTCACTATGCAGCCAATATGCACAGTGCTCCGAGTCAAATCTCGGATAACCCAGTGACAAGACACCGGATGTGATGGTTGAAAAATTATTTTTTAATCGCTTTTCTATTCTTTATAATAATATGCATCTTTCCACCAAAGCATTTTTTGATATTCATAGTGTTTAAATCTTTATTTTAAAAAAAATTGCTTTATCCCATAGACTTCAATGCATTCTTGATTAATTAATTACTGCTTAGGTACTTATATTTCAAATATTTTATGTATCAAAATTTCTCCTGGTAAATCCTTTTCTACTCTAAACTGTTTTGAATTAGTTTCAAGTATTTAATATAAGATGGATATTTAAGGTTAGAAAATTATGTCCTTTTATGGG
This sequence comes from Saccostrea glomerata, assembly GCA_003671525.1. NCBI lineage: Eukaryota > Metazoa > Mollusca > Bivalvia > Ostreida > Ostreidae > Saccostrea > Saccostrea glomerata. The sequence continues at coordinate 334,093 of PRKT01000482.1, forward strand.
TCGGATACCTTAAAACAATATTCTTGAAGAGTAAAATAGAAGTTTGAACTTTGTAATTTTGTTTTTTTAGGTGATCAGTTTCTTTACTTTATCTAATGTCGTGTAATTTCTCTTAATTTTTTTTATCAAAATATAAATTCGAATTCGTGATTGGGCTAGACAATGGATTAATCAAGTTTTCTAAAGGTTCTAATGGAAAAATCTCCCCTTCGTTGATTTTTATTTTGATTTATTTGTTGTGGACATGGATTTATCATTCTACACCAAGGAAAAGCATGGATAATAGTTTGAAAAAATAAAAATTCAAAAGAAAATTAATCTAGTGAAATGTTGTAAAATCTAACATAACAAAGATGAGTAAAATACCTAGGAAGATTTATTATTATTATTATTGAGTATTGATTTCTTGTGTTGAAGATTAGGCCATTAAAAGAAGAAGGTTTTTTTCTGAAGCGTACCACAAATTTAATAAATAAAAGCAAACGTCAATGTATATAGTATGTATAATTTTATTGAAAAATAAAATACATAAATTATAGGAAGTCATTTGCAAGCAAGTCATTTATAATAGATATAAAATACTGATAAAAGTATGCTTGGTTATGTTGCTATCGATCATTTGTTTACTCAGTTGGAATGATGATATCGATTAGAAAATTTGGATTCGGTTATCAAGTCAACGTAATAAAATGAATGTTGATACTTATAACTTGTCATTGTTCAAAATTCACTTTATGCATCTTTTTAGATAATGAAGTTGTTCGGATTAAAATCAGGGAAGAAACATTAACCAGTTTGAAAAGTGTTTGTAGAGTGTTATTTAATGTTTTAATTCATGTTACTGTCAAGCCAATTCGATTGTCATCACTTATTCATTCATTTGAGCAACTGAGACTTTTATTTATTTTCCTCCTTTATATGATCACGACAATAACGGGTGTCCCATTCACATCTGTACTTTGACTGTGTGCAGACATTTTGAGTGTACTAGCAATTTCTATAAGATCTTACGACACACTGGTTAATAAAATAGGATGTACACTCTCTTCCACCGAATACACCAGTGCAGTCAACAACCTGAAAAATTATATGAAAATCTTTTTTTTAATAATAAGCTATTGATGTTTTTAGTATGTTTACATATCAGAATCAGTTTGAAATATCATTTAAAACATCAATGTTTGCAGTGTCTGTAACCGATTTAAGATTTCATTAATTTCTACTCTCATCATTTTGAACGTTGTTACTTCTATTTAATAGTATTTAAAATATCAGTTATCTTTTAATTACTGCTAATTTATTTACACGTGTATATCAAATATTTTTCTGCGCAGCTTATTTAAAATGGGAACAAAAATAAGGCGTAATATTGGTTGTACAACAGCTAGTATATAACAAAATTCGCTACACTTTTAAAAAGAAAATATATAAAACAAAAAATAGTTTTTACCTACATTGGAGCCACTTGTATATTCCACGTTCAAAAGCTTCTCTTTGATATTTTGAGATAGATTTATACAAATAATAAAGAGCACAGAAATTTGTGGTCCAAACACCTCTTCTTGGAATGCTTCCTAAATAAAAAAAAATATCAAGACCATTTAGATCAAATATACATGTAGTCAAAATAATAATAGATATACCTAAAGCTAGGGATAGCCCATGAAAGCCAGTATGGCTTACTTTCCAATGGGTAAATTTTAGTTACTTATAAATTACAGACATTATGTTACACACAATATACGTACTGTAAAAAAAAAGACATATCTTTCTAGCTAGAATTTGCATAAAATTTACACGTGTTTTTAATTAAAAGATAAAAACAAACACAAAAACAATCAAAAAAATTATTTTATTAAATTTCATAATTTCGCCGTGATCCCAGCATTCAGCAATGTTCAGGTTAGTTCACGTTCATTAAAACTAAGCCATAACTATATTTATTTCAGATTTGCAAACATGATGTATTCATTTTATAAAATAAGTAATTCCGTTGGGTATAGTTTTTGTACATCTGAATATATGTATACGTTTGTGCAAATTGGGAAGAAACAAATATTATACAATTAATTACCCCTTTTGAGGTCAACATGGTGAAATAAGGACCCGAGGCCTGGCCCACGAGGTGACCTGTCCTGACCAAGGCCGCTTCGCGGCCGAGGTCAGGGCAGGTCATCGAGTTGGCCAGGTCGAGGCTCCTTATTTCACCATGTTGAACTCAAAAAGAGTAATCAATTGTTTTATTATTATATACCGATATATATTGAAAAGTATGAATCTCCAACCGTTATCAATTCTTTCTTTGATCGGGATCGGGATTCGCTACACACCGTAAAGTGAAGTTGTTTACATTGACGTCTGCAAGTCGTGTAAGTTTTTGCATCATGATTTACTGATTAAAATTATATTTGGTTGATAGCGACATACATTGTTATAACTAACAATTACTTTTTCTCTACCCAGTCAAAATCTAAAACAGAATTCAACTCTTGACAGAGCCGCTTCTACATTCCAGAACTGAATATTGAAACGATATTTTGAAATGAGTAAACCGTTTAAGTTAACTATAAAATTTTGCCGTATTCTGTATGGTAATGCAAAAAAGACCATGCACAATTTACAAACATGTTGTTTTCTCTAATAATTATTATTTTATGCATTTAATTCAATCAAAAAGGATTTTTTGATTAAGAGGTCATTATTTAGCGGTCATTAATTATAATGACCGGGTCATTATATCCCACATGCAATGATTCCCAGGTCCTTATTGCTGTAAACAGTACCATTTGGAGTCATTGTTGTGTTTTAAAGTTTTTTTTACCAGCCAATCAAATTGGAGTATTATCAATAGAGATATAATAAAAATAGTTATAGTTGTGAAAGTCAATAGACAAAACGGTAACGAGAGTTAATTACTTGATGAATATGTAAGCCGATATGAAAAATTTCTATGGGACTCCTTTTTTTGATAAACGTACCCGCTATGATCTCCGTCTTATTCAATTAAAGTAAGAACCACAGGCAACACTGTTAGAGGCGGTGTATATTGATTTTTTCCCATTGTGAGGTACGTAATAGTTCTGTAGAAGAATGTATGTTGACTATTAAACTGGAAAACAATTTCATTCAGGACTTGACCGTACACGGTAGCTCAGTCGGTAGAGCGCTCGCTCCGTGATCGTCGTGAGTTCGTATCTCGGCCGCGACTGACCTAGTCGTTAAAATTGGTAGCAACTGTTCCTTCGCCATGCGCTCGGCACTTTGAAGTGAAAGTTGCGGGTCCTTCGGATGAGACCTTAAAAACCGAGGCCCCGTGTCAGCGGCAGGCGTTGGCACTATAAAGATCCCTTACTGCTCAATGGCCCTGAGTGCCGAGTAAAGGTCAAAATTTGAAGCCCTTCACTGGCATACGGTGACGTCTCCATATGAGTGAAAAATTCTCGAGAGGGACGTTAAACAATATACAATCAATCAATCAGGACTTGTCTGTAACTGGAGTAAAAATTAGATACAAGTATATGAATTGTATGAAACGACGAAAAGTAGTAAAATATTTAGGTATAAATGGATAAGTACTTTGTAATCTTCCAGAATGTTGACTTTTTATTTCACTTCTTGTCCAAATTTGTTGTTTACTGTTTTTCTTGTCAAGACCTTTGCCTTGACAACTATTAAAAAGGAGAGGAAAAAAATAAAATAAATGTACAAAAATTAGATACAAGTTTCACATAAATCGAATCATTTGCAAAATAATTATACATTTTCTACCTCGAAATGTGACAAAATTATAACAAGTGAATATATAGATACAATATATACCTTTAAATCTATTATACATACAAGAAATATTTTGACAAAATTGACATTTATGATTACATTATAGTAAATGCCTTTGCAAAATTATTATAAATACTCTACTTCGAAATGTGACAAAGTTATACAAAATGAATATATAGATACAATGTACACTGACGTTTTTCATACCAATTGTTAGTCCATTATTTATACACTGAATTGACGACGGATTTTTTCCGTTATTTCCTGATCATGACAACGAGCACACGGCGGATGTGACCGGTCGGCAGGGGATGCTCACTCCTCCATGGCACCTGATCCCACCTCTGATGTTTCAGAGGTCCGTGTTTGCTCTGCTCTTATTTTGTATATTGTTTAATGGACGTTGAGATTGAATACTGTTCGTTATCTCCATATCCTTCTTTAAATGAAAAATATATACAATTTTTTTTAAATTGACATTTGTTATTAGAGTATAATGTAATGCCTTACCAAAGCCAGGGTTACAGGATTTTACTTGAGGATGCTGGGGAAAACATGTACATGCCATAGAGAAGGCAAAACAGGCTTAAAATACAAAGGATAAAATGATAACGTGCATGATCGTCTCTCGTGTAATATTGAGATTTCGAAATCCTTGCTAATTCATATAGGATTCTAGAGCAAATTTTCCAAAAAAAAATCCTATACATCAATGAAATAAATCTTGATTTCTTATAGAATTAACATATTGTGTAAAAGAAATTTGACGTAAAAAAGGAAAATCCAACATTAAAAATATTCAGTTTGTTTACATGACCTCATGTGTATTAAGAATGTAACATTTTAGATGATAAAAGTATAGAAATCTATAACAGATCAAACCTTGCAAATATTAAACACTGCTTGGCAACTGAAAGCAAAATCAAGGTTTCAATTTTCTTCAGTTTAATCAGGGTTAGAAATTCTTTTCAATACAATACAATTGTCATCAAGAAATTTAAAACAAAACAGAACTCTTCTTACTTGTTAAAATATACGCACTTTTATAATCAAACTTTAAGAAATACACAGGTAAATCTTTAATTCTTCCTTGAGGCTAAATGATAATTATGTTACATTCGGGATTCCCCTCGATATTTACTTTGAAGAAAAAATACAAAAGGAGAGTCCATTGACTGTACTTTGATGTTAACATTTTCTCCAAACTTAAAATATATGTGCCAAGAATGTGGTTTTATTTCTTTAATGAAAATATGGAGATAACGAACAGTATTCAATATTAAAAGTCTATAAAACAATACAAAATAGGAGCAGAGCAAACAAGGACCTCCAAAATATGATAAAGAGAAATCTCGTGATATTTTTGTCTTCTGTATTTTTAACAGAACGCTCTCATTCATATATTCACATTTTGATTTATGCTTGCATTTATCTTATACCTACCACCAAAGCACCCCACAAAACATATTTGTGATAATTGTAAATTTTATTTAAATGTCAGTATGAAGCTGATTAGTTTGTTTTTATTATCAGTCCACATACAGTCCGTGGGAAATATTACAATTCCATTTTGGTCGAAATTGTGATTGTTGAATATTATTTTTTCTTAAATCTTGAAATTATGATCATGTGGAAGAAATCCTTTTGCATTACAGTACATTTTAACTGCTTAAAATTTTCTTTTTTGAGGCCGGGGCTAGTTATACAATTTAAAAAAAATTAACTTAACAAAGTTAAGGGATACAAAAATCAAAATTAGATTAACTACATTGTCTTCATAAGAGGTAAGTGCGTAAGTCAATTGAGATTATCCCCGCCCCCAGAGGCTAATTTCCCGTCGTTCGTAACCCTCTATTCTTTTTACTTTTGTATTGGTATACAAAAGAGTTAAAAATTATACCATTGCAAAAGTTAGCAAGATTCCAGTTCCCCTCGACCAGGACTATTTTCATCTGCTGTGTCTCAGGAAATAGTCCTGGCCTTGGGGAACTGGAATATTGCTAGCTCCCCCAATGATATACTTTAACTGTATATTATACCAAATAAAAAAAAGAAATATTTCTTTCAAATATCAAACTATCCAATCATGCGTATTAGCTCATGTGTATCAGGAATGAAAAATTGGAAATGTAATGACAGAAACCCCAGAGTTCCAATCGCACTGCCTCCAATATTAATTGTGGTTCATTGTAAATAGATATTGTTCTTCAGATAGACTGCAACCATAAGATTGTGACAAAAATTATTCAGAGTATATAAATTTCTACAACATCCATGCACATAAAGCGATTTTTGAAGAGTAAAATGAAATTTTTTAACCTAGTTTATTTTTGGACAATGTCATTTATTTATCTCATGTCGTTTAATTTGTCTGAACTTGGAACGTGCCAAAAATTAAATAAACAAAACAAAACTATCGATAAATATCGACTATATTCCTTTATTCAAAAATAAAATTTGTACATAAATCAAAGTATTGAAACAAAATCATTGATTATTATATACCTCACTGCTGAAAGTCTGCTTAGTACTGTCATCTGGTTACTTGTCGGAATGATGGTTATCGGTTAGAAAATTTGGAATAAGAAAAATACATTTAAAATAATATTGATAAGTTGTTCTTCAAAATTCAGTTAAAGTTTCTTTATAGATCATATGGCTCTTCGGATTGAGACCACGGGAGTGGGTATTGATCAGTTTGCGAAGTGTTTGTTTACGGTTTTAACATGTTGTTACTGCCAAGTCTATTCTGTTTCGAGTACCATTCCTAATTCCTTTATGTTGAGCGCCGCTTATTTTCCCGGTCTATATGTTTCACGACAAGAACTGGTGTCCCAGTCACATCCGTACTTTGATTGTGTGCAAGCATTTCTAGTGTACCAGCAATTTCTATTAGATCTTATGATACACTGGTTATTTGCTTGGGATGAACACTCTCTTCCACCAAATCCGCCAGTGCAGTCAACAACCTGAAAAATAAATTACTTTTTTACCATTTAATTTTTGCAATCAATTCTTAAGTATGTTCTCATATCATAGTCAGTTTGAAATAGAATTTAAAACACTATCAATGCTTGCAGTTTTTGTTTCCGATTTGAAGTTTCATTATGTTCTACTCATCGTTTTGCTCGTTGCTACTTCAATTAATTAGTATTTAAAATATCAGTAATATTTGAATTACTATTCATACATTTAAACGTTTATGTCAAACATTTTTCTTCGCAACTTAATTAATATGGGAGCAAAAATGAGGCGTAATATTGTACTACAGCCAGCATAGAACAAAAAATCGTATCCAATTTTAAAAGAAAATATCTAAACGACATAATTTTTACATACATTGCAGCCACAGTTTCTCTTGTATATTCCACGTTGAAAAGCTTTTCGTTGATATCTTGAGAAAGATTTATAAAGACCATTAAGACCACATAAACCTGTAGTCCAAACACCTCTTCGAATGCCTCCTAAAAGAAAAATATTATCAAGACCATTTAGAACAAATATACCTGTGGTCAAAACTCCCCTTTGTATGCCTTCTAATGATAAAAAACAAAATTATGTTGAGGAAAAACTTAATTTCGTGTCAAAGGTCCATATGATGAGCAATAAAAAGGAATTCATGATTGAATTACAAGAATTTCATGTACAGGTTATGTAATCAACAAAAACTTTAAAATATAATTTATTCTAAACGTTTTCCCCTTGACAAAATCGTTTTGTTCTTGAAAAATGACATGGCTTGAATTGCATTCGCTGACGAAGATTTAATGAGGTTTCAAGTGTTTCTTTATTCTTAATATTTTCAAGCCTGATAACAAAAGCATGTAATCAAGAAAAGTATTTGCACTCGCCCACCCTCCCTCCTCAATACACATACACACACACACACAGAGAGAGAGAGAGAGGTTTTAGAAATATGTATTAATTTTCTTGATAATGTGATATGTATGATAAATAAAGGCAGATATGTCTCATTAGTTACGACAATATAATTTTATTTTACAGACAAAAAATGAAGAGCTTAATGATTAGATCTATACTCGGCACTCAGGGCCATTGAGCATTGAGGGTTCTTTACCGTGTCAACTCCTACCAAGACATGGGACCTACGTTCATATGGTCATATCCGAAAGACCCGTGACTTTCACTTCTTATGCCGACAGATTGGCGAAGGAACAGTCACTAACTATACTTACGTCTTAGGTTTGACACGACGCCGCAAACGAGAATCAAACCCGGGCCTCACGATTAAGAAGCGAACGCTCTACCACTAGGCTACCGTGACTGGTCAGATAACATTGAAAAGTATATTTTGTTTTGTTTACATTAATGGTCTATTTTCTATTAATGTTATTTATTCTTTTTATCAGAAATAGTAAATATACATGAGTATTGTATGATTAATATACATATATAAAAAAGTGTGAACATGATATCAAAAAGGAATGGTTAAACATAAGCATATAAGAAATTTTTTACTGAAGTAATTAATCAAAAATATTATAAAAAATAGATAAAAATAAATAATTATTGCATATACCTTAACCAAAGGATAGCCCATGAAATCCGGTATGGCTTATTTTCATTGGGCACCTTTTAGTAACTTATAAATTACTGAAATTTTGACACACACATACAATATACTTCCTGTTAAGAAAATGACATATTTTTCCTGAAATTTTACAATGATTCCACCATTCAGCAAAGTCCAGCTTTTTAATAGTGATCGTTATGAAAGTCAAAAGTCTAAACGGTAATGAAAGTTATATTTTTTCACGGAAGTTCATGGATGAGTCGGAAAAAAAGGTTTCTGTATAATTAAATGTTGGATAAATAAGTTTATAAAAGAACATCGATGAGACTTTATTCTTGATAAACGTACCTGCAATGATGTACGTCTTATTCAATTCAAAGTAAGATCCACAAGCAGCACTGTTAGAGGCGGTGTATATTGATCTTCTTCCCAGATTTGGACCGTAACTGTTCTGTGGTAGTAAATATCATTATTATAAAATACTGAAAATCAATCTTTATCATGCAATTTTCTGTAAACGCACTTAGAATTAGATTTCTGACACATCCAAAAGTTGAAAAAGTTTATTTTAGTATGATATGATAAGTACTTTGTAATCTTCAAGAATATTGACTTCATATTTCACTTCTTGTCCAAATTCGTTGTTACCCGATTTTCTTGCCAATACCTTGGCCTTGACAACTATAAAAAAGAAACGAAAATGCAAAAAATTAAAAGTACAAAAATCATTATAATCAAATGTATAAAATTTTTGCGCAGTAGTTATCATGATAACTTTGATATTTTTGAAGTATGTAAAGAAAGTATGTAACAAACGCATACAATAAACATGCAGTAAATATATAGACACATCAAATAACCCTTTTGTGGAAAAGCGTATACAAAATTAATTTAAAAATGAAAGATAATTATGAGTACTGAACACATGTCTTACCAAAGCCAGAATTACAGAATGTTACTTGAGGATGCTGAGATAAACAACTACATGCCATAGAATAGGCAAAACAAGCAACAAAAACGAAAGATATAACGATAGCGTGCATGATCGGGTCTCATGTAATACTGAAATTTCTACGTCCTTGTGAATTTATATACGGCAAAGTTTCAAAAAACCACAGTCATAAATCAATAAAGCAATTCTTAATTTCTAATAGAATTAACACACTGTTCGAAAAGAATTTTGACGTAAAAAGGAAAAGCCCACTAAATAATTGACAATTTATTAAAATATTCAGTTTGTTTACATGCATTATTGTATTCAGAATGTGGCATTTTAAGATATGGAAATACAGGAATCTATTTAACATTAAAAATTTTCAAAAATTGAACATTGAATCACAATTGAGAGCAAAATTCTGCAAGATGTCAATATCTACACTTATTCAGGGGGTACGCATTCCCTTATTTATACAATTTCCACATAAGAATTAAAGCAAAACGAAAACTCTTCTGATTTACCTTTAAATTTATGCACTTTTATAATCAAATGTTAAAAAGTGCACAAGGTAAATAATTAGTTCTGACTGGAGGCTAAATGATAATTACTTTACATTCGGGATTCCCCGCTGTATTTATTTTAAAAGAAAATATCGGCATCTGTGAAAAGAAATTTTTTAAAAAATCTATTGTTTGTAAAAACCCTTTTAAATATTGAATTTTCAACAAACTTACGGTATAATTACCAAGAATTTGGATTGATTTAATTGATTAAGAAATAGTTCTTGGATGAAATATATGGAAATAACGAATAGTGTTCAAAGTCAAAAGTTCAGTAAACAAAACAAAATATGAGCGAGCAAACATGGATATTCAAATCATCAGAAATGGGATCGGTGACATGGAGGAGTGAAGAGCCCCTACCGACCGGTCACACCCGCCATGTGTTCTTTGTCATGAGAGAATCAATGAGAAAGTCCGTCTTTAACTCAGTGTGTAAACAATGGTCTAATAACTAGTATGAAAAACGTCCGTCAGCATATGACTTTATGATAAATTGTATTTGTTGACAAGGTCATTGCATCGACCATTCAACTTTGTCTGTCAATAATTAGACTCGTTTTAGATTTTTTTTAATTTCAAAAAGTCACATATCAAGTTACATAATAAAATTTTGAGTCACATTCACGCACACATTCACACTTTCCCTCTGATTTTAAACAAGAATGAAATATTGAATAAACAGTATTTCATTGAAGAAATATGTAAAGTTGGTGTTTAAATAAATGTTTATAACTCAAAAATATTAATCCAGGGTGACCATAGATTTTCAAAATTGTTCATTGAAAATTTTTGAATTGATATGCATTTTTCTACTTTGTACTTAAGAGTTAAATGATGTAGCAGCTCAGGAAACATAGGTATTTTGTTCTGCTTTAAACAAGAAAAAATATATTGCTTTGTTTATAAGATAATGAAATTTATCACACTATTATGATCAGAAAATAGCATTTCATCTAAAATAATATTGCATGTGTTAAATCCAACTCTTTAAGAAGTTTTTGTAAATATGTGCATGCGAAGATTACTCCATAGTGAAGAAATATTTGTTCAATTCAAAAATATATGTTGTATTGTTTCTATATCCTGTTTACAAAAGGTACAGTGATCATCAGATAAAATACTTATTTTATTCAAATGATTTTTAACTGAAAGGATTCTATGGAGGATTCTATATTGTAACCATTGAGCAGAAGTATCCATAGTTATTCTAAAACAAACCTTAAAAACATCTTGAACACAAATATCAAATTCTAAAAACACTGATAGTTCCTGGTTCCATCTGCATATTGACGTAGGAATGACATTGTTACTATTCAAATATCTATAAATTATTTCACTGCACTTTTCATATACAATAATGTTTTCAAAATAAAAAGGAATACAAGTTGTACATTCCCTCTTAACAAATGATTTATCTATAAACTTTAAAAAAAAAATGGATATTGTATAGATAATATTGTTGTATTGCATAATGCAAACATTAGACAAATGAAATCTATTTCCAAAATCAGTGACATTTAAAAAATGTCCATCATTGTCTAAGAAATCACAAACACTTTTAACGCCATTTATATACCAAGTCTTTACCAAAAACTTTTTTTCTTATATATAAAAACATTTGTGGCAGCAAATTTTGTAATGAGATACTGTTGTTATAATAATTTACTCATCATTGATAACATAAATGATCAAGGACTTTAAATTAGCCACCAGACATGTAGGTGGGAGGCATCATTTATTTTTGGCATCTGGTGAATAATTACACAAGTCAACAGATGGAATTTGTAATTTGTCATGGCAGGAACACTGTGTATGCAATAGCCATCATGGTTAATCCAATTAGCTAATTAACCAATTAGACCGAAGTACACATTTACTGAAATCTTATCTTGGTCAAGGGAATCTCAATGATTCATTTTTTTGTTTTATCAGCTGCTGGACGCACCTAATTTTTTACAAGAATTCAATTTACCCACCCACCATCACCCTAAAAATTTATTTATTTCAAATCAGCTGTCCTAAATTACAAAGTTGAAAATGTACCTTTTTGTTTTTTGTCTTGTATATTTATTATTGTTACATGTATATTATTTTTTCTCCATTTTACAACTCAAATATAATATTCTATTAAAACCTGTGTTTCAAATTGCAAATTTATCATTCAACCCGTGTTTCAGATTATAACTGTATCACATTATTTTTTGACTCATGTCAGTACATGTGTTTCTATTGTTGGGCGGTCTTTTAACCCCACCTTTGCAAATTTATTGTCATTTATTCAGTCATTTTTGATTCTTCAATTTTCCACATTAATTTCATCAACTGATCAAATATATTTATGGTAAATTGAATAAATGACCTTACTCACAAAAAGAAGTTCTGTCTTTCATTGCAAATGAATGCACTGGAGATCATAACTGGTTGTTTCATGTTGACAAATAAAAGGTATTTTATGGAAACAAAATATGGAATGAAATTTAAAGTTATTTAGTTATGGGAAAAATTTGAATGACAAAAATAATTTTGTTTCCCATTTTAATATTAGGATTGTACCACACAGGTAAGTTCAGTTCAGATACTTAGTTTTCATAAATGAATTGTTGTTGAGTGTTTTCATAAAACATAACCATGTTGTTTCTGTTATATATTAATGATTTACCATTGTCTGTTGAACATTGTAATATTGATATGTTTGCTGATGACACTACAATGCATTTTCATGGTAATAGTATTTCACATATTGAAACAACTCTAAATCATGAACTCAATCAACTACAAAAATGGTGCCAACAAAATCAGATGATTGTAAATACTGATAAAACAAAGTGTATGTTAATGGGAACACAACAAAAGAAATCTAAATTAGAAAATGTTAATTTTCATTTACAATTTTCAGGACATACCCTTGAAAATGTAGAAATGCACAAATTATTAGGCGTTCACATTGATCATAATCTACAATATACTTGTCATGTAGATGCAGTTTGCAAAACTCTTACATATAAAATATTCACTTTACGAAAAATTAAAAAGTTTCTTCCAATGCAGACTAAAAAACTATTTTATAATGCTTTTATTCTACCATCAATCTTATATTGTCTGTCCATCTGGGGCAACTGTCCTCAAACGCACATGGATAGAGTCTACAGATTACAAAAACGAGCAGCTAGAAATATTTTTAATGAAAAATATGATACACCTTCAATGCCTTTATTTAACACTTTAGGCTGGTTAACGGTTTATGAACTTTTATATTTACAGAAAAGCATTCTAATGTTCCAAATATTTAATGGTATGTCTCCTGATTATATGCATAATCTTTTTGAATTTCAAAGCTCTGGATCATACACGCTACGCTCAGAAACAAAATCCGAACTTCGATTACCAAAATATAAAACTAACTTATTTAAAATTCGTTACAATATTCAGAAGTTATAATCTGGAATGAGCTACCAATAAGTATCAGGAATTCCCAATCCAGTACAATATTTTAAAAAATTTTGAAAATTTTGTGCTTGTGAAACGAAATGGTTCTATGTGCTTTTTTTCTCTCTCTCTCTCTATGCTTAAATGTTGATGTTTTATCTATTTATTTATTTGGTAACATGCATGTACTGTCCATTTTTATTGTCTCCTTGTGATTTGTATTTATTGTGTATATACATTGTATATGTGTTATAAAGAAGGCCCCGAGGAAGACTAGTGCTTGCACTAATCGGGTTACCTTCTATAAATAAAGTATAATTATTATTATTATCATTATTATTATTATTAATTAATTAATTAATTAAACGTTTAGAAATTGTTCATACGTAGAATGTGCTCCTGCGTATCAAATAAACTGAGAGAGATATAAACCCAGTATGCAGGTGTTGAAGGTATATTGCTGCATAAGTAAGGGAATTTGACGATTGAAAAGTTAGAGTCATCTCGTTTATCATTAAGCTTGGTTGTTAGTTTAACATTTGGTCTTTTTCAAGAAAAATATCTACAGAAAAACTCGTTTAGTACGAACACGGATATAGCGAATTCACGGATATAACGAAGTTTTTGTGGGTCCCCAGTGATATTTTTAACAAATCTTTGTAAAATTTTACGGTTATAACGAACTCTGATATAACGAATTTACTGATATAGCGAACTGATTGAGTCCCGTTGAGGTTAAATATAATGAAATTTATCTCTCTTATAACGAACTTTCAAAGAGAATAAAAAATTGATAACCTTTTAGCATTTGTATAAAAAATTCAAATCATAATGAAACCCTAATTATCGAAGACATGTTTAGCAATATTTGCTTCCCTAACATATTTTGTAGTAATACTTGAAGGAAAACATGTATATTGCGAATTTGCTATAAGGGTTATACGAATTCTTATACGGATATAACGAATTACGGATATAGCGAATTAAATTCACAGGTCCCAAGGACTTCTATATAACCGAGTTTACTGTAAATATGAAACAGATGTGGCAGAATCTGTGATGTATTTTATTACAAGTTCACCTGGATATATCGTATCGACATAATAAGGGAAATAACCATATACAATAACCATCGATACAAGGTGTTTTGATATATGTCAAGTTGAAGGCCATAGCAAATGTCTTCGTCTTTTCACGTATAAGATGTTGCTCATTTCGTTCATTTGAATGCAAAAATAATTCTGCTAAAAAAAATTAATTTATGGAAGACCTAGTTTATTGTTCATTGTCTATTTGTGACAAAAATTAAAGATTTAATTCAGTTGTTTATTTTCTTTTATTCATACCCTCTTGCTTAGCACTCTGTTTGTTTTATCACTTCGAAGAAACAAGAGAAAATTAAATCTCATTTGTCTGTCAGTCAGTCGGTCTGTCCTAGTGAAGCACAAACTCGAATAGATTTTTTAATTGATTGTTTGGTTCACAAGAATTTCCCATTAATATGGAGACGCCACCACTTGCCGATGGGGGACTACAAATTCTGATGTTAACTTGGCCATTGAGCAGTTAGGGATTGCTTTCTTGCCAGCCTATGGGTTATATGGTCTCATTCGAAGGATCGTTCCTCACGTCTCACAGTGGGATTCGAACCAGCGATGTAAGGATCAACTACATAGGATAGGACTTTAAATTCCACATGCATCTTACCTGTGAAAAGACCTTAAAATATGCCGTGATCTTGTACCCTGTGACATTGAACTTGACCAATTTTTATTGCTTATCAATAATTATTAAATAAACTAACACAAAAAATCTATTTATCATTGAATAAAGGGAAATTACATTAATTCTTATTTTGAAGAAGAATGTATCGATAGATAATACTTATTCAGAATGAGGTTAGTCACCAAGTATACCTCTCTGTGCACTTTTAAGTTCACGTTTTTTTTCGGGCAAAACAAAGGTCTTCTTTTCTTCTTTTCACACGTAAGATTTTGTCTAAATCATGCTTCATATAAATACAAAAATAAGTCTGCTAATAATAGAGCGCTATATGAACCCATGGGAATTCTAACAGTTGGAAGACCTGTTCTCCAAAAACCACATAGATATTGTCAATCAGAAAATCAAGCATCTTTTTATGTCAACTTCAGTGTATTTGTGTGTGCAATCAGAATAGTTTTAACAGAATAGTTTTGCAAATGGCCAATGACCAGGTAAGTACATTTTCGACTTCCATTTACATTTAAAAAGCAGCTGCCAATGCTATGAAAAAGCTTGGCTTTCAATTTATCGTTGGAAATGGTTGTGTATAAAGTTGAAAAGTCGTAAGTTTTTAAGCTGTTGATTTTGGTAAAATCTTTTGATTTCAAATTGTCCAAAAGTTCTTTGGAATTTTTGAGTATCAACATTTGATTCACACCACTACTTGAATATATTGTTGCAAAGTGCTCTTGAAGTTTTTCCTTCACTGTTGTCAATATCTTTGCGAGGAGTAAGAAAGAGGCTTGGTTGAACATTTACTGGAACCCGCAATGTATCCTTGTTTGTAAGAGTTCGTCACGGGGAGGGCGCCTTCGCGGCAGAGTGTCTCTCGAGCCGTGGCGTGCTTGCAGGTCTTTCCTGCTCGAGAAGGAATGAAACTCGCTAGTCAAACGCTGGGCACGGTTACCGGAGGGAGCTAAACGAAGTATACGGCCAAGTCACCGCCCCTTACAAGTGGTGAGGAGGACGGTGATCGAAAAAAACTTCTGCCGCTTTTAGTGACCTTATCTGGTTGATCCTGCCTGTAGTCATATGCTTGTCTCAAAGACTAAGCCATGCATGTCTTAGTACAAACTCTTGCATAGTGAAACCGCGAATGGCTCATTAAATCAGTTATGGTTCATTAGATGGTACAATCCTACTTGGATAACCGTGGTAATTATAGAGCTAATACATGCAACGAAGCTCCGACCTCACGGGAAGAGCGCTTTTATAAGATCAAAACCAATCGGTCGCAAGGCCGTCCGTTTTGGTGAATCTGGATAACTTTGAGCTGATTGCACGGGCTTGTCCCATGGGTACATCTTGGTGTTAGTGAGCTAACTGGAACAAAACTAAGGAGTCTCTCAGACTACAGATATTTTAAACATCGTAAAAATCGTGTTATTTTTGTTTGTTCATTTTCATCTGTTGCAATATTTTCCATTAAAAGATTTATATTTCCATTTTTATCCTTCAATCAGTTTTGAATAAAGATATGATTTTTTTTCGAAATTTAAAAAAGAAAATAAAGTACTGTAAGTCATTGAAATTTTTTTTGTGTCCCATCGGTACCATGGTTTTCTTCGATGAAAAAAAACATTGTCCCAATGCCCGTTTGTACCGGTCCCATCATTGTGATAAATTTTGCTTGGTCCCTAACCATGAATGAATTTTTAGCCGTTTTCATGTTCATGGTACACCTTTAAATAAATGAATCTTGTAAACAGATGATCTTCCAAAATATTATTTGATTTGGGTTGTGTATACAAACTCAAAGAACCCATCACAACTTGAGGTCAGTTGTGACAAACAATATTTTCAACTGATTTGTGTTTTCTATTACCAAAACAGGAACATTGTTGGGTCTTAACACGATTGAACGGGTGTAGTTTTTGGAGAGGGATTTTGCATTCCAGACACCGCTAAGAGTTTAACTATGGTGTCTATTCTGAAAGTTGCTTTCATCATTTTTTTAGTTTATCTAAATATCTAATTACTTGAATAATATTTGTTGTTTTGAAATAATTCCAATAAAGGACCAATTTTTCCTTTTTTATTAAAATAATGACAAATAGAAACAGTGTGTACTAGTATTGAAAAAAGACAATAATCATCCCCATAAATTTCTTAATTGTTAAAGCAAACAACCTTCTCTCTTGGTACTTACAACTTACGCTTGGCTAGAATTAAAACATCTGAAAATGTTTTAAACAAAAGTGCAGAAAATCGATATTACTTTATTATTTTATTTTTTCGCAGATGCAAATTATTTCTTTAAGAATAAATGCAGCGGGGAATCCCTAATATTACGTAACTATTATTTAGTCAAGAGGTAGAAATAAAGATTTATTGTAGGATTAGAAAAGTGCATACATGTAAATAGGTAAATCAAATTCGAAAAAAATAGATTTTTTTGTTTGCGATGTTCAAAATTTCATGTTCTTATTATGCAATTTTATGTAAATAAACTTAATATTCTAATAAATTACCATGTATTTAGTGGGATTTTCCTTTCTACGTCAAAAATTCTTCAACAATGTGCTTATTATACAAGAAATAAAAATAATAGTTTATTGATTTACGGATTTTTTTTTTGTAGAATTTCGCTTAAGAGTCGTATCAGTATATAAATTCAAAATGACATAGAAACATCAGTATAATATTAGACTCGATCATGCGCGTATTAGTTTTATCTTACGTGTTTGTTGGGTGTTTTGCCTTTTCTATGGCATGTAGCTGTTTTTCCCAGCACCCTCAAGTACAATTCTGTAACTCTGACTTTGGTAAGGCAGTTGTCGTCCTCTTAAGTGTCATATATCAAAATTGTAAGGCTTTTTTCGTTCATGTTAGTTATGATAATGATAATTATGCAAATAGTTCGGTTCAAGTGAAACTAATACTTAATGTTTGTGCATTTAATTTCTTGTTTCTCTATTATATGGAATTCGGATAGGGCCATGCAGTTCACTATCGCACCATCAAGCATCGACTAAGAGGTCGATGGTGCGATAATGCGATGGCGCGATAACACTGAAGCTGTGGTAAAATGACGATGGCGCTATGGCGTGATAGGGCAGCGGCGATAAAGCAGTAGTGAATATCGCTTTATCGTCATCGCAAAATCGCGCCATTCGTCATCGCACCATCGTGTCATGATTATCGCACTATCGCGTCTTTGCACTATCGCTTCAACGTGCTTTCGCATTGTCGCTCTATCAGAATATCGTCAATGCGCTATCGCGCCAAGGCTTTTTCGTTATCGCACTATCGCGTCATCACACTAACGACCTAAACCTTGATGGTGCGATGTTGCAATAGTAAATTACATGGTCCTATCCGGATTCCATATTTTTATACATGTTTTTTTTCCACAGTTGTAAGGGCAAAAGTATTGGAAAGGAAACCGAGTAGCAACGAATTTGGAGAGGAAGTGAAATATGAAGTCGATATTCTAGAAGATTACAAAGTACTATTCTTCTTTTACTTTTTTTTTTGTCGTAGCATACAATCTATTATTCTATTTTGAGTCAAGGTACAGACAATACTCGAAAAAGATATTTTTATAATAATATTTACTTCTACAGGACAGTTATGGTCCGAACCTGGGAAGAAAGCAATATACACCGCCTCTAGCAGTGCTGCTTGTGGATCTTACTTTCAACTGGATAAGATCTATATTATTGCAGGCGATCCACAAGCAGCACTGTATTTCAAATCAAAATACCGTATAATGTTCTCATTCTAAATTTTATAAAGAGAAAGTAGGGTTGATTCCTTTAATAATTTAATACATGCTGTAATGATTCATAAAAAAACGTTTAAATGGTTTTTGGATCAATTGAGAAAAGTATAAGAAAATGTAACAATAATAAGATCAAATACTTAAGTTTATTTAGAACACACAACTAAATAAACGACTTTTTAAGTTAATCATGACAGGTTTCCGTTTTGTAGCTCTCTGGTATATAAAACTTATACAAACTTACCGGAGATATACAGATCTATCAACTCATTCAAACATATTTTTTAAAGGCAGAGATTTTTTTACCAGGTGGTAAATTCCAGGTGAGGGAGGGGCTTATTTTGTACAGGTGTGAATGCCTTGGGGGCTAGCAGTCTACCTGTGGTCATCTGTCTCATAATCCCTATACACAGGAAGTGATTTAATACACAGTGAAATACACCATGTGTCAAACCTTATCAGTGTTGGTGATTTTGAGAGAATTTTAAAATAAGTAGTAAAAGGTTTTTTCTTTTTAATTGTATATTGATTTATTTTTGACTGTTTGAAAACAACCCTACCCATTTAAAAAGATCATTATGATATCATACAAGAAATACAAAAATTAAAAAAAAATGTTTTATACGTTAATGCAAAACCATGTATTAATAAGAAAAAAAAACCAACTCCTGTAACATCCAAATTAGACTATATTAATTCATTTATTTTCGGGATTCCGTCTATAAATTAAATGAAAAGAGGACTGTGTTATGTAAATCTCACTAAAAAAATATCGAGGTTTATCCTAAACTAAACAAAGCTTTGTCACTATGAAACGTGCTAAAAAGAATATGATTGTAAATTATTCTTACTTGATTAAAACAGGAAATTTAAATATATTAAGTGACTCATGATTAGAAACGTTATTTTTTAATTTAATTACTTTACACAGTGCTTCTCTGAACTTAATCAATAACGTTTCCACTTAAGTTTACCATTTAGCATGCAGTATTAAAATTTATATTGAAATTTCATTTGAAAAAATATAATGCACCAAAGTTTTTTTAAAATGCATATTATATTATAATCTTTTCAAATACCAAAGGTAATTCTTATATTATTAATCTAAAAATATTCATTGTAATATAGTTTCTGTATACTATGTTCTGATCAGTAAACATCAAAGGATCATAAGTTAATTAGAAGGTCACCACGAGTCCAAGACAAGATGTACAGGGTATACACTGAGACCAGTAATCTAATAATATAATGATGACTGTTTTTATATAGCGCTTTTCTAGCACAATTGCTACTCAAAGCGCTTTACAATACATTATTACCCCAGCAGACCTTAACAATCTAGAACCTTTCTCAGTGCAAGCTGCCGTTATCAGCGCTAGAACACTAACATTCTGACAATATCTTTCACTGTCTATAGCCAGGTAACCCTTTTACACTTGGGTGGAGTGAGGAAATTCGTGTAAAGTGCCTTTCCCAAGGGCACAACGTCGGCTTGTCGCGGCCAGGATTCGAACCCACAACCTTTCGGTTTGGAGTCCGGCACCTTAACCACTGGACTACCGAGTAATGTCAATCAAGTTCCAGCATCCAATGATGGACCTTTATGTACTTGATTGACACGGCTACGCAGACCAGGTATTTTTGAAGGCGGTGCTTAAAATCTGTGCCTTTAAGGAACCTCTTTCACAGCACGCCATAAAGCAGGTTTCTTTTCCCCCAAAAAAGTTTTCAAGTTTTCAAAATTAGGTCAAATTTGTCAGTATCAAAAAGAAGACTTTTTGACAAGAAATTTACCCGTGAGATATGAAGGGCATAGTGCTAACTGTTAAAACGTTATGTCCAATATGAAAGTTTTCTTAAGTGCATCAAAGTCAATGTTTAAGTTCAAAAGATAAAATCATTTAAATTCAAGAAAGTTTTTATTGAATACATTGATGAAGTATGAAAGCTTTTCTACTTGCTGTTCAAATATTTTTTTCAAAAGTGGATTCAAATCCAAGGTCAAAGTCAAAAGGTCACACATGCTGGTACCATAAGTACACTGCCTCCATAAAACACAGCTAGTAAACCGTTTTTATCATTCATCGAAACAAACAAACAGAGAAAACGGTGAAAAGCTACAAAGGACAGAAATAAATCATAATTCAATATGCAATACAATTTAAGAAATATGACACAATACTGAGATATGTCCACGTGTAAATAGAAATACTTCACAAATAGCTGCATACAAAAGATACATGTATGACAAATTTAACCACTCAAAATTCCCGGTAAAATTCACATGTTAAGAAAAAATCATGGCGAAAAGTTTATAAGCATAATACAAATAACTGTAAGAAGTTACATATATAAAATACTTACAGTGTGGGCAGGGTAAACAACTGTAACAACAGTATGACTGTACATGTACTGAGTAAGGTGACGAGAACAAATCCCGTACAAAACGCACGGAAATAACAATTGTAAACAAAAAAACAAAACCAAGACATACCGGAAGAAAAAATTCCGGCTTACAAGACGGCACAATATGTATTGTCTTGTCTCAAGAAATATACCATGTATGCCATACAAACAATAAAAAGTTATGGACAAAGTTAAAGATTTTGCGGACCAATGGACAGACGGAAGAACAGGACAAAAATATATACATCCGAATCTTCGAATTAATGGGCACAATAATCTTATATTGGTCAGCTTAAATGAGCATAAAGTAAACTAAACATTGTAAATGATAGATACATGGCTAAATTATGAATGTTAATAAAGTACTTCTTTATTTGCTTGTTTTGTCTTTTTTAAAATTCTCTTTATTAGCTAAGATTGACATATTTATTCCATCTTTGTAAGTAGAAGCGAAACTGCTTTATTTGATCATGTGCAACATCATTAAGAAAAAATAAAATGAAACTTTTTTCTTCGTTTTCTTTACACAAACACACACCCCCTCCCTCATACGCATTCTCTCTCCCTCTCTCTCTCTCTCTCTCTCTCTCTCTCTCATACTATTTAAATCACATTCACTTTTTTTAAATCTTCGTTAACAAAGCAATTCAAGCCATGGAACTTTTTTTTAAAATCCCAATTTTAAAACAGGAAATATATATAAAAAAGACAAATTAACAAATTAGTTTTTCTTCCAATTTAATGTTGTTTAGATATCATCAGTAGGCATACGAAAAGAGGTGTTAATTATGGGTTTATGTGGTTTTTATCTGGTTTTTATATTTTTTTTTCTTCAAAAAGCACATGAAGAGTTGGTCATACGTCAGCTAAATGTTATTTTATTTATCTATACTGAAAGGAAAAAGAAACGCAGGATAAACGTTTCAGGCGATTTAAATTTATTTTTCTTTTAATTTTTTCATTATTCCTATCTAACTTTTAAAATAATTTTTCAAAAATATATAATCAAAATCCCATTTGATTTTGTCTAATAATTTATGAGTTATATGAAGCTTATATAACGATACCCTCAAAAAGTAAAAATCAAAAACTCTCATTATCTTCAATGTCTTTCCCGCGCATCTGTCTAAGCTTTATTTCTCCTTTGCATGTAATTCATCAAAGTGTTTATTTTTAAAATTCTGGCTATATTGGGCATGGGTAAACAACGCCAAAAAATTAGTCAAACGATGTGCAAATGCGTCAGTGAGAGGAACACAACACTAAATTGTCCGGCTCGAAAACCCAAATTGAGGAATTGTTTTCTTTCATTTTTAGTGTGAATGTAACTATTATAATAGTCTACTGTATAAATGGCGGTTTTTGTGGGAATAAGGTGGCGATTTAAGAGGCGGCAGAACAAATAATCCGCTAGTTATATGATTCTGATGCGCGGTAACGTCATCGTCATGGTTGATTGAAAACCATTCCAAGCCCTCTCTGACAACGGGTACCAAGTTTAATGGGGGGAAAATGCTTAGTTAACCTTTGTTGTTTTTTTCATTAATTGGGCAATTCGAAAACAAGACCCCATGGAACTTTCGTAAACTGTACCAAGAATGCAGAAATTCATATCGTCTCTAAATATTGCAAAACATTGTGCATACATTAGGTGCATCAAATGGTACAACAAAATTTGTTGACAAACTCGTCGTCATCAAATTGCACGTGTTTTTGGTTTTTTAGCGTTTTTCCTACGTGACGTCATACATTTTACGGTTGAGTAATTCTGACCACTTATTTTGGTGCAAATTAACTAAATTTCTCATCTGATCAATTTTCGTAATTTTCTGTCATGCGGTCAAATTTTTTTCGAATATTATGCTACCCTGTGTTTTTTTTCCTTTTAGTATATTTCCTAAGGATGCAAACAACGAGGTTCGACTACAGGTTTATTTGATCTAAATGGTATTGATATTTTTTTTTCTTTTAGGAGGCATTCAAAGAGGTATTTGGACTACAGGTGATTGTGGTCTCAATGATCTTTATGAATCTTTCCCAAAATATGTACGAAAAGCTTTCAAACGCGGAATATATAAAAGGAACTGTGGCTGCAATGTAAGTTAATTTTGCCATTCATTAGTTTATGGATTTTGATACAGACGGGGGATTTATGTTTTTTATGAATTGTTGTACAAGCAAAGCTACGTCTTATATATAAAATAAATCCATAAATTTGTTTACGTTGGGATTTTGATTAAAATCTTAGTCCCTCTCTCGACAATAATATTTTTAATAACATTCGACATTGGCAGTAAGACTTTGAGTTAAGGTAACTTAATTTAGAAAAATTAAATGAAGAAATCAAGTTCTGGATACGATTTATTTCTTTTGAAAATGTCGGCAAATTATATTTCTACTTCCGAATTTTTAAACGTTCTGTCAGTCTTGTTTATGCATGATGGAAACAAAAATGCAAAATTTACTTTTTTTCAAACAAGTAATGATGAACAGTTAAATATATAATGAAGTTTTAAATTCTTAACCGACACTACAGGCATTGATATTTTTTTATTTTTACAATTATTTCAAATTTTCTATGTGTTGCAACACATGATACAAAAAAATGGTGGTTTACATTAAATTAATGAAAAATAATTCTGCACTTTTCAGGTTGTTGACTGCACTGATCTATTCGGTGGAAAGGAGTGCCCATCCGAGTCAAATAACAAGTGTATCATAAGATCAAATAACACTTGCTTTTACACTCAAAATGCTTGCATAAAATCAAAGTACAGATGTGACTGGGACACCCGTACCTGTTATGGACAATATAGACTAGGAAAATAAGTATCAATTACTTAAAAACAAAAGGAATGTGATAGCAATCGAATACGGAATATTCTTGAAAAATACATTTTGTGAAAACAATGAATAACATTTAACAAAAACTGACATAGTATCCCATAACAATCCTAGATTTTATAACCGATAACCAGCGTTCTGACCGAGTAACTAGTAGACCGAGTTCAAAATGCCATCACCCAAAAGGAATATACAGACTCTTATAATTGAAGAATTGTCGGTTTTCTTTCAGTTCTTTGTTTTATGCACAAATTGCGTCTTTGAATAAAGAAATATTGTCGGTAAGTACCGATAGTTTTACTTTATTTATTCTTTTTTTTTGTTGCTTTGAAGGTATGAAAAGACCCTCGCTTCATGTCCACCACATAATGATGACTGTAATACAATTCTCTACTTGATAATCTATCATTCATTAGTAAATTAATATCTCAAATATGTTAAATATTTGAACATATCTAACAACATAAATTTTCCGCTTCATTTTCATCTCAATAAATCTGTAAAACTCGGTTATAGCGAAGTCACTGGGACCTATAAATTTACTTTGCTATATCCATAATTCGTTATATCCGTATAAGGAAAACGTTAAATTCACATGGCTGGGGATCGAAGATAACTTCGCTATATCCGTGAATTCGCTATATCCGTGTTCGTACTAAACGAGTTTAATTGTATATACAATTTCACAACAAATAAGATTGTTTTATCGTGTATTCCGGCTTAAAAATTAATAATGGAGCCTCTTTTAAGTTAAACTCACCCTAGAATTGATTACCCCATTGTTATCCCAAAAAGAGGCATTATTTTTTAAGTTTACGAACAAATTGCAAAAGTTCCATAAAAGAAGAAGGATGTGGAGATAACGAACAGCACTCAATCTCAAAGTCCATTAAACAATATACAAAACCAGCGCAGAGCAAACACGGACCTCCGAAACACCAGAGGCGGGATCAGGCGCCACGGAGGAGCGAGCATCCCCCGACGACCGGCTACATCCGCCGCGTGCTCGTTGTCACGATCAGGAAACAACGGAAAAATCCGTCGCCAATTCAGTGCACAAACAATGGAGTAACAAGTGGTATGAAAAACGTCAGTCAGCATTGATTCAATGATAAACTGCACTTGCTGACAAGTTCACTGCATCGACCATAGAACTCACGAAATGATGACTTTAAACGAGACTGCCGATACCCCCGCCCCATCAACCTGCCTGCCAACAATTTACCTCGTTTAAGAAATTGTTCACACGCAGATGCTCTGCGTATCGAATAAACTGAGATATATATGCTCCACATGCAGGTGACGAAGGCATATTGCTGCACAAGTAAGGAAGTTGACGATAGAAAAGTTAAAGTCATCACGTTTATCATATAGCTTGGTTGTTAGATTACCATTAGTGTCTTTTTCAAGTAAAATATCCAAATAGGAAGCAGAAGTGTCGGACTCTGTGGTATCTTTTATCTCAAGCTCACCAGGATATATCGTATCGACGTAGGAATCATTATTAATTGACAATGTGTCGTCGATATATCTAAATGTCGAGTTGAAGGCCACAGCAAGTGTTTTCTTCTTTTCATTCTTGATCTTTAATAATCTAAAAATCTACTAATTTAAAAAAGAAAGATGGAATTAAATTTCTTAGTAGCGTGTATAAATAATTACTTACTCTCTGGAAGATATTTTACAGATATAATATATGTACACTTTAATTGTGTTCATTTCATTGCAGACATTTATCTGCCACTATAACATTTTTTAATTGTTTTATTTTTTAAAATAAAAAACAAAAGAGATATTGACATTGAATTGTGAGTTTGATAACAACTAAATAAATAATAAAATTTTATTAATGACTTAAAAATATTGTATCTATGTATATTTTAAATAGTTTGTCAAAACCAAATTCTTAGCAATTGAAATTTTGAATTTAGCAATGATATGTACATGTAGATCTTCATGTACTGTAATATTGAATGAAATGTGAGACGCCAGATAGTTTACATATATTTCAGACGGATCAAAAAAAGAAAATGATTGCAAATGATCGACGAAAAGTCGCATTTATCCTAAGATGATCTTCAATTGAAATTCTAATCTATCTATGGTAACATATTAGTTAAAGTTTACTATCAATAAGGTTAAATAAATTAATAATATTTGAAGGAATTTTTCAATATCATAAGGATGAAGGAATGAGAAACGCCTATGTACCTGGTAAGAAAAATTTGCGACAACGGTATGTCGTGAAAAAGTGCCTTTCTCTCGCACCCCTCAATTTTCAGATCCTAGCAGAAACATTTTTTTAAAGTAGTCATCTCCGATGTATAATTATCTGCAACTGTTCCGCCAATTCGCAAATCACGTGAACTAGTTGGTTTAGTGACATTCTCTTTAGCGTTCTGTCAAGTAAGCAAAAAGATTTTTCCTACCCTTCTATTTCATGCCATGCAATTTTTTTTATTACAAAAACAGAACATTTGTCAGAAATGACCAAATCTAGGACAATAGTATGGATGGATAAGGATATCCGTTTCCAGAATGAGAATGGTGACCATCATACCCCGAGCTCTCTGTCATGCAAGCGTCGATTATTCAATTAGGTTAAAGTATGGGTGCCTCCTTTTTATCAAATCTGATGTGTTTAAAGTCTAAATAAACGATATGTTAGGAATGTAATATGTATATTATTGTTAAGATATTCAATTTTTTTAACTGAAAGTTGGCAGTCTTTTATTTCAAATTGCTTTACAAAAGACACATCTCTTCCCCACTTGTTTTCATTGGACAACAGAACAAATATTTTTAAATATAATTTTCCTTCCTTCACTACACCAATCAATTCAATTTATGACTTAACTTCAGCAAGCTTATTTATACCAAAGAAATTGACAAATGGAGAATTCTTGACCATTTACAATCTTCAATATCTGGAGATTGGCATGCAATCGACACACTGCTCTTATGTCAGTTATACACCCTGACAGGGACTCCTGGAAGCCACAAAGGGTTTGCAGAAATACTTTCTCTCTCTAAAGAAACTAATGACGGAACATGAGGAAAATGTACAAAAGTCTTCAAACAAATGAAAGAGGGATTGGACAAGTTAAGGTGGTCAGATCTCGACAACCTGCACGTTGCCGAAGAGATCTCACTAGAAGCTGCTCAAGTGCCCCAAAAATCAGTTATGCTCGGAGACGAGGTAAAATTGCGTTCCGCGATAAATTCTTTTTCCTGGCGATAGCGCGAAAAGGGTGCGAGATAGAGGCCCTACACTCATACATTGAAGATGAAAAAGACTTCAAGGAATCCAAATACCGAAACGCAGCCTGCTAGTCCCATGGACGTGTTACCTATAGGTATTTGAAGAAAAGGTGCCGTAATTCCGGGTGATTCGGAAGGCAGCGTCCTCATGTAACCAAGCGGAGATGGAAAACACAGGTTCAGTTCAATAAATTTATTTGGAATTGAAAAAGCAATGGCAGATCTACAAATACAAAAACATATATACAATATCATAATACACATAGACACTGAGACAAAATACTTTATTTCTTATTTACTTCAGAAATAAGAAACTTTACGTTTACTAAGCCCAAAACGTCATTTTCATAGTTTAAAATACCTTTCTTTCAAAATTATGAAAAATTCTTTAAATTATAACTTAGACTTAATAAATAAAATTAAAAAAATTAATAGACTAAGAAAATTACCTTTCAAGTGGTGACAACGGGCAGCTGGTAATAAGTAAGTTAAATTTCCCGCACTGACAGGGATTGGCCCATGCCTCAGTATATATAGCAGAAAAACCGGTTAAACAAAGGGGTACAAATTTACTGGCCAGTGAGATTTTGTGAGTAGAATTTATGAATGGAGACTACTACCAGATATGGCATAATGTAAATTATGGCTAAGTAAGTTATTCAATAAAGATAAAAATCTATTTTAAATAAATATGACTCTACGACATTCAGTAGTCAAAAAGTTGGCAAAAAGGGAACTCTTCTCTTCATAAAAAAAGGTTTCGTAGGCCTCGATACCCTGACCTAAACCTCTGTCGCTGAAATGACCAAAACCTGCTCCAAAGGGGTGGCAAATGGAGTCCAAATTGAAAGGTCCAAATCTCTCTCTAGGTTTCAGGCAATTTCCAAAGTCTTGGTGTCATTGGAAAGCTCTTGGCAAGTTTTGTCCACGATCCGATGATGGTTGTTAAAGGTTAAAAACGAAAGATGTTGCAAGGGTTCAAAGATGTCTGTGTAAGGTGCGTGGGTACACTTAGGCAATATTTGCTCTAGAAAGCCTAAAAAAAATGGCTTGATCTTTCTACACTTTACGGCATTTGACTTTGTCAAGAGCTCTCTGACAAACCCAAGAACTTGAAAATCCCTCCCAAAATTAAGATTTTCTGCCGTTTGTAAGCCTTTTAAGATTATCCCTTGTTATTCGAATTTGTGTTCTCTGAAACGACAATATCATGACGCCAAGAACGTTGACATTGGAGCAGTCAGTCAAAAGATATGAGCAAAAAAAGAAAAGTAAGTATTTGTCAGGGGTTACAGTGAGGGATAAGTGTTAGGGTTCACGGGGGGTTAGTGTTAATGGGGGTAAAGGTTAGCGGGGGTTAGGGTTAGGGTTAGGGTTGGGTAAGGGTTAGGGATAGGGTTAGGGTAAGGGATAAAAACAAAAAATGCCAAGGAATTTAAGTGCCCAAATAGGTCAACGGAGATTAAAAGATTAAGAAAATAAAAGTGGAAAGTGAAAGTCATGGATAGAAGCAATAGTAAAGGACAATGAGAAATTTTCGCAGGCTCATAAGTTTCTTATTTCTTATCAAATCAAGACGAGTTTGGTGTCGTTGAAAAGGTAAGAATACGGACAACATTACTAAATCAGACACTTGAAACCTAATTGACAAAAAAAGGGAAAAAAATTGCTTCTGATTTACACCAACGAAATTAACAAATGGAGAATTTTTAACCGTTTTAAATCTTCAATATCCGGAGAATGGAGAATCCACACACTGCTCTTACGTCAGTGATACACCCTGACAGAGACTCCTGGAAGCTGCAAAGAATTTGCGAAAATACTTTATCTCTCTAAAGATATGAATGACTAAACAGGCGGAAAATGTACAAAAGTCTTAAAAACTTTGAAACAGGGATTGGACAAGTTAAAGTGGTTAAATCTCGAATACCTGCACGTTGCCGAGGAGGTCTGGTTTAGAGTTAGAGTTAGGGTTCGGGTTTTGAGTAGGGATATGGCTAAAAACGAAGATGAACTATCTAGGTCATGAACTATCTAGGTCAGATGAAAGTGAAAATGAAAGTCACAAATAGAAGCAATAGTAAAGGAAAAAAGTAGCATTTCCGAAGCTCATAACTTTCCTAATCATGATTGGATGAAGACGAGTATGGTGTCGTTAGAAAGCTAAGACAACGGACAACTTGACTAGGTCAAAGTCATAAAACCCAATTGTCAGGAAAAGGGAGAAAAATTGCTTCTTATTTACACCGCAGATTGTGCTTAGAATTTGACAAATTGAGAATTTGTGACCATTTTCAACCTCCGAGATCTCGAGAATGGTATGCAATTGACATACCCCACTTTTGGCAGTTAGACACCATAAAAGGGACTTTTGGAAGCTGCAAAGAGTTGGCAAAAAATGCGTTCTCCTTCTAAAGAGTTGGCAAAACTACTTTCTCTAGATCTCTCTAAAGATATGACTTAACATATGGAAAATGTACAAAAGTCTTAGAAAATTTGAAACAGGGATTGGACAAGTTAAAGTGGTCAGATCTCGACAACCTGAACGTTGCCGAAAAGATCTCAGTAAGCTGCTGCTCAAGTGTTCCCAAAACCGGTTATGCTCGGAGACGAGGTAAACTTGCGTTCAACGCTAAATTCTTTTTCCGGCCGATAGCACAAAATAGTGAGAGACAAAGGTTCTAGAAGATGAAGAAGACCTCAAGGAATCCACATACCAAAGCTCAGCCTGCTAGTCCCAAGGGCGTGCAACAAATGGGCATTTGAAGAAAAGGTGCCGTAATTCCGGTGGGAGCGAAAAGCGACGTCCTCAGTAGTCGAAAAATTGGGACGAAAGGAAACTGTTTCGTAGGCCTCGATACCCTGACCTGAATCTCTCTCGCTGAAATGTCCAAAAACTGCTCCAAAGGGGTGTCAAAAAGACGCAAAATTGAAAGATCACTATCTCTCTTAGTTTTCAAGCAATTGTCAAAGTCTTGGTGTCATTGGAAAGCTCTTGGCAAGTTGTGTCCACTATCCGAAGATGGTTGTTAAAGGTCAAAAACGGAAGAAGTTGCAAGGGTTGAAAGATATCTGTGTAAGGTGCATGGGTACACCTAGGCAATATTTGCTCGAGAAAGTCTCAAAAAATGACTTGATCTTTCTACACTTTAATTCATTCGATTGACCTTGTCAATAGCTCTCTGACAAGCCCAAGAAATTGAAAATCCGTCAAGAAATAAAGATATCTTGCCGTTTGCAAGCCTTTTGGGAAAATTGCTTGTTATTCGACTTTCTGCTCACTAGAATGATGCGAGCGAAAAGAGCTCTTCAAGACCTTTCCAACGACACCAAGAACGTTCATATCGGAGCAGTCAGTGAAAAGACATGAGCAAAAAAAAGAAAATTGAGGGTTTGCATGGGTTAAAGTCAGGGTTAACGGGGGTTAGGGTTAGAGGGGGTTAGAGTTAACGGGGTTAGTGTTAGTGGGGGTTAGTGTAAATGGGGGTTAGGGTTAAGGTTAGGGTTAGGGGTTAGGGTTAGGGTTAGGAGTTAGGGTTAGGGTTAGGGATAGGGCACTTTGACGTGTTGCGTGTGCGGGATTGCGGGACTCCGCCTATTTTATCACGTGATTGTCAATCATTTCATTGTGAAAGTAGGTGTTCTTTCGATTTGGACGTTTATATACTGTTGTGTTTTTAATCGGTGATTTTCTTGATGTAAGGTAATATTTCATTTGATTTTTTTGATTGCTGATTATCATCTATTGTCTGAGTAAGCAACGGCATCTTTTTTAAGGAAGTTATGCATAATCCTGCCTTATTTTTGCATTAAAAATTTACGGAAGTATAATGAATTATTTGTGTTTAAGAGGACAAAGTTTATGTATATTTTTTGTGTTCTTCAATAGTACCTGGTAATCAAAAGTGTATTTTCAATGGTTAATTAGGATATATTCCTTTTAATTACACAATAAGAACAGATTGATTGAAATTAAGGTCATTTAAGTAAACTTAAAATGATGCTGAGTATGCACACCCAGGTTTAACCCGAATATACCTTGGTATAACCCAGGATAATCAAGGGTTAAACCCAGGATATACCCGGGTATAACCCAGGATATACCTGGGTATTACCCTGGTATAATCAAGGATATACCTGGGTTTAACCCAGGATAAACTTGATTTAACTCAAGATATCCACGGGTTTATCCCAGGTTAAACCCGGGTATAACCCAGGGAAAACTTGGCCGTGCTACAGGGTGAATATTATTGTAAAACCCAGGTATACGATGGGTTTACTTTGGTTTTCTACAGTTTTTTTTACTCTTTATTACTCTTTATTCATATTTATTTTATTTAATGAGTATGAGAGCATATATTTTTTTGCTTTCCAACATTGTGAAGTAGGATTTTTTAATATTGTTAGTACAATTTTCAGCATATAAACTTTTTTTCTGGATTTTATATCTTCTGCAAAGGGCACAATTTTAATATAACTGATTAAAGAGACCTTCTATTATGTTAGATAAGTAGAGTTAGCTTTATTAAAATGTATATAAAAGTGAATCAATATGACTGGAACTTTTTTTTTATTTAAAGATGAATACCGAGGAAGATGAGCAGACTTTTGCGGAAACTGTGATGGAGAACATGAACTTAGCGAATAGGAACATGTATTATCCTGTGAGGGAGTCACCCATGTTATTCTTAAAAAGAGATAAACGGGTATTCGTAAGAAGCGTGACAGTTGACGAAGCAGGAAGAGATGTTTGGCTTCAGTACACTTTTGATATTGATGGATGTGTTATTGAACTGAAGAATTTAAATGGAATACGAATGCCAGTTAGACATATAACACTCTTTCCGAATGACGATGGCAGTTTACGTGAGATTAGAAGCACTCTAAAGAAACATGTCAATTTAACAGAATATTCTAAAAGCGAGCTTATGAATTTCAGCAGCTCTTTAGGGTTTCAATTGTTTTACTAAAGAGGATGGGAGTGCTGGATAGCCATGATACCTGTACACAAGAAAGGTTCTGTAGCTTTTCCGAAACAGATAATGAGACAACAAACATTCAATACTTTCCTTGCATTGAGAAGAAGATTCAAAGATATACTCGCAGATTATGCCATGAATGGAATTGCTTCAAAAACACATGAAAAACGATATCAGGGATGTCCGTAAAATGTTCGTGTTACCTGATGACTGTTCTACAATACTTTATGCTTTAGAGGCTGCTCTGAACAACATCTCTTTAACGGGATTTAGGCCAATAATATTTTGTTTTCGTTTTGGAGAAAAAATGACGGATGGACTACCATTATCTGATTTTAATAGGGAAGAGATATGTAGGTCAACTGTTCATGCAGCTGTAGACATTTCCACGGATGGTGAGGTGGATCTCTTGTGGTCCACCTCCGGTTTGCAGGAAGTAATCGGCTTAAGAGGTTATTAAGCACATGCTTATCACTTACAGACTATGGAAATTTTCAAAGCAATCTAGATGGAAGGCCAATGGATATTAAGAATGGTTTACGAAAGGTTTGTCGCTTTCCAGACCAGTTACAGTTTGTTCAATTTTATGCCGATATTCCACACCGTCAGCCCAATTGTCGATTTTATCCAGTGTCGGCTTGCATTGGTGGAGGTATGTGTTTTCCAAGGCCGACAGCAGAAGCTTTCCTCCGAGACGCGGAACATTACGTATCAACTCTAGAGAGCAATTGGGTGCTAAGGAGAAAGAGTGCTTGTAGACTAGAATTTGTTGTTGCGCAGGATACCGCATTATCTGACAATCTGCATGCTCTTGACTTGATAGATCTAATAAACTTAGAGCAACTTCTGGAAAATGTGCCTTTGTTGGCTCCCTTGCCACCCCAAACACTAAGTTGTATCAGACATTTGGGCTTGTGGATGTGTAAAGAACTTCGAGAATTGTTGGAGGGTTTTCAGAAAACGGGAAATCTGCTAACCACCTGGCAATCTTATCAATTAGAATTAGCCAATGAAAAATTGCTCTGGGGAAAACCACTCTGTTCAAGGAGTACAACATATTCAGTTAATCTTGGACCTGGAGCTTTGGGACCGAGTCGAAGTTTGACGGACCAGTTTGGTTTCTTGTTGCTAGACGTCTACTCAACTTGCATGCAGAACGATCGAAGCATCCCTCCACCTGAAATATGGACGAACTCGGAAATGATCCGTAAAATGATTGCAAGATCATTGGGTTTGCACGATCATTTGGATGCCAGCTATGGCGTCATTGGTAGACATTTGGTAGTTGCATTGCTTCACGACTTACACGAAACTGGAAAGGCTGCTACGTACGTTCTCTTTGATGATTTCTTAAGAGAGATGAAATCTGACAAAACCAGGTTTAAGACAGTTGGTGCTGTGACTCTGAAATCGCTAATAAAGCTGTTGACAACAAAGAGGAGAACCGAAACACAGATGGTATTTCCAAGCCTGTGCACACTTTTGGAGAAAAACATCCTTCCAGTTGAAGATATTGTACAGGCTGGGTTTCGTGAACTCAACTTAAATCACTTTCCAGCAGTGAGTACATATGACCGTCATGGAAACACGATTCTGACTTGGTCTTTTCATGGAAACTTTTGGAATATTGTCATTGATCAACAGTCTCCCGAAATACAAGAAAGTACGCAAGAAATGATGTCTGACCTACTTAGAGGTGATCTGGAAAAAAGCGGACTAGTTTATCCAAGCAAGCTGAAAAAAACTCCAAAGGTACTTCCTTGGGTGTCTATATGTTTACGCAGGCTCCAAAGAGAAAAACTCGAGTTGGAGCCAACTGTGACGGTATTGACATATATCAGCTGCATCGCCTTCTTGATGCAGGGCTTTTATGTAGAATATGAAAGGCTGGCTGCTCTCACGATCGATCTTCCTTTGGACAAGAACCGATTGATCTCGTTGGAAA
Organism: Saccostrea glomerata; assembly: GCA_003671525.1. Classification (NCBI taxonomy): domain Eukaryota; kingdom Metazoa; phylum Mollusca; class Bivalvia; order Ostreida; family Ostreidae; genus Saccostrea; species Saccostrea glomerata. The sequence continues at coordinate 368,253 of PRKT01000482.1, forward strand.
TATTATCTAAACTACAGTTGGCCAATTTCAGGTTTCGCAATCTACACTTGAAGCGTTTGCACTTTACCGTCCCACATAAAGTCGACCTAGAAATGGGAGAGCAAAAGAAGAATAAAGGAGAAGAGGAAACTAAGGATACGGAAGTTAGTTCCAGAGGAGAGCGAATGGAAGAGATGTCAAAGAAAATAGGTGACGATGATGATCCACTTGTATTTGATAAAGATATTGGACATAAGAGGACTTCAACTTGTAAACCGGTAATCAAAATTACCCAAAGTGCATGGTCAAGCCAAGAAATTGAATTCTTACATGAAGTACGAAGTCTAGATGGGATAAACTTTCCAGAGAAATATGAACGCTTTAAATCAAAGTGCTTGAAGTCAAACATTCCTTTCCGAACATTTCGGGCCTTTGAGTCAAAATCACGAAGACTGTAAACGTACACCGAACTGTGTTGATGTTTTTGGAAACTTTCTCAAGGCAGAAACATATAACAGTTTTGGAAGGAAATGTTAGATTAAGAGAGACGATTCGAGATGATACAAAGAACTTTGTTCAATTATTTTTACATTCAACATTTTTTTACCTAATAATGCATTACTGATGAAATGTCTGATATTGTAAAAAATTTTGAATTTCTACATTTGTAATCATTATAGGTAATAAGAGTTTTGAAAGTTCATTATCATTATATTATATAAATTGCCTTAAATCCAATGAAGAACCTTTTGACTTATATTTCTATGTAATACAATTATCGAAAAGTTAGATAAGTCATGTTGTTAGATTAATAAAATTGAAAACTTCATAACATAATATTTTCTGTCTAAGCTAATTTTAAATATCTATTTTGAAAGAAAATAACAATTTTTAGTAAAGTAACCCAAGGAATTGATTAAGAACATCCATTTACCCCAAGGAATGATTCTTTCATCGGGATCATAAGTTCACAAAATCACAAAATCCGTTAAATTCCCCTGGAGAGAATACGCCGAATTGTTGAACGCATTTTATATTTTATCAGAAGGTTTAAATTCGCAGGCATAAGTCTTCGTCTGCGAATGAAGCGTAAATAAATAACACACAAAAAAACTATATCAACAGTGTTTTTCTTTTAACAAAAATTGTTTTATAATTTAGTACGTTCACCATTATGTTTTCCGTAACTCTGAATGCATTACAGGACAAGACTGGACTCTAGAATTTAACAGCTGCAAACACTTACCTAAGAACGCTGAGCTTGTGAATTCACAATACACAAAGGGGTGTGAAGTGCGCTTTCCCATCACTCATAGCGCGCGCTAACGTTGACACAGCCAGCTGCAGTCATTTGTACCTTTTTACTCCTACGGTATGTACGGCTATTTCCGTATAAGAATTAGGAACCTTTAAATTGAAGGTAATCATTATAGGTAAGAATTAATTTTTATGGACTGCAAAATTTAGTATTTGGTTCTCTATGAGCAGGTCCAAATAAATAGTTATTTGTGAATGAAGGTGTAATTATTGGGTATGTACAGACCTTCAAAGATAAGACTCAATAAAACTCATATCATACATAAGATTAGTAAGTTTTGGTTTTATGAAATTAGAATATTTTCTCACAAAGGAGTATATATGATAAGAGGCAATTTTGGCCCCCTAAAAATCAACATTTTAGAACGACATTCAGATACGTCTTTCAGATATTCATTTTGTAGAAGAGATTATATAAGAAATATTTCCAAGAAATTTTATATATTTATATACACTCACTAGCTGTTTATGACATTAGAAATAATGCTATTTTTGCTATTTAGCAAAAAAGCCAAAAATATGCCTTTTTCTTGATGTTTTTTCTTATGGGAAACATAGAGCGCAGTGTAGAACATACATAATTTTTCTGTCACTAATTAGTATTGGATAGATACATCTTTGGTAAAAATATAAAGCTTGTTCTAGGCTGCGCTCTATATTTTTAGGAAGAAAAACTGCTTGAAAATAAGCAGTTTTGTACCAAATATGCTAAAATGGCGGGAAATCGTGATTTTTATGATGTCAAATTTGTAAATTAACAGCATTTTGATCAAAATGAAAATGACCAATAAAGGTCGCATATATAGCTGTACAAATTAAAGCTATATATAAAGTAAAATTAAGATATTTATTTTAAGGGGCCAATTTAGACACTTACCATATATCGCTCTTTGTTTTTTCAATTATTTTGCGATGTTCACTTGTATTACAGATTTGTCATTCGTCTTGTAAAAGAAGTATGGAGAAAGGAAATCTATCAGAAGGTATTGTAGTTTACATGTTTCTGGAAAGATATTTTATATAGCGAGCATAATTCAACTTCACATACCTCTTTTATTTTGATAGATGAAAACGACGCAAAATATGAGGGTTTGCGAGAATTTGTTATGGAGACTATGGTAAAGTTTAGTAATGAATTAAAGAAGTTGGAGTCAGGGTGGAGACCCTAGAAAGTAAAGTGGAGTCCGGAAAGGCACTTTCCACAGAAATTAGAGTGATGCACTCAAGAATTAACGAATTACAGGAGGAGATGAAGCATTCCGATGTTACAGTAAATCCACGAAAAAGAAAGTTAATAGAAGAAGAGGAGAGTGAGGAGGAGGAGGAAGAAGAAGAATAAGCCGTGTCGGTGGATGATCTGAAAGGAGACATGAGAGAGAAAGTCAGGGAAGTATAAGAGGGCATCACCTACCGTCCAGAGAAAGAGAAAGTCAGCCAACTTCAGCTTGCATATATCCATTATTGGGTTGGGGTGCAGGAGACAAATACACCAAGTAAGTATAACATATTCTCTGTAGATTAATGGGAAAGGATATTAATTAATGAGACATTAAGGGCGATTTTGCCCTCTATTTACAAGAGAAAGTGAAAAATATCGTGAAGAAGAAAAGAGCTCTTCGAGAAAAAGCAAAACTCCAGAAGGAGCTGGAAGACCTGGTCGGAGATAGTTTAAGATAAACGTTTGCCAAATTGAGAAGTGTTAATTGTTAAGAGAATTCTCCTAAGTTTTAAAAGATTACTGAAGCAGAATGCTATATATATTTTACATGTATTACACAATTATATGTGAAAGTCTGTAATTCATGATGGGTTGTTTGATGACAAGGTTAAAAATGAATGGCTTAAATTGACATAAATCAATGTGAATTGTTTCAGTTCCTGTATTATGTACATAATTGATTATTTTTTCTCGTATTTTCTCAGATCATTCTGTCATTTGACAACAAGATTGTAAGATACTCACTGAATTGTATCTATAGCTGTGTACTTTTTAATAAGGAATATTAAAAATGATCATAGCACAGATTGAAATAATAAATAAATGATTTTTATATGAAATAGTTGTTTATTTTAAACCCCCAAAAAATGCAAAGGTGCATGAATTAAATATTCGGATTACAATTTAATTTTGATTTTGAGGTTGCATTGACTTTTCTGTTAAATTGGGTCAAAGAATTCTTTTCCAGATATCATGTGAAAGTAAATTCCTTGAATGATCTCTACAATAAGTGTTTACTCTGTGTGACAATTTGAACTTCATGCTTCTGGAGAGAATTGGTATGAAAATTAATTATATTAAAAATCAATTACAATAAGCAGATATGAAGACATAAGACATGTGAAAACATAAGGATTTAAGATTTCTTAGGGCTCATTTAATTGAACATTATCTATTATTATTACTAAAGAATATCAACAATACATATCAAGTTAAGAATGATGAACAAAGTATTAACAAGAAAACAAAGACTGAAAAAAGGGCTACATCATGGTTATTCCTTAGACTTCTCGTTTGGATAGATTTAAAAATTCATGCAAATGGACTTGATATAACTATCATTCAACCCCAATCGAAACAACAGATATGAGGTTTAGGGAGATAAAACTGGATGAACTCTGCAAAAAGGGTTAACTCGGACTCATCCATTTAAATTCAGGGTTCGGGAAGGTTTAAGCATTCATTCGATTAAACATCATCTACTTATATTACAACCCAAATATAAACACCAGATATGAAGTTTAAAGGGATAACCCTAAATGGACCCTAAAAATCAGGGTTAACTAAGGGTTGACCCTTTAACTTCCGGGTTCGGGAAGGTTGAGGGTTCATATGACTGAATATCATCTCCTTTACTTACAACACGAATATGAACAGCAGATATGAAGTTTAAAGGGATAACCCTGGATAAACCCTGAAAATCAGGGTAAACTCAAGGTTGACCCTTTAACTTCCGGGTTCGGGAAGGGTTGAGGGTTCATTCGATTTAACATTATCTCCTTAACCTACCACCCGAATATGAACACCAGATATGAAGTTTAAAGGGAGAAAGCTGGATAAACCCTGAAAATCAGGGTTAACTCAGGGTTGACCCTTCAACTTCCGGGTTCGGGAAGGGTTGAGGGTTCATTCGATTGGGCATCATCTCCTTAACCTACAACCCGAATATGAACACCAAATATGAAGTTTAAAGGGATAACCCTGAATAGACCCTAAAAATCAGGGTTAACTCAGGGTTGACCCTTTAACTTCCGGGTTCGGGAAGGGTTGAGGGTTCATTCGATTTAACATCATCTCCTTAACCTACCACCCGAAAATGAACACAAGATATGAAGTTTAAAGGGAGAAAGCTGGATAAACCCTGAAAATCAGGGTTAACTCAGGGTTGACCCTTTAACTTCCGGGTTTGGGAAGGGTTGAGGGTTCATTCGATTTAGCATCATCTCCTAACCTACAACGCGAGTATGAACACCAAATATGAAGTTTAAAGGGATAACCCTGAATAGACCCTAAAAATCAGGGTTGACCCTTTAACTTCCGGGTTTGGGAAGGGTTGAGGGTTCATTCGATCAACCATCACCTACTTAGCTTACAACCCGAATATGAACAGCAGATATGAAGTTTAAAGGGATAACCCTGGATAAAACCTTAAAATCAGGGTTAACTCAGGGTTGACCCTTTAACTTCCGGGTTCGGGAAGGGTTGAGGGTTCAATCAATCAACCATCACCTACTTAGCTTACAACCAGAATATAAACAGCAGATATGAAGTTTAAAGGGATAACCCTGGATAGCAGATATGAAGTTTAAAGGGATAACCCTGGATAAACCCTGAAAATCAGGGTTAACTCAGGGTTGACCCTTTAACTTCCGGGTTCGGGAAGGGTTGAGGGTTCAATCAATCAACCATCACCTACTTAGCTTACAACCAGAATATGAACAGCAGATATGAAGTTTAAAGGGATAACCCTGGATAAACCCTGAAAATCAGGGTTAACTCAGGGTTGACCCTTTAACTTCCGGGTTCGAGAAAGGTTGAGGGTTCAATCGATCAAGCATCACCTACTTAGCTTACAACCCGAATATGAACAGCAGATATGAAGTTTAAAGGGATAACCCTGGATAAACCCTGAAAATCAGGGTTAACTCAGGGTTGACCCTTTAACTTCCGGGTTCGGGAAGGATGAGGGTTCAATCGATCAAGCATCACCTATTTAGCTTACAACCCGAATATAAACACCAGATATGAAGTTTAAAGGGATAACCCTGGATGAACCCTCAAAATCAGGGTTAACTTCCGGTTTAGGGAAGAGTTGAGGTATCATTCGATTTAGCATCATCTCCTTAACCTACAACCCGAATATGAACACCACGAATAAAGTTTAAAGGGATAACCCTGAATTGACACAAAAAATCAGGGTTAACTCATGGTTGACCCTTTAACTTCCGGGTTCGGGAAGGGTTAAGAATTCAATCGATCAACCATCACCTACTAAGCTTACAACACGAATATGAACAGCAGATATGAAGTTTAAAGGGATAACCCTGGATAAACCTTGAAAATCAAGGTTAACTCCGGATTGACCCTTTATCTTCCGGGTTTTGGAAGGGTTGAGGGTTCATTCGATTTAGAATCATCTCCTTAACCTACCACCCGAATATGAACACCAGATATGAAGTTTGAAGGGATAACCCTGGATAGATCCTAAAAATCAGGGTTAGGGTAAGGGTTAGGGTTAGGTTAGGGTTAGGGTTAGGCTTAGGGTATAGGGCTAAAAGCGAATATGATCATGGATTTAAGTGATCAAGTAGGTCAACTGAAATTAAAGGATTAAGAAAATGAAAGTGGAAAGTGAAAGTCATGGATAGAAGCAATAGTAAAGGACAATGCGAAATTTTCAGAAGCTCCTAATCTCTTATTTATTATCGGATCAAGACGAGTTTGGTGTCGTTGGAAAGGTAAGGAAACGGACAACATGACTAAAGCAGACACTTGAAACCTAAGTGACAGAAAAAAGGAGAAAAATAGCTTCTTATCTACACCGAAAAAATTAAAAATGGAGAATTCTTGACCGTTTTCAACCTTCAGTATCTGTAGAATAGCATGCAATGGACACACTGCTCGCGTGTCAGTGATACACTCCGACAGGGACTCGTGGAAGCTGCAAAGAGTTTGCAGAAAATACCTTTTCTTTCTAAAGATATTAATGACTAAACATGCGGAAAATGTACAAAAGTCTTAGAAAATTTGAAACTGGGATTGGATAAGTTAAAGTGGTCAGATCTCGACAACCTGCACGTTTCCGAGGAGGTCTAAGCTCTTTATACAATTATTTACCAAATACTTTTATGTTTTTAATCCCTAAATGAAATTCATTTGAGTATTTAAAAGTTATAAATAAATATTTTAGTATTGTTTTAGGGTAGAAAATATTGATGTTTCCTCGAAATAAATCTGATATATGACTTCAATGTTTATGTTACATTTTACACTTTCTAACCTTGGAGTTAGAACAAAATTATTGAAATTTATAGATTTTGACCGTTTAATGCTCTGGTACACGTTTTATTGATATGGTTTACCCTAATAATGAAATTGCAAACTGGAAACTTTATATTGTATGGTTAACTTAGATGAAGAAAAAAACAACCCTGATTTTACTTTAATCACCTGTATTTTTAAGAAATACAAGAAAAAAAGTATATTCATAACCCTGGGGTTTGAAAGTGTCAAATGTAACATAAATATTTTTAAACTTTTTGCACTGTAATAATTGCATCAAAGTAGATTATGTGTTGAATTAACAAAATTTAGCATAATTCTACTTGTTCGCAATACTCAGTAAGTCGAAAAATTATGTTGAGACTGAGCAAGAGATACTTAAGTGATTTCGAGATGTCGCGACTCCTAATTTGTCCTTATTTTTGTCGATTACGTATTAACCTTAAATTTGTTGGTTTATAATTATACGGTTTACATGGACGAAGGAAAGTCAGTCTTATTTCTACTTAAATTCCCTATATATATTTTTGTCCCCCGCTTTCGCGAAAGCGAGGGGACATTAAATCTCATTCGTCTGTCCGTCCGTCCGTCTGTCCGTCAGTCTGTCCGTCCGTCACAAAAACTTTAACCTTGCCCATAACTTTTGATTCAGTGGAGCTATGACTTTCATATATCATATGTCTATTCCTTGTTACAAGACCTTTCTTTGGGTACCACCAAATTTGACCTTTTGACCTTGACCTTGGAGTTTTACCCACTTTTACACAAAAATTCCAAACTTTTACTTTGGCAATAACTTTTGAATGGTAGGTACTAGGACTTTCATATTTCACATATGTATTCTTTGTAGCAAGACCTTTTATAGGATACCAACAACTTTGACCTTTTGACCTTGACCTTGGAGATTTTTTGTACTTATGAAAAAACTTTAACCTTGACCATAACTTTTGAATGGTAAGGGCTAGGACTTTAGTACTTCATATATGTACTTCTTTTGAGAAGACTTTTCATTGGATATCAAGAACGTTAACCCTTTGACCTTGACCTTGGAGTTCAGTGATAATTTCTAAATAGATGACTTATGAAAGGGCGTTCATATTAGACACAAAATGTCATAAAAAATGACATCTCACCCAAAAAGACACCGAAAGCGGGGGACCACAATTCTTTGAATTTGCTTGTAGCAATTCAAGGAAAATGAATATTTGTTGGGACTTAAAAAAATTAACAACAAATGCTACTTACCTTTGAGCAGAGGTCATGTGGAGGGAAGCTGTCAAATATTTCTTTTTGTTTCAGGTTATTCATATTCAGTGAAGGTTGATTTTCCTGTAATATGAAATATAAAATGATATATAAGAAGTGTAATATGTACTGTGGGGTCTCCAGTATATTGAGACCCGCAAATGAAGCACAATAAATTCCTTACCCTTTTTATCCTGATCCGTACTGATCCAATGCCACTGGTAGACTAACCACGAGCATCAGCGCTCGCCAGTATTTATAGTCCCCCAAAGACGCTGAGTCATCGTCTTTGTCTTGGTCACTACAACGTTTAATGTTACATATTAAACACAGTAGGAAGCATCAGATTGATAACTAATTTGCATATTATTAATTTGATCAAGGAAACTTCTACTACAATAACATTTCATGTTTCAAATTGTTCGCAATACTTAGTTAGTCGAAAAATGATGTCACAACCTAAGAAGAATAACTTTATTGATTTCAACATGTTGCGACACCTGATTTGTCCTTATTTCTGTTGATTTCATATAAAACTTGAATATTTTTATTTATACCTATGCAGTTAACTTAGACGACAATTTGGTGTCGTTGGAAAGGTAAGAAAACGGACAACACGACTAATTTGGAGCCATAAAATCAATGTGTCAGGAAAAGGGGAAAAAGTGGTTTCTTATTTACACCAAAGATTGTGTTTAGAAATCGACAAATTGAGAAATTGTGACCATTTTCAATATTCAATATCTGGAGAATGACATGCAATCGACACACTGCTCTTATGTCAGTGATACACCCTGACAGGGACTCCTGGAAGCTGTAAAGAGTTTGCAGAAATACTTTCTCTCTCCAAAGATATTAATGACTAAACATATGGAAAATGTACAAAAGTCTTTGACAATTTGAAACCGGGATTGGACAAGTTAAAGATGTCAGATCTCGACAGCCTGCAGGTTGTCGAAAAGGTCTCAGCAGGATCTGTTCAAGTGCCCCCAAAACCGGTTATGCTCGGAGAGGAGGTAAATTTGCGTTCCGCGCTAAGTTCTTTCTCCGGGCGATAGCGCGAAAATGGTGAGAGATAGAGGCCCTAAACTCATACATAAGACTTCAAGGAATCCACTTACCAGAGCTCAGCCTGCTAGTAACAACGGCGTGTTACCTATGGGTATTTGAAGAAAAGGTGCCGTAATTCCAGTTGGACCGGAAGGCAACGTCCTCAGTAGTCCAAAAATGGGGACGAAAGGGGACTCTTCTTTTCATAAAAGGTTTCATAGGCCTCGATACCCTGACCTGAACCTCTCTCGCTGAAATGACCAAAAACTGCTCCAAAGGGGTGGCAAATGGACGACAAATTGTAAGGGCTGAATCTCTCTTAGTTTTCAAGCAATTTTCAAAGTCTTGGTCTCATTGAAAAGCTCTTGGCAAGTTCTGTCCACGATTTGAAGATGGTTGTTAAAGGTCAAAAACGGAAAAAGTTGCAAGGGTTGAAAGGTGTGTGTGTGTAAAGCGCGTGGGTACACCTAGGCAATATTTGCTCTAGAAAGCCTCAAAAAATGGTTGATCTTTTTACACTTTATGGCATTCAATAGACCTTGTAAAGAGCTCTCTGACAAGCCCAAGAAGTTGAAAATCCGTAACGAAATAAAGATTTTTGCCGTTTGCAAGTCTTTAATAATATCGCTTGTCATTCGACTTCTTGCTCACTAGAACGACAATATCTTAATGCGAGCGTCAAGAGCTCTTCAAGACCTTTTCAACGACACCAAGAACGTTGACATGAGAGCAGTCAGTCAAAAGATATGAGCAAAAAAAAAATAATAGTGTTTGCAGGGGTTAAAGTCAGGGTTAACGGGGGTTAGGGTTAGTGGGGGTTAGGGTTAGGGTTAATAGGGGTTAGGTCTAGGGTCAGGGTCAGGGTTAGGGTTAGTGTCAGGGTTAGTTTCAGGGTCAGGGTTAAGGGTTAGGGTTAGTTTTAGGGTCAGGGTTAGGGTAAGGGTTAGGGTTAGGGTGAGGGTTAAGGGTTATTGTTATGGTTAGGGTTAGGGTTTGGGTTTGGGTTTGGAGTAGGAGTAGGGCTAAAAGCGAAGATGGCCAATGTAGGCCTTGGCCAATCTCGGTCAAATGAAAGTAAAAGTGAAAGTGTTGGATGGAAAAGGGTTAGGGTTAGTGTTTGGGATAGGGTTAAAGCATAGGGTATAGGGATAAAAACAAAAATGATCACGAATTAAAGTGATCAAGTAGGTCAATGGGAATTAAGAGATTAGGGTTAGGGTTAGGGTTAGGGTTTGGAGTAGGGATAGGGCTAAAAACGAAGATGAACTATTTAGGTCATTAACTATCTTGGTCAAATGAAATGAAAGTGGAAAGTGAAAGTCACGGATACAGGCAAAGTAAAGGAAAAACTGGAATTTTCCGAAGCTTATAACTTTCTCATTTATTATCGGATGGAGACGAGTTTGGTGTCGTTGTAAAGGTAAGAAAACGAGCAACACGATGTAGTCAGAGTCATAAAACCTAGGTGTCAGGAAAAGGGAGAAAAATGGCTTCTTCTTTAAACCGCAGATTGTGCTTAGAAATTGACAAATTGCGAATTTTTGACCATTTTCAACCTCCCAGATCTCGAGAATGGCATGCAATTGTCACACCCCACTTATGTCAGTGAGACATAATCAATGAGACTCTTGGAAGCTGCAAAGAATTGGCAAAACTGCACTCTCTTTCTAAAGATATGAATGACTAAACATGCGGAAAACGTACAAAAGTCTGAAAGACTTTGAAACAGGAATTGGACAACAGATCTCGACAACCTGCACGTTGCCGAGGAGGTCTCAGTAGGAGCTGTTCAAGCGCTTTAAAAACCGGTTATGCTCGGAGAATAGGTAAGCTTGCGTTCCGCGATAAGTTCTTTTTCCGAGCGATAGCGCGAAAACGGTGAGAGATAGAGGCCCTAAACTCGTACATTAAAGTTGAAGAAGACCTCAAGAAATCCACATACCAAAGCTCAGCCTGCCAGTCACAAGGGCGTGTTACCTATAGGTATTTGAAGAAAAGGTGCCGTAATTCCGGCAGGACCGGAAGGCAACGTTCTCAGTAGTCCAAAAATTGGGACGAAAGGGGACTCTTCTTTTCATAAAAGGTTTCATAGGCCTCGATACCCTGACCTGAATCTCTGTCGCTGAAATGCCCAAGAACTGCTCTAAAGGGGTAGCAAAAAGACCCCAAATTGAAAGGTCCGTATCTCTCTGAATTTTCAAGCAATTTTCAAAGTCTTGGTGTCATTGGAAAGCTCTTGGCAAGTTCTGTCCACTCTCCGAAGATGGTTGTCAAAGATCCAAAACGGGAAAAGGTGCAAGAGATAAAAGGTGTCTGTGTAAGCCGCGTGGGTACACCTAGGAAATATTTGCTCTAAAAAGCCTTAAGAACTGGGTTGATCTTTCTACACTTTACGGTATTCAATAGACCTTGTCCAGAGCTCTCTGACAAGCCCAAGAAAATGAAAATAGGTCCAGAAATAAGGTTTTTCTGCCGTTTGCAAGCCTTTTGAGCATATTGCTTGTTATACGACTTTCTGCTCACTAAAACGAGAATATCATTATGCGAGCGTAAAGAGCCTTTCAAGACCTTTCCAAGGACACCAAGAACGTTTGCATTGGCCTAGTCAGTGAAAAGATATGAGCAAAAAAAGAAAAGTAAATGTTTGCAGTGGTTAAATCCTGGGTTAACGGGGGTTAGGGTTAGTGGGGGTTAGGGTTAACGGGGGTTAGTGTTAGGGTTAGGGTTAGGGTTAGGGGTTAGGAATAGGGCTAAAAACGAAGATGCCGGAATTAGGTCATGCCGGAATTAGGTCAAAGAAAATGAAAGTGGAAAGTGAAAGCCACAGATAGAAGCAGAAGTAAAGGAAGAACTTGAATTTTCCGAAGCTCATAACTTTTTGCGGTTAGGCTTTTGGTTACGGTTAGGCTTAGGGTTAGGGTTAGGTTTAGGGTTAAGGGTTTAGGGTTTAGGGTTTAGGGTTAGGGTATGGGTTAGGGTATGGGTTAGGGTTAGGGTTAGGGTTAGGGATAGGCACTTTGACGTGATGCGGGTGCGGGAATGCGGAACTCCGCCTATTTTATCACGTGATTGTCAATCATTTTATTGTGAAAGTAGGTGTTTTGTTGCTTGATTTCTTTCGATTCGGACGTTTATATACTGTTGTGTTTTTAATGGGTGATTTTCTTGATCTAAGGTAATATTTCATTTGATTTTTTTAAATTGCTAATTATGATGTATTGTTTAAGAAAGCAACGGCATCTTTTTTATACAAGTTATGCATGACCTTGCCTTATTTTTGCATTCAAAATTTACGGAAGTATATTGAATTATTTGTGTTTAAGGGGACAAAGTTTATGTATATATTTTTGTGTTCTTCAATTATACCTGGTAATTAATAGTGTATTTTCAACTATTAATTATGATATATTCCTTTTATTTATAAAATTAGAACATATTGATTGAAATTAAGGTCATTGAATAAAATTAAAATGATACTGAGTATGAACACCAGTGTACTCGGGTATACCATAGGTTATACCAGGGTATACCTTGGTATAACCCCGGTTATACCCTAGGTATACCCGGGTTTAACCCTGGGTACACCCAGGTTTAACCCTGGGTATACCCGGGTTTAACCCAAGATATACCCGGGTTTAACCCAGGACATACCCGGGTATAACCCAGGATATACCCGGGTATATCCCAGGATATATCCGGGTATAACCCAGGATATACCTAGGTATAACCCAGGTATATATGCAGGATAAACCCGGGTTTAACCCAGGATAAACCCGAGTTTAACCCAGGATATACACGGTTTAACCCAGGTTAATCCCGTGTTTAACCCAGGTTAAACTCGGGTATATCCCAGGAAAAACTTGGCCATGCTACAGGGCGAATCTTATTGTGAAACCCGGGTTTGCTTTGGTTTTTTACAGGTTTTCGACTCTTTATTCATATTTATTTTACTTAATGATTATGCGCGCATATTTTTTTTTTGCTTTCCAACATTGTTATGTACGATTTTTTGAGATTGTTAGTACATTTTACAGCACATGAATTTTTTTCTGGATTGTACATCTTCTGCAAAGGGTACCATTCTCAAGACAATGTTTTTCTAATTTCAGATGGACGTTGAAGTGTACAAACTTTTTCTGAAACCGTGCTAGAGAACTTTAATTTAGCAAAGCTATACAATTCTGTATCTGAAACACCTCAACTCTTTTTAAGACGGGATGAACGAATTTATGGAAGATGTTTGACAGTCGATGAAGTAGACAGAGAAGTATGGTTGAGATATTCATTCGATATTGATGGATGCGTTTTGGAATTAAAATCTTTGACAGCAATTAGAATGCCAGTGAGACATATTACTCTGTTTCCCCACGATCATGCCAGTTTACGGAATGTTAGAAGCGTTTTGAAAAAACATATAAAATTACCACAGTATAGTAAAAGCGAGCTCATGACATTTTCAAACAGCCTAGGCTTTCAATTATTCTATGAGAGGGGATGGGAATGTTGGATAGGATTAATTCCTGTGCACCAAATGCATTCAGTTGCGTTATCAAAGCAGCAAGTAAGACAACAAACCTTAGCCACCTTTTTCCAACTGAGGGAAAGTTTTAAAACTTCACTAATGACACTTGCCTTGAGGGGGGAGGCAACGAGAACTCTGCAAAAGAATGACATTAATGACGCTCGAAAAATGTTCATTTTACCTGATGACTGTTGTCCCATACTCGAAGCATTGCAAACATCTTTAGACGAATTGCCTCAAAGTGGATTTTTGAAGACCAATCATATTTTGCTTCAGATTTGGTGAAAAAATGACATGTGGGCTATCCTTGTCAGATTTCTTTACCGAATTAATACTGCGTACAACTATTCATGTTGCCGGAAACATTTTGTCAGACAGTGAAGACGTTGATCTGCTTTGGTCCACAGTAGGTTTGGAACAAGTTATTGGCCACAGAGGAACACTAAGTAGCTGCTTATCGTTCACAGACTGCGGTAATTATCAGAGCAATTTAGATGGCAGAGCAATGGATGTTAAAGATTGTTTGATGAAGATTTGTCGTTTTCCACAAGATGTGCAATTTGTACAGCTTTATGCTGACATTCCACACCGGCAACCAAATGGACGATATCATCCAGTGTCTGGCTGCATTGTTGGGGGTATGTGTTTCCCACGATCGACAGCGGAAGCATTTCTACGTGACGCAGAGCATTATATATCAACATTACAAAGTAACTGGACATTGCTGAGGAAAAGTGCATGTAGGATAGAATTTGTCGTCTCACAGGATTCTGTTGCAGACCATTTGCATGCCTTGGATTTTATTGATATAACAAATCTTGAATTTCTGTTAGAAAGTTGTCCTATGTTGGTGCCTTTTCCCAGTCAAATTCTCACATGCATTAGACATTTGGGCTTATGGATTTGCAAGGAACTTCAGGAACTTTTGAACGAGTATCAGAAAACAGGAAATGTGCTTGCTACCTGGCAATCCTACCAGTTAGAACTAGCCTCAGAAAAGATGTTGTGGGGAAAACCACTTTGTGGAAGGAGCACAACATACTCAATAAATCTGGGACCCGGCGCTCTTGGACCCAGTCGGAGTGTGAGTGACCACTTTGGATTCCTATCTTTAGAAGTGTACTCAACCTGTATGCAAAACGAATATAGTATTCCACCACCAGAAATATGGACAACATCTGAGGCTATAAGTAAGATGATAACACGATCAGTGGGATTACACGATCACTTGGATGGCAGCTACGGAGTTATTGGTAGACATCTGGTCGTTGCCTTACTACATGACTTGCACGAAACTGGCAAGATGGCTAGTTATGTTCTGTTTGAAGATTTCCTAAGACAGATGAAGTCCTGTAAGACCACTTTTAATACAGTAGGAGCTGTAACCCTCAAGTCGCTAGTAAAACTGCTAACAACAAACAGGAGAACTAATGCCCAAATGGTTTTTCCCAGCTTGAACTTACTTTTGGATAAAAGTAACCTTCCATTGGCAGAGATCATAGAGGCCGGATTACTGGAACTGGAGCTTAAACATTTTCCCGCCGTGACCACATACGACAAACATGGAAACATGACCCTTACTTGGTCCTTTAAGGACAAGTTTTGGGCGGTTGTGTATGACAAAGAATCGACAGATATCACCAAATCTACACTAATAACAATATCTGATCTAGTTAAAGGTGAACTCGAAAAATGGGGCCTAGTGTATCCAAGCAAATTAAAGAAAACACCAAAGATACTTCCCTGGTTATCAATGTGTCTTCGAAAGTTGAAAAGAGAGAAAATGGACATGGATCAAACAGTGATAACAATGACGTTCATAAGCTGTATTGCCCTTTTGATGCAGGGTCATTTCGTTGAATATGACAGGCTAGTGGTTCTTATGACTGATCTACCCTTACACAAGAACAAGTTGATTGCATTAGAGATTTTGTCCAAGTTACAATTAGCAAATTTTAGATTCCACAATTTGCAGTTGAATCGCTTGCACTTTACTATTCCACATAAACTGGAAATATTGACAGGAGAAGAACAGAAAAGTAAGAAGAAGGACGAGAGAAAAGAAACAGAGGAAGTCGCAGAACTACCTAGAAATTTCACAGATGATGATGGTGATCGTGATGATGACCCTATTCTTTTTGATAAAAACATAGGACTTCGGAGAACTTCCTCCTGCTACCCGATTTCCACATCTTATAAAGCTCCCTGGTCAGCACAAGAGCTGGAATTCCTGCATGCTCAAAGCTTGGAGAAGATAAGCGTTCACCAAAAATATGAACGCTTTAAATTACAGTGTTTAAAATCAAATATTCCTTTCCGTACCTTCAGGGCTTTCGAAACGAAACTTAAGAGAGTTTCAAATAAGTACATTTAAACACACCGAAATGGTTTGATGTTTTTACAAACTTTCTCAAGTCAAAAGATATAACAGTTTTGGACGGAGATGTAGGAGTTAGAGAGATAATTCGAGGTGATACAAAAAAAAAAACATTTATGAATTGTTTTTTACATTCAACAGTTGTTGACCTATAATAATTTATTACTGATGAAATGTCTGATGTTATGAATATTTGCAATTTCTACATATGAAATTGATAAAGGTTATGAGAGTTTTTCAAATTTCATTCTTATCAGATTACATAATTTTGCGTTAAATCCGATTAAGAACCTTTTGACTTATATTCATATATTAAACATTTATCGAAAAGTTACTTAAGTCATGTTTCTTAATTAATGGAATCGAAAACTTCAAAACATAATATTTTCGGTCGAAGCTAATTTCAAATATATATCTAGGAAGAAAGTAAAAATTTGCGATAGTTTCCAAGAAAAGTAACCAAAGGAATTAACAAAGAAAATCCCCAACCCTAACCCTAACCCTGAAAATAAGGGTGAACACAGGTTTGACCCTTTAACTTTCGGGTTCGGGAAGGGTTAAGGGTTCAATCGATTAACCATCATCTACTCAATTTAAAACCCGAATATGAACCCCATATATGAAGTTTAAAGGGATAACCCCGAATGGACCCTAAAAAACAGCGTTAACTCAGGGTTGACCCTTTAACTTCCGGGTTCGGGCAGGGTTGAGGGTTCCTTCGATTGAATATCATCTCCTTAACTAACAACCCGAATATGAACACCAGATATGAAGTTTAAAGGGATAACCCTGCATGAAACCTGAAAATCAGGGTTAACTCAGGGTTGACTCTTTAACTTCCGGTTTCGGGCAGGGCTGAGGGTTCATTCGATTGAACATCATCTCCTTAACTTACAACCCGAATATGTAAACCAGACATGAAGTTTAAAGGGATAACCTTGAATGGACCCTAAAAATCAGGGTTAACTAAGGGTTGACCCTTTAACTTCCGGGTTCGGGCAGGGTTGAGGGTTCAATCGACTGAACATCATCTCCTTAACTTACAACCCGAATATGAATACCAGATATGAAGTTTAAAGGGATAACCCTGAATGGACCTTAAAAATCAGGTTTAACTCAGGGTTGACCCTTTAACTTCCGGGTTCGGGCAGGGTTGAGGGTTCATTCGATTGAACATCATCTCCTTAACTTACAACCAAAATATGAACACCAGATATGAAGTTTAAAGGGATAACTCTGAATACACCCTGAAAATCAGGTTTAACTCAGGGTTGACCCTTTAACTTCCGGGTTAGGGTTAGGGTTAGGGGTTAGGGTTAGGGTTAGGGGTTAGGGGTTAGGGTTAGGGTTAGGGTTAGGGATAGGGCTAAAAGCGAAGATGAACTATCTAGGTCATGAACTATCTAGGTCAAATGAAATGAAAGTGGAAAGTGAAAGTCACGGATACATGCAAAAGAAAAGGAAAAAATGGAATTTTCCGAAGCTTATAATTTTTTTATTTATGGGTTAGGGTTAGGATATAGGATAAAAACGAAAATGCCCGTGGATTTAAGTGCCCAAGTAGGTCAACGGAGATTAAAAGATTAAGAAAATGAAAGTTGAAAGTGAAAGTCACGGATAGAAGCAATAGTAAAGGACAGAGTGGAATTTTCAAAAGCTCATAACTTTCTTATTTTTTATCGGATAAAGACGAGTTTGGTGTCGTTGGAAAGGTTAGAAAACGGAAAAAATGACTAAATCAGACACTTGAAACCTTAGTAACAGGAAAAGGGAGAAAAATAGCTTCTTATCTACACCGAAGAAATAAACAAATGGAGAATTCTTGACCGTTTTCAACCTTCAGTATCTGTAGAATAGCATGCAATCGACACATTGCTCTTATGTCAGTGATACACCCTGACAGGGACTCCTGGAAGCTGCAAAGAGTTTGTAGAAATACTTTCTCTCTCCAAAGATATAAATGACTAAACATATGGACAATCTACAGAAGTCTTAGACAATTTGAAACCGTGATTGGACAAGTTAAAGTTGTCGGATCTCGACAGCCTGCAGATTGCCGAAAAGGTCTCAGCAGGATCTGTTCAAGTGTCCCCAAAACCGGCTATGCTCGGAGAGGAGGTAAATTTGCGTTCCGCGCTAAGTTCTTTTTCCGGGCGATAGCGCGAAAACGGTGAGAGATAGAGGCCCTAAACTCATACGTAAAAGGTTTAGAAGACTTCAAGAAATCCACATAACAAAGCTCAGCCTGCTAGTCCCAAGGGCGTGTTACCTATGGGTATTTGAAGAAAAGGTGCCGTAATTTCGGTTGGACCGGAAGGCAACGTGCTCAGTAGTCAAAAAATGGGGACGAAAGGGAACTCTTCTTTTCATAAAAGGTTTCGTAGGCCTCGATACCCTGACCTGAACCTCTCTCGCTGAAATGACCAAAAACTGCTCCAAAGGGGTGGCAAATGGACGCCAAATTGTAAGGGCCGAATCTCTCTTAGTTTTCAAGCAATCTTCAAAGTCTTGGTCTCATTGGAAAGCTCTTGGCAAGTTCTGTCCACAATTTGAAGATGGTTGTTAAAGAACAAAAACGGTAAAAGTTGCGAGGGTTGAAAGATGTGTGTGTAAAGCTCGTTGGTACACCTAGGCAATATTTGCTCTAGAAAGCCTAAAAAAATGGCTTGATCTTTTTACACTTTGCGGCATTCGATAGACCTTGTCCAGAGCTCTCTGACAAGCCCAAGAAGTTGAAAATCCGTCACAAATAAAGGTTTTTTGCCGTTTGCAAGCCTTTTGAGATTATCGCTTGTTATTCGACTTCTTGCTCACTGCAACGACGATATCTTGATTGGAGCGTAAAGAACTCTTCAAGACCTTTCCAACGACACCAAGAAAGTTGACATCGGAGCAGTCTGTCAAAAGATATGAGCAAAAAAAGAAAAATAGTGTTTGCAGGGGTTAAAGTCAGGGATAAGGGGGGTTAAGGTTAGCGGGGGTTAGGGTTAGGGTTCATGGGGGTTAGGGTTAGTGGGGTAAGGGTTAGGGTTAGGGTTAGGGTTAGGGTCAGGGTCAGGGTTAGGGTTAGGAATAGGGCTAAAAACGAAGATGCCGGAATTAGGTCATGCCGGGTCATGTCAGGTCAAACAAAATGAAAGTGGAAAGTGAAAGTTGTAGAGGGTTAGTTATTTAGAGGATATAATGGAATGTTCTTTAGCCCATAACGTTTTTATTTGTCGTTCGATTTAGACAAGTTCGGTGTCATTTTAAAGCTAAGAATACAAAGACCAAGATTATGTCAAGAATTTCTAACCTTTTAGCTTCATTGATGGTGAAATACAAGCCGGAAATCATAACATTGTTTTTGTGTTTAATAATTTAGGAAATGAGATATTGTGATAGTTTTCAAAATTAATATAAATGGATAGCGAAAAAATCACACCGGATTTATGTAGTTTATAGAGTTTGAAATGATATACATTTCCATTATAATTAAAAATTAAAGCATATAAATTAAAACTTTGCTCAAATTATCTCCTATATTATATTGTTATAGAATGTATATAAAATGAAAGACTTTCTAAAACCTAAAATAAGGGTAGCAAAATAAGTTTAATCTTTGGGTGTAATAACATGCGGAGGATGTAATAATAAATTACATCCTCGCTAAAACGTCTAATTCTACGGTATAAAAAAAACTGTTGCCTAATATAAAAAAATAGTTGCTCCTTTGCTTAAAGTCTTCCTCCTTTATCAAATTAGAGCTAAAAAAAATCTAAGCTAACTATGACGTATTCTGCCTACCTTTTCCACGTCATCTCTCTCCGATGACTTTCTGTGAATGTCCAAGTCTGCACGCGCTCAGTGTTGAGACGGCATTTCAAAACCGGTTTTTGATGGCATCCAATACACAAAGCTAGCGATCGCTCTTTGATGTAACTCAGACTGTGAACGCTATACGTGATGAGTTAATTAGAGGACGGGACTAGTTTTAAACCTGTCCTGTTGTTATCATTTCTCTTTTACAAAGATTAAACTTATTTTGCTACCTTGTATTTCTTTTCTTTCCCTTATATTGATCAAATTTAAGTTATTTTAAAGCTAACAATTATTGAAGGTAGAAGTTAGGGTTAGGGTTAGGAATAGGGCTAAAAACGAAGATGAACTATCTAGGTCATGAACTATTTAGGTCAAATGAAATGAAAGTGGAAAGTGAAAGTCACGGATACATGCAAAAGTAAAGGAAGAATTGGAATTTTCCGAAGCTCATAACTTTCTCATTTATTATCGGATGGAGACGAGTTTGATGTCGTTGGAAAGGTAAGAAAACGAGGCACACGATTAAGTCGGAATCATAAACTCAAGGTGTCAGGAAAAGGGAGAAAGTTTGTCTCTAATTTACAGCACAGATTTGTTTAGAAATTGACAAGTTGGGAGTTTTTGGCCATTTTAAACCTCCCAGATCTCGAGAATGGTATGCAATTGACACTTCTCACTTATGTCAGGGAGAGACCCTAAAAAGGACTCTTGGAATCTGTAAAGAGTTGGCCAATCTGCGTTCTCCTTCTAAAGATATGAAGGACTAAACATGCGGAAAATGTACAAAAGTCTTAGAGAAAATTTGAAAGACCTGTTGGACAGATTTAAGAGGTCAGATCAAGACAACCTGGACGTTGCTGAGAAGGCCTGAGTGAGCGTATTTCAAGCGCTAAGAAAACCAGTTTGGCTGGGAATGCAGTGGAAATTTGGTTCTTTGACGATTTCTATTTGGGCTCACAACTCGTAAAGGGTGCGAGCTAGAACCCAATTTCGTAAGTTGCGTAGAGCTCAAGGATTCTGTATACCAAAGCTCAGCCTCGCAGCACCAAGGGCGTGCTACCTATGGGCATTTGAAGAAAAGGTGCCGTAATTGCGGTGGGACCGGAAATGGACTTTGCCAGAAGTCGAAAAATGGGGACGAAAGAGGACTTTTCTGAATATGTGAGTCTACATAGGTGAGAGAATCCTAAGCCCTTTCTCTACTTCTAAACCGGGTGAAAAGTGCTCGAAACGGGCTCCAAATGGACTCAAAATTGGCGGAGTCAGAAGTTGCTCAGTTTTCAGTCAATTCTCAACTTCTTGGTATCACTGGCAAGGTCTTGCCAAGTTCTATCAAGAGCCAAATGATGAGCATTGAAGGTGCAAGTAGATGAAGGCTGTGAGAGTTGAAAATAGACGGTCTTGGATGCGTTGGGTTCTACAACTTTTAGTTTGCTCCAAAAAGCCTTAAAAATTGGCTTGACTTTTCCTCGCCTTGTGGCATTCAATAGACCTTGTCAAGACCTCTCTGACAATCCCAAGAACTGGAAAATCCGTCACGAAAGAAAGATTTTCGCCGTTTGCAAACCTTTTAAGAATATCGTTTGTTATTTGCCTTTCCGCTCGCTAAATGGGCAATATCATGACAACAGTGTAAAGAGCTCTTCAAGACCTTTCCAACGACACCAAGAACGTTGACATCGGAGCAGTCAGTGAAAAGATATGAGCAAAAACAGAAAAGGAAGTGTTTGCAGGGGTTAAAGTCAGGGTTAACGGGGGTTAGGGTTAGGGTTTGGGTTAGAGTTAAGGGTTAGGGTTAGGGTTAGTGTTGGGGTTAGGGTTAGGGTCAGGGTTAAGGGTTAGGGTTAGGGTTAGGGTTAGGGTTAGGGGTAGACCTGTCCTCTTGATCAAGAAGACTTGATCATGTTACTAAAAATAAATTTTATTTTCCGTTGGATAGTGAAAGTCACAGATACTTGAAAAAGTAAAGGAAAAACTGGAATTTTCCGAATGCAAACACTTCCTTTTCTATTTTTGCTCATATCTTTTCTCTGACTGCTCCGAGACTGTCAAATTGTCAAAATGACAGACCTGTTGGACAGATTTTAGAGGTCAGATCAAGACAACCTGGACGTTGCTGAGAAGGGCTGAGTGAGCGCTTTTCCAGCGCTAAGAAAACCAGTTTGGCTGGGAATGCAGTGGAAATTTTGTTCTTATCCGATTTCTATTTGAGCTCACAACTCGTAAACGGTGCGAGCTAGACCCTTAAATGTCTATTTCATAAGTTGAGTAGAGTTCAAGGATTCTGTACACCAAAGCTCAGCCTCGCAGCTCCAAGGGCGTGCTACCAACAGGTCTGTCAAATTTTCTAAGACTTTCGTACATTTTCCACATGTTTAGTCATTTATGTCTTTAGAAGGAGAACGCAGTTTTGCCAACTCTTTGCAGCTACCAAGAGTCATTTTTGTGGGGTCTCACTGCCTTAAGTGGGGTGTGACAATTGCCTGCTATTCTTGAGAACTGGCAGGTTCAAAATGGTCCAAAATTCTCAATTTGTCCATTTCTAAGCACTATCTGCGGTTTAAAAACGAAGCCATTTTCCTCCCTTTTCCTGACACCAATGTTTTATGACGCTGACTTCATCGTTTGGCTCGTTTTCTTAGCTTTCCAACGACACCAAACTCGTCTCCATCCGATAATAAATGAGAAAGTTATGATCTTCGGAAAATCCCAGTTTTTCCTTTACTTTTGCATGCATCCGTGACTTTCACTTTCCACTTTCATTTTATTTGACCTAGATAGTTCATGACCTAGATAGTTCATCTTCGTTTTTAGCCTTTCTCCTACTCCAAACCCTAACCCTAACCCTAAACTCTAACCCCAAAAAGTTACGAGCTTCGGAGAATTCCAGTTTTTCATTTACTTTTGCCTGTATCCGTGACTTTCATTTTTCACTTTCATTTCATTTGACCTAGATTGGCCATGATCTAGATTGGCCATCTTCGTTTTTATAGCCCTATTCCTAACCCTAACCCTAACCCTGACCCTGACCGTAACCCTAACCCTGACCCTAACCCTAACCCCTAACCCTAACCCTAACCCTAACCCTAACCCTAACCCTCAACCCTGAGTTAACCCTGATTTTTAGGCTCCATTCAGGGTTATCCCTTTAGAACTTCATATCTGGTGTTCATATTCGGGTTGTAAGTTAAGGAGATGATGTTCAATCGATTGAACCCTCAACCCTGCCCGAACCCGGAAGTTAAAGGGTCAACCCTGAGTTAACCCTGATTTTAAGGATCCATTCAGGGTTATCCTTTAAACTTCATATCTGGTGTTCATATTCAGGTTGTAAGTTAAGGAGATTATGTTCAATCAAATGAACCCTCAACCCTGACAAGACCCAGAAGTTAAAGGGTCAACCCTGAGTTAACCCTGATTTTCAGGTTTCATGCAGGGTTATCCCTTTAAACTTCATATCTGGTGTTCAAATTCGGGTTGTAAGTTAAAGAGATGATGTTCAATCGATTTAACCCTCAACCCTGCCCGAACCCGGAAGTTTAAGGATCAACCCTGAGTTAACGCTGTTTTTTAGGTCCATTCGGAGTTATCCCTTTAAACTTCATATATGGAGTTCATATTCGGGTTTTGAGTTAAGTAGAGAATGGTTAATCGATTGAACCCTTAACCCTTCCCGAACCCGGAAGTTAAAGGGTCAACCCTGTGTTAACCCTGATTTTCAGGGTTAGGGTTAGGGTTGGGGATTTTCTTAATTAATTCCTTTGGTTACTTTACTTGGAAACTATAGCAACTTTTTACTTTCTCCCTAGATATATATTTGGAATTTGCTTCGACCGAAAATATTATGTTTTGAAGTTTTCGATTTCATTAATTAAGAAACATGACTTAAGTAACTCCTCGAAAAATGTTTAATATATGAATATATGTCAAAAGGTTCTTAATCGGATTTAACGCAAAATCATGTAATCTGATAAGAATGAAATTTGAAAAACTCTCATAACCTTTATTAATTTCATATGTAGAAATTGCAAATATTCATAACATCAGACATTTCATTAGTAATAAATTATTATAGGTCAACAGCTGTTGAATGTAAAAAACAATTCATAAATGTTTTTTTTTTTGTATCACCTCGAATTATCTCTCTAACTCCTACATCTCCGTTCAAAACTGTTATATCTTTTGACTTAAGAAAGTTTGTAAAAACATCAAACCATTTCGGTGTGTTTAAATGTCCTTATTAGCTCACCTGAGCCGAAGGCTCAAGTGAGCTTTTCTGATCAAAATTTGTCCGTCGTCTGTCGTCGTCGTCGTCGGTGTTGGCGTCGTCGTCGGCGTAAACTTTTCACATTTTCATCTTCTTCTCAAGAACCACTGGGCCAATTTCAACCAAACTTGGCACAAAGTATCCTTGGGTAAAGGGGATTCAAGTTTGTTCAAATGAAGGGCCACGCCCTTTTCCAAGGGGAGATAATCATGAATTTGTTAAAAATTAATGGCATTTTTAAAAAATCTTCTTCTCCAGAACCGCTGGGCCAGGAAAGATGAAACTCATGTGGAAGCATTCTCAGGTAGTGTAGATTCAAGTTTGTTCAAATCATGACCCCCGGGGCAAGGGTGGGGCTAAAATTGCCGACCCAAGTTTT
>PRKT01000482.1:396469-430194 GCA_003671525.1 Saccostrea glomerata
AAAAACGTACTGACATTCCCATTTTTTACTGACAAACTTAGAAAATTACTGACAATGTGCTGTCGTTACTGTAAAACTTAGACAATTACTGACCTTTTTACTGCCGGTACTGATAAACTTAGAAAAGTGCTGACAATCTTAGTCGGTGCTGATAAACTTGGACAATTACTGACCGTTTACTGTCCCTGCTAAAAAACTTAGACAAGAGCTGACATTTACTGATAATTACTGTCCCTATTGTTCTCGCTCTCGGGGAGGCTGCAGTGGTGTGAAAATGAATGTGTGTTATACTTTGCATTTAAAAACAGTCTTATTTTAATTTTTGATGAAAAAAAAATCCCAGGCAGTTATCAGTTTTTTAATC
Source organism: Saccostrea glomerata (assembly GCA_003671525.1). NCBI lineage: Eukaryota > Metazoa > Mollusca > Bivalvia > Ostreida > Ostreidae > Saccostrea > Saccostrea glomerata. The sequence goes on from PRKT01000482.1 coordinate 396,834, forward strand.
TAAATATTATTGATATCTGTAAAATAATTCAGAATATGATTTGAAATTAACTATGAGTAAATCAAGTTTAAATTTATGTGTTGAATATATCTATCCCTGCTCAATTAAAGAATTAAAATTAATTAATCATCAAGTAAGTTTTCATCTATTTATTTCTTTGCAGACAGATATCTGACTTTAATGTTGAGCCCTACCCCCTTGTTTTCACGATCGGAAAATTGTATCAATTTTCTTTTCACAAACAGGACAAACGTCTCTTGTTAAAAAAGGAAATCTTCTAAATATTGAATAATTACTGATTACCTATCAGTTTACTTATGTTCTCGGACATCTGTGCAAGTCATATAATTATATACCCCTGTTTAAGATTTCCGGTTTCATTTGCTCATACGGGAGTTCCCCTATTGAACAGTTCAGCGTTCCATATATAAACTTGTACTATGCCCTGTTAATTTTGTCACTTAAAACATTATTTCTAAATGAATGGTTGGTTGATCGATTACGCAGGGTTCATAAGTACCCAATGTCTGTAAGTCCGAGACTAATAAATAATTATCAGACTAGTAATAAAAATTCATGTACTAGCAATTATAGAAATCTTACGGAAAATATTTATATTTACTAGGTCAGCGGTAAGACTAATATTAGCTGTAGCACCATTCTCAAATATTTTTCTTCTCTCTCTCTCCCTCTCTCTCTCTCTCTTAAAGATACAAACATTATTGACACTTTAAGTTACTTAAATACTTGACATGTGCTCCGTTTATTCACATTGCCGAGGGGGTTAGATCTCTATTTAGTTTTTAAACTTAATCTGCAATTATTTTTAATCATTATTCAATTTTTAACAAAAATATCACATGTTTCGTACCTTCCATTTTTCCCCTGTAGCTATCGATGAATTGGAATTAATTTAATTTTATGTGCTGAAATTAAATTTCATCTCATTAAAGTAGGTAGGCGTAGGATGTTATGATGTTAACATAACAATAAGGCAGAATGCGGACTTGTCTAGTAAAATATCTTACGAAGTAGTGAAAATTGGAAGTCATTAGTCTGTCGGACCCAGTGCTCACAAATATTTATTTCGAACCCTCTAGCTTACATGTATAACCCCCCCCATGGGCACACGTTACAAGAAAAAAAAAGTATACCGGTACTTCAATATGAGTTATAAAAATGTGTAAGTTTTTTGAATTTGTACATTTGATCAATTTATACCCGTCCCGTAATCATTAATTTATTTATTTGATTCGGGTTTCATAAACATCTTTCCTTTTCATAAGATTAAGATAATTCGCTAACTGTAGGTTCCCACTATCTTCCGTGACGAGTTACCATTCATCTCTCTCTCCCTCCTCTCTCTCTCTCTCTCTCTCCAAAAAATCAATTATCGACCCAGGCAAAGTTTAAAATACATGTATAGTTAAACTCTGGCTGATTTTTTTTTACTGTCATAATAATGCTGCATATAAATTGTGTTTGATTTTTTAATTATTCTTAATTACTGATAAAAAGTTAAGGAAATACACTATGAACTATTTTTATTTGATTGATAATCAAACAAATTCCTCGATCCACTGTCCCACACACACATCAACACGACTTAATTAACAAAAAATATTAGGAACCATTAATTTTTTACAACACTTTGGATGTAATGTACCCCTTCTCATATATTTATTTTTGCTTAAATTCTTAAACAATTTGTGCCTTTCCCCGGTTGGTTTTTACATCAATCTTTTTCATTAATCGTTAATTTTATCTGACGACGGTATATTAGAAAAAAAAAATTATTCAATCTAAGAAGAGGCTGAAGGATTGTAGATTGCATATGTATATTACGTATGTACTGGTGTTGAATTTCTCAAATTCAAACTTTCTTGAAGAAGAGTCTACCTGTCGCCGTAATGTTGCGTAATTAACTTCCAGCGAAATCCGGCGAGTGTTCTTCTGTATTATACAGCAGTGACACCTATTGTCTTCTTTACCGCTACCGTACACACTTGGATCGCCTCCGGCGATTTCTTCTACACACAGGTGCTTCACAGAGTTTCCGATTGTATGTTGAATGATTATGTAATTCGGCTGGATACCAGCTAAACGAACTTAAGATCTATCATAATCTTAAGACAACTAGATACATGTCTTAAGTCGAAAGTTAAACTAGCGACAGTATTTATTTTGGCTAAAAACCAAAGGAATTTAACCAAAGGATTTTTAAAGAAAACGGTTATTAGAGATAAAACAATCCTTTAGACAATATCTGGTCAGACAGAACAATGACACCCAACCCAATAATATAAGATAGAAAATCTAAAATGTACCTACTTTATATTTTCCCACTTCATTCATTTCAAGACATTTTTCTTTGGTTGTGCCCTTTCCAAACTGAAATTGCAACCCATCTACACCCCCCCCCCCCCAACAAAAAAACAAAAACGAATGCTTCTTAGGACCATTGCATTTAAAATTTTATGGAAATGATAAGTCCGTAAACTTAACTTTAGTTTATTATGTTACATTGTGGCAGACAATATATAAATGGTTTCTATGTGTCTCTAATTGTGGTGATTATTTTCAAAGTAAAAATTTTATTCAGTCGTACAAAATTAGATAAAATCAAATACATGCAGTCGTTCAATTTCTGAGGTATCATCTTAATCCACCTATATGTGTATGGCAATTCAATATGCTGCAATATTTCATGTTGTATATACATGCTTTTTATGATTTTTATAATAGTATTGAAACAGCCAAATTTTGATTGGAATTTTTTATTTAGTTTCTCTTCTTAGTCTGTTAGTAGTGATATATTGTTGCGATAGATGAAGCGTTTCAAAGACACCTGTATAACTATTGAATTACTTTTATGAATTAACATTGAACACGATTTGCTGTTTCAAAAGGAGGCATTGTTAAAATCGTTCATTATTTGCAATTAAAGCTTGAGATACACTAGTAGTTTTAATTAAAAGTAAATTAAATACATTTTGTCAGAAACTACTATTTCCCGAGCAAAAATAAAACATTTAAGCAAATTCTATTTATAAATTTTATGTAATGAAATGAATTGAAATTTTATTTTGATGACCTCCCCCCAACACACACACACAAAGTACATTAAAGTTGATGCAAAAAAATGTTGTTTTTGTCTGAGGGTATAGAAACTATATGAGACACACATGATTTCAACATTTCGAAGAAAATTAAAGAAACACTTCGCGAAAACATATTTTTAAAAAGTCCCTGTGATATTGAATAATGGAATTTGTCTTATGACTTGTCTTAAGATTTCTTATGCTTAAGATAGTTTTGTGAAACAGTAGTGACAAATCTTACGATTGTCATAAGTCAGATCTTAAGATGATCGTAAAATCTATCTTAGGACAAATCTTAGGATAGTTTTGTGAAACGGGCCCCTGGCCAATTTTTAGCTCACCTGAGCCAAAGGCTCAAGTGAGCTTTTGTAATCAAAATTTGTCTGTTGTCTGTCGTTTAGTCATTGTCATCGTCATAAACTTTTCACATTTTTATCTTCTTCTCAAGAACCACTGGGCCAATTTCAACCAAACTTGCCACAAATTATCCTTGGATGAAGGGGATTCAAGTTTGTTCAAATGAAGGGCCACCCCCTCTTCCTAGGGAAGATAATTATGAATTAGTGAAAAATCAATGGCATCTTTTAAAGGAAAGATGAAACTCATGTGGAATCATCCTCAAGTAGCCAAGATTCAAGATTGTTCAAATCATGACCCCCTGGGGTAGGATGGGGTCATAATGGGGTATCAGAATTCAACATAAGAATACATAGGAAAAATCTCAAGATTCACTGGGCCAGGAAAGATGATACTCATGAAGAAGCATCTTCTGAAAGGGAAGATTTAATTTTGTTCAAATCATGACCCCTTGGGTAAGGGTGTGGCCACAATGGGTGATCAAGGTTTTACATAGGAATGCACGGTAAAAATCGTTAAAATTCTTCCAGATTCATCATGATGTTTGATCATCAATTTAAAAGCATAACAAAAGGTAATGTAGATTTGAAATTCAGGAGCGTAGAGGAGCCATGAAAAATGAATACAAAAGCTATATCAATAAAAATTTTCATCTTATAAACAGCAAAACCATAATGTGTCACAAAAGCATTCCAAGGAAGAGTAGATTTAAGTTTGTTAGCTCATTTGAGCCGAAGGCTCAAGTGAGCTTTTCTGATCACATTTTGTCCGGCGTCCGTCTGAAGTCTCTCTCTCTAATTTGGTGGCATGTTTTAATAAACTTTTTCTCAAGAACCACTGTGCCAGGAAAGATGAAACTTATGGGGAAACATCCTAAGGTAGTGTAGAGTCAAGTTTTTGTTCAAATCATCACCCCTGGGTGTAGGGCGGGGCCACAATTGCCGATCAAAGTTTTACATAGAAATATATAGAAGAATTCTTTAAAAATATTCTTCTCAAGTATAGCAAAGCCATAATTGATCATATTTATATGGAAGCATCCTCAGTTAGTGTAGATTCAATTAAGTTCAAATCATGACCCCCGGGGTAGAGCGGAGCCAAAATGGCTGATCAAAGTTTTACATAGAAATAATTTATTAGGAAAATTCTTTTAAAATCATCTTCTCAAAAATAGCATAGCCATGACTGGTCATGGGACTACTTTTGGATTTAAACTTTTCAATAATAAACCAATTTCTACTTTTTCCTAGCCACAATGCTGGGTGAGCGATGTGGCTCATGGGCCTCTTGTTTGAATTAACCCACCCACCCCAGAACCCATTTTTATGAAATATTTATTTTAAACTTTTCAATACTGAACTAATGTTTGCTTTTTATCTAGCCAGTTGCTCAGGTGAGTGATGTGTCCCCTGGGCCTCGTTTTTAAAGTGAAGGTCAAAAGGTAAAAAAGAATACTTATACTTTTTGAAAGTTCTTATATATAACTAGATGCCCCCCGAATCTTCCATAACAGGGGCATAAAAAGGGAAAGGGGCAAAGATATAATTTTAAGTAATTAGGGATATAAATTCAGGTCGGTACCTGATCAAATCTGTCTTAGACCCTCCGAACTATATATGGAAATTTATCACGTAATCTACCTCTATTTTATTTTCCAACAAATCAGGCACGTCACATCAGAAAAGGGTGGGGGGCAGAGCTAGGGCCTCCCCTTTTCCTAGACATAACTTTTTACTGTAGTAAATGCGTTCAATGAAAGTCCGGTTGCCCAACCCCTTTTTGTTGCAGTATTGTTATCAATTAAGGATAATGAGCATGTTTGAGTAGAGAAAATTTGAAGTTTTTCTTTTTGGAGCCTGCATAAACATATAGACACCCAAGGAAGTACCTTTGGAGTTTTTTTTTCAACTTGCTTGGATAAACTAGTCCGTGTTTTTCCAGATCACCTCTAACTAGGTCAGACATCATTTGTTGCGTACTTTCTTGTATTTCGGGAGTCTGTTGATCAATGACAATGTTCCAAAAGTTTCCATGAAAAGACCAAGTCAGAATCATGTTTCGATGACGGTCATATGTACTCACTGCTGGAAAGTGTTTTAAGTTGAGCTCATGAAATCCAGTCTGTACAATATCTTCAAATGGAAGGGTGTTTTTCTCCAAAAGTCTGCACAGGCTTGGAAATACCATCTGTGTTTCGGTTCTCCTCTTTGTTGTCAACAGTTTTATTAGCGATTTCAGAGTCACAGGACCAACTGTCTTAAACCTGGTTTTGTCAGATTTCATCTCTCGTAAGAAATCATCAAAGAGAACGTAAGTAGCAGCCTTTCCAGTTTCGTGTAAGTCGTGAAGCAATGCAACTACCAAATGTCTACCAATGACGCCATAGCTGGCATCCAAATGATCGTGCAAACCCACTGATCTTGCAATCATTTTACGGATCATTTCCGAGTTCGTCCATATTTCAGGTGGAGGGATGCTTCGATCGTTTTGCATGCAAGTTGAGTAGACGTCTAGCGACAAGAAACCAAACTGGTCCGTCAAACTTCGACTCGGTCCCAAAGCTCCGGGTCCAAGATTAACTGAATATGTTGTACTCCTAGAACAGAGTGGTTTTCCCCAGAGCAATTTTTCATTGGCTAATTCTAATTGATAAGATTGCCAGATGGTTAGCACATTTCCCATTTTCTGAAAACCCTCCAACAATTCTCGAAGTTCTTTACACATCCACAAGCCCAAATGTCTGATAAAACTGAGTGTTTGAGTGGCAAGGGAGCCAACAAAGGCACATTTTCCAGAAGTAGCTCTAAGTTTATTAGATCTAAGAAGTCAAGAGCATGCAGATTGTCAGATAATGCGGTATCCTGCGCAACAACAAATTTTAGTCTACAAGCATTCTTTCTCATTAGCACACAATTTCTCTCTAGAGTTGATATGTAATGTTCTGGGTCTCGGGGGAAAGCTTCTGCTGTCGGCCTTGGAAAACACATACCGCCACCAATGCAAGCCGACACTGGATGAAATCGACAATTGGGCTGACGGTGTGGACTATCGGCATAAAATTGAACAAACTGTAACTGGTCTGGAAAGCGACAAACCTTTCGTAAACCATTCTTAATATCCATTGGCCTTCCATCTAGATTGCTTTGAAAATTTCCACAGTCTGTAAGTGATAAACATGTGCTTAATACACCTCTCAAGCCCATTACATCCTGCAAACCGGAGGTGGACCACAAGCGACCCACCTACCATCCGTGGAAATGTCTACAGCTGCATGAACAGTTGACCTACATATCTCTTCCCTATTAAAATCAGATAATGGTAGTCCGTCCGTCATTTTTTCTCCAAATCGAAAACAAAATATTATAGGCCTAAATCTTGTTAAAGACATGTTGTTCAGAGCAGTCTGTAAAGCAGAAAGTATTGTAGAACAGTCATCAGGTAACACGAACATTTTACGGACATCCCTGATATCATTTTTCATAAGTGTTTTTGAAGCAATTCCATTCATGGCATAATCTGCGAGTATATCTTTGAATCTTGTTCTCAATGCAAGGAAAGTATTGAATGTTTGTTGTCTGATTATCTGTTTGGGAAAAGCTACAGAACCTTTCTTGTGTACAGGTATCATGGCAATCCAACACTCCCATTCTCTTTCATAAAACAATTGAAACCCTAAAGAGCTGCTGAAATTCATAAGCCCGCTTTTAGAATATTCTGTTAAATTGATATGTTTCTTTAAAGTACTTCTAATCTCACGTAAACTGCCATTGTCATTCAGAAAGAGTGTTATATGTCTAACTGGCATTCGTATTCCATTTAAATTCTTCAGTTCAATAACACATCCATCAATATCAAAAGTGTACTGAAGCCAAACATCTCTTTCTGCTTCGTCAACTGTCACGCTTCTTACGAATACCCGTTTATCTCTTTTTTAGGAATAACATGGGTGACTCGCTCACAGGATAATACCTATTCGCTAAGTTCATGTTCTCCATCACAGTTTCCGCAAAAGTCTGCTCATCTTCGACGGTATTCATCTTTAAAATAAAAAAAAAGTTACAGTCATATTGAGTCAATTTTATATACATTTAGATAAAGCTAACTTTACTTATCTAACATAATGGAAGGTTTCTTTAATCAGTTATATTAAAATGGTACCCTTTGCAGAAGATGTAAAATCCAGGAAAAAAATTATTTGCTGAAGTTGTACTAACAATATTAAAAAATCCTACTTCACAATGTTGGAAAGCAAACGAATATATGCTCTCATACTCATTAAGTAAAATAGATATGAATAAAGAGTAAAAAACCTGTAGAAAAACAAAGTAAACCCATCGTTTACCGGGCTTTCACAATAATATTCACCCTGTATCACGGCCAAGTTTTCCCTTGGTTAAACCCGGGTTTAAACTGGGTAAAACCCGTGTATATCTTGGGTTAAACTCGGGTTTATCCTGGGTTAAACCCAGGTATATCCTTGATTATACCTGGGTAATACCCAAGTATATCCTGGGTTATACCCGGGTATATCCTGGGTTATACCCGGGTATATCCTGGGTTATACCCGGGTATATCCTGGATTATATCCGGGTATATCCTGGGTTTAACCCTTGATTATCCTGGGTTAAACCCGGGTATATCTTGGGTTAAACCCAGGTATATCCGGGTTAAACCCGGGTATACCCTGGGTTAAACCCGGGTATACCTAGGGTATACCCGAGTACAATGGTGTGCATACTCGGCATCATTTTAAGTTTACTTAAATGACCTTAATTTCAATCAATATGTTCTTATTGTATAATTAAAAGGAATATATCCTAATTAACCATTGAAAATACACTTTAAATTACCAGGTACTGTTGAAGAACACAAAAAATATACGTAAATTTTGTCCTCCTAAACAAAAATAATTCATTATACTTCTGTAAATTTTTAATGCAAAAATAAGGCAAGATTATGCATTACTACCTTAAAAAAGATGCCGTTGCTTACTCAAAAAATACATGATAATAAGCAATTAAAAAAAAATAAAATGAAATATTACTTTACATAAAAAAAATCACCCATTAAAAACACAACAGTATATAAACGTCCAAATCGAAAGAAATCCAGCAAGAAAACACCTACTTTCACAATGAAATGATTGACAATCACGTGATAAAATAGGCGGAGTCCCGCAATCCCGCACACGCAACACGTCAAAGTGCCCTTACCCTAACCATAACCCTTTGCCAACTCTCTGTAGCTAACCTAACCCTAACCCCCCACTAACCCTAACCGTAACCCTAGCCCCCACTAACTCTAACCCCCTTTAACCCTGACGTTAACCCCTGCAAACATTTTCTTTTCTTTTTTTGCTCATATCTCTTGACTGACTGCTCCGATGTCAACGTTCTTGGTGTTGTTGGAAAGGTCTGGAATAGCTCTTTATACTTGTTTCAAATTCATGTCATTCTAGTGAGGAAAAAGTCGAAAAACAAGCGATTTTCTCAAAAGGCTTGCAAACGGCAGAAAATCTTTCTTTCGTGACGGATTTTCAAGTTCTTGGGCTTGTCAGAGAGCTCCTTACAAGGTCTATCGAATGCCGTAAAGTGTAGAAAGATCAAGCCATTTTTGAGGCTTTCTAGAGCAAATATTGCCTAGGTGTACCGACGAAGCTTACACACACATCATTCAACCCTAGCAATTTTTTCCCGTTTTTGACCTTTGACAACCATCTTCAGATCGTGAACAGAACTTGAAAAGATCTTTCCAATGACACCAAGACTTTGAACATTGCTTGAACATTAAGAGAGATACGGACCTTTCAATTTGGCGTCTTTTTGCCACCCCTTTGGAGCAGTCTTTGGGCATTTCAGCGGGAGAGGTTCAGGTCAGGGTATCGAGGCCTACGAAACCTTTCAAGAGAAGAAGAGTTCCCTTTCGTCCCAATGTTTGGACTACTGAGGACGTTGCCTTCCGGTCCTACCGGAATTACGCCACCTTTTCTTCAAATGCTCATAGGTAACACGCCCTTGGGACTAGCAGGCTGAGCTTTGGTATTTTGATTCCTTGTAGTCTTCTTCATCTTTAATGTACGCTACCGCCCGGAAAAGGAACTTAGCACGGAACTCGAGCTTACCTCTTCTCCGAGCATATAACCGTTTTTAAAGCACTTGAACAGCTCCTACTGAGACCTCCTCAGCAAAGTGCAGGTTGTCGAGATCTGACCACTTTAACTTGTTCAGATCCCTGTTTCAAAGTTTTTAAGACTTTTGTACATTTTTTGCATGTTTAGTCCTTCATATCTATAGAAGGAACATGCAGTTTTGCCAACTCTCTGCAGCTACCAAGAGTCCTTTTTAGGGTGTCTCACAGACATAATTGGGATGTGTCAATTGCATACCATTCGCGAGATCTGGGGGGTTGAAAATGGACAAAAATTCAGAAATTGTCATTTTCTAAGCAAAATCTGCGGTGTAAAGAAAAATCCATTTTTCTTCCTTTTCCCTACCCCTATGTTTTATGACTCTGAATTAATCGTGTTCTTCGTTTTCTTACCTTTCCAACGACACCAAACTCGTCTTGATTCAAAGATGAATAAGAAAGATATGAGCTTTTGAAAATTCCACTTTGTCCTTTCCTATTGCTTCTATCCGTGACTTTCACTTTCCACTTTCATTTTCACTAATCCTTTAATCTCAGTTGACCTAATTGGGACTTAAATAAATGGGCTTATTCGCCTTTTTCCGTATACTCTAACCCTAACCCTAACCCTGACCCTAACCCTGACCCTGACCCTAACCCTAAGAAAGTTAGCCTCAAGGTAAGGGTTAACCCTAACCCTAACTTTTCTCCTCTTTCATGACACCTGGCTTGGATGCCCTGGCCTTAGTCATGTTGTCCGTCTTCTAACGCCACCAAACTTGTCTAGATCCGATAAGAAATAAAAAAGATATGACCTTCGGTAACTCCAGTATTTCATATTCCTATTATAATCACGCCTACCAAAAACACGTGACAGAATGTGACATTGACGAGAATGCTCCAGAGCAATCTACGTAAAACCCTTTATACTCTCACTCTTAAACTTAAATCTAACCTTAATCTTAAACCTAACCTCAAACTTAAATCTAATCTTAATCTTAAACCTAACTATAAACTTAAACCTAATCTTAACCTTAAACCTAACCTTAAACTTAATCTTAAACCTAACCTGGTATCTTAAACCTAATCTGGTATCTTTAACCAAACCTGGTATTCTAAACCTAACCTTAAACGTAAATCTAACCTTAATCTTAAACCTAACCTTAAACTTAAACCTAACCTCAAACTTAAACCTAACCTCAAACTTAAACCTAACCTTAATCTTAAACCTAATCTTAACCTTAAACCTAATCTTAATCTTAAAACTAACGTGGTATCTTAAACCTAACCTGGTATCTTTAACCTAACCTGGTATCTTAAACCTAACCTTAAACGTAAACCGAACCTTAATCTTAAACCTACCCTTTCAATTAAACCTAACCTTAACCTTAAAGTCATCACATACAGCGTTCACAGTAACTGTGAAAGTCTTCCATCATCAAAGAGTGATCGCTAGCTTTGTGTAAAGGATGACATCAGAAAGAGGTGTGTAATGCTGTGTCAACACTGGGTGCGTGCAGACTTGGACATAGATTCACAGAAAGTCATCGGGGAGAGAAGACTTGATATAGGTAGGCAAAATACTTCATAGTTATGTTATTAAGATATAATCTTAAAATTTAACATTTAGATAATTAATTCAAATAGTTGGAAAATGAATTCTTATAGCGCATGCAGACTTGGATATAGATTCGAAAAAAGTCATCGCAGAGAGAAGATGTGAGAGAGGTAGGCAAAATACCGTAAATCTGGAAATTTTTACGTCGATTTTATTTTGCGAATTCGGGTCAAAATGATGTTGATTAATTTTTACGCTTCAAAATTTTGCGAATGACCACTGCTTTGTTTACATTTTCTTATAGGTAATTTATTTTTAAGAAAAATAATTTTGCGAATGCAATGAACACGCAAATTTGCTAAAAATTTATCTACAGCAAAAATTTCCAGATTTACGGTACTTCACATTTATGTTGTTAAGATACAATCTAAGAAATTAACATTTAGATAAATAAGTTCAAATGGTTGGAAAATGAATTCTTATAGCTTAGATTTTTTTAGTTCTTATTTGATAAAGTTAAAAGACTTCAAGCAAATGAGCAACTATTTGAATATTAGCCATTAGTGTTCTAAATACCATATCGGTAGAATTGTAAGCGAGGATTCAGTTTTGGCATTTTAAGCGAGGGTGCCGCCGAGATCGCTTAAATTGAATGTCGCTAAAAATTAATTACGTTTTCTTTGTAATAGCTTCTTAAATATGCATTTTGAAATTGCAAAAAATAGCATCTCGCTAAAAATGAATTCCTAGTTTTTAAGGACAAATCGCTATATTTGCGTCTCCCTAAAAATTCCACTCATACGGTACTTTTATATGCTATGCATTTGCCGAAACAATTTAATGTGTATTTTTTTTAAAAGTAAATACTGTCCCAGCCTTTCTTCTGGCTGTTATTGCTACACTCTTACCAAAAACTTAAAAAAAATACAATCATTAACTATATTCATAACTTCGGCATTGTACCACTTTGCTCGTGATATAAGGCAGGGGACGAACAGATGCGTCGAATTCTGGTGGCTAGACCCTAAGGCACTCCCTTAAAAGTGTGTGGGGGATGACAGCTAGTGGGCATAAGATATAGGTGGGAGTCTGTGGGTTTGGTGTGGAGACTGAATTCGATTTCACCATCAATCAGGGTAGATGTAGTATCTAGGAATACGTTTTTCGAATCAGATACGTCTACTGTAAATTTGATCGACTGATGAAAGGTGTTGGCAAACGTAATGAATGCCTCGAACCTCTCGCGACATTTCACCCACTTCATCTCTATATCGTCAACGAAACGTAACCAGCTATGGGGCCTAAATGGTGCTTGAAGTAACAAGTTGCGCTCCAGTCTGCCCATGAAGACATTGGCATAAGACGGTGCCATTTTCGTACCTATAGCAGTGCCATTAACCTGCAGGTAAGGGACTCGGTAGAAGGAATTTGTATGGATCTACTATCCCAGACTTCTCTACAGGCTTCGATACCCTCATCGTGCGGAATATTGGTGTACAAAGATGTGACGTCCATAGTCACGAGGAGGAAATGATCTGGGAGGCCAGTAGAGGGCGTCTTGTTAAGGTAGTCCGTGGTGTCCTTGAGATAGGATGCACAGGATGAAAATCCACCATTCAGTCGACTGAATGGTAACTGAATGCCCACTGAATGGTCACTGAAAAGACCCTTTCCCGTGACCTTTCCGTGATCATTCAGTTACCATTCAATCGACTGAATGGCACATACATTTCAGTGACCTTTCAGTTATGATTCAGTTGAATCTTTTTACTAAATAATCGGCTTATTTTTTTACCTAGAAATTTTATTTCACTTTTTCCTGGTATAATAGCATTAAATTTATCTAATTCCGAATAAAAAAAAATTAAGAAAAAAATTAATACGAAAAAAAAATGCGCCCGTTGCCAGAATCGATCCTTGGTCTCCTGCTTAGGTGTCCACGACCTTATCAATTACGCTACGACTTCTTGTTGAGTTAAACGGATTAACAATCAATCAATTTGTAGAAATCGATGGAACAATCAGTTCACCTGTTGTATCGAGGAGCTGCGATGTGTATATATCTTGTATATCTTTTGTATATTCTATGTTAGTTGTGCGGATTTTGGGGACAGACTAATTAATTACACATCTCCTATCGGGATGATGACAATTATCAGCGACGGGCACCTGTTCCTGTATCACAGATTTGAGATCGTTGTAAATTCTCTATCTAGAAACTTAGTAGAATGATTTTATTTAATCAATATCATTTAGAAAGCTTAAATCTACAATATTTATTTTTTTTCTACAAGAGGCATGTATAAAGGATTTATTCTATTCATGTAAAATGAATTTAAAATAATGTCTATCAAAAGCTAAATATCCTGCGGTTTTAACAATTAATTAAGAAACGAAATTGATCAGTGATTATGGTATTTGGGATCTTCCAGAACATATTGTATAAATAATATAAATTCTGTCTCATCAATCAAAACTATATATATTTCCATGAAAAATACACGTATAAGCACTATAGAATGTTATGCGGCATTCTGATTCGATTATCGGATCATCATTTTTTATCACTTGAAGAATTTTTGATTTCTAAATTTAATTAGAAAATCAAAAATCATTTTGAATAAGTATAATATATTTTATAAATTAAATTATAATAATTACATGTACTTAGACATATTTTAAGGTACCTGAATTTGATCACAATAAGGAAAAAACACAATTAAAATTGAATAATAAATCTTAATTCAAAATATTGCTTCATTGTTAAGGAAAAATATCCGATTATAAAATAATGTGCTAGTGAAAAAAATCTCTAAATTGAGACTTAAATATCACTGAAAGGTGGCGGAAAGGTAACTGAAAGACGACGGAAAGGTCACTGAAAGTTGATGGAAAGGTCACTGAAAGTTGATGGAAAGGCCACTGAAAGTTGACGGAAATGTGTCCGCTGAATGGTGACTGAAAGGTATCTGAAATGTGACTGAAAGGCAACTGAAAGGTCACTGAAATGTATGTGCCATTCAGTGGCTGAATGGCCACTGAAAAGTCACTGAAAGCCGCCTTTCAATTTTAACTGAAAGGTCTTGTTTCTTCCTGTGATGGCAAATTCTTTACGTGTGGACGGAGATGTACATCAATGAATTCAGAATTTTTCTCCGTGGGGTGTCCAATTGCGCTGACTATGGGGCGACCTGGCATGCCTTCTTTGTGCATTTTAGGAAGCAGATAGAATTGTCCTGGTCTACAGTCAATAGGATTTAAGGTCTCATAGACGTTGATTTTTCTCAAACATATCGTCAAGAGTTTTGGTAATGGCGATGGAGAATTCGTTAGTAGGGTCAGAGTCCAGTTTCTTATAGAAACGTTCGTCTGAGAGTTGTCTTTGGGCCTCCGTCCTGTATCTCTCTATCCATTACCACAACTGTAGAGCCTTTGTCTGCTTTCTTGATTACAATGTCATCCCGATTTTTTAATGATTGTAAGGCACATCTCTTTTCCTTACTCAAATTGTCGGGAGTCTTGTCTGGTATTGAAAGGAGCTTCTCTATGTCTGACTCAACGGCGTCAATATACGACTCAAGCGCGCTGCACTTGCCCGGTGCAGGTTCCCAGTCACTCTAAGGCTTATAGAGTTTGTGTTCCTCTAGATCGTGTAAATCTGGCTTGGAAGAGTCGTATGAATTTAATTCGGAGTCTTTTCTAGAGAAGTGCTCCTTCAAACGAAGTCTCCGGAAGAATGCTCGGGTGTCCTCTCTGACTTGTTTTTCGTCGTCCATCTTTTGAACAACCGGGCCCTGATAATTACCGCAGTCTGTGAACGATAAGCAGCGACTTAGTGTTCCTCTGTGGCCAATAACTTGTTCCAAACCTGCTTTGGACCAAAGCAGATCAACGTCTTCACTGTCGGACAAAATGTTTCCGGCTACATTAATAGTTGTACGCAGTATTAATTCGGTATAGAAATCTGACAAGGATAGCCCACATGTCATTTTTTCACCAAATCTGAAGCAAAATATAATTGGTCTTAAAAATCCACTTTGAGACAGTTCCTCTAAAGATGTTTGCAATGCATGGAATATGGGACAACAGTCATCAGGTAAAATGAACATTTTTCGAACGTCATTAATATCATTTTTTTGCGGAGTTCTCGTAGCCTCCCCCGCAAGGCAAGTGTCATTAGTAAAATTTTAAATCTCTCCTTCAGTTGGAGAAAGGTGGCTAAGGTTTGTTGTCTTACTTGCTGCTTTGATAACGCAACTAAATAGATCTGGTCCAACATTCCCATCCCCTCCCATAGAATAATTGAAAGCATAGGCTGTTTGAAAATGTCATGAGCTCGCTTTTACTATGCTGTGGTAATTTTATATGTTTTTTTCAAAAGGCTTCTAACCTTCCGTAAACTGAGATGGGGAAACAGTGTAATATGTCTCACTGGCATTCTAATTGCCGTCAAAGATTTTAATTCCAAAACGCATCCATCAATATCGAATGAATATCTCAACCATACTTCTCTGTCTACTTCATCGACTGTCAAACATCTTCCTTAAATTCGTTCATAGTAAAAAGGATTTGAGGTGTTTCAGATACAGAATTCTATAGCTTTGCTAAATTAAAGTTCTCTAACACTGTTTCAGAAAAAGTTTATTCACTTTCATCCATGTCCATCTGAAATAAGAAAACAATGTTTTGAGAATTCTTCCCCTAAGAGAAAGGGTAAAAATCCAGAAAAATCTTCATAAGCTTAAAATTGTCACAACAATATCAAAACAACTCCTACATCACAATGTTTAAAATTAAGAAAATATATGCTCTCATAATCATTAAGTAAAATAAATATTAATTTTATTCACAGGGTAACAAATGTAGAAAACAAAAGAAAACCCATGGTTCCCTAAGTTATGCCCGGGTATACCATTTATTATAACCGGGTATACCCTGGGTTATACCTGGGTTCATCCTAGGATATACTGGGGTTTATCCTAGGATATACATGGGTTTATCCTGGGTTATACCTAATTAAACTTGTGTTTATCCTAAGTTAAACTTGGGAATTTCCTGGGTTATACCTGGGATTAAACTGGGTTGTACTCGGGTATATCCTGGCTTATACCCGGGTATACTCTGGTTTATACTCGGGTATATCCTGGGTTATACCCTCGGTTATACCCAGGTAGACCCGGGTATACCCTGGGTTATACCCGGGTATACCCAAAAACTCTGTTCTGCATACTCAGCATAATTATGACTAATTTAATGACCTAAATCCCAATCAATATGTGCTTATTGTGTAATTAAAATGAATCTCCTAATTAATTATTGAAAATATACTTTAAATCACTATTGTAAAACACAAGCAAATATTTATAAACTTTATCCTCTTAAACACAAATTATTCATTGCACTTCAGTAATTTTTTAATACGAAAATCAAGCAAAATTTTCAAAACTTCCGCACAAAGACTGTCGTTGCTTATTCAAACAATGCATCAAAGGTACCTAAAAAAATGAAATGAAATATTACCTTTCACCAAGAAATCATCCATTTAAAAAAAAAACATTACAATCAATAAACAACCAAATTGAAAGAAATCCTGCAGCGAAACATGTACTTTCACATTGAAATGATTGACAGTCACATGATAAAATAGGCGGAGTTCCGCATTCCCGCACCCGCATCACGTCAAAGTGCCTATACCCTAACCCTAACCTTAACCCTGAACAGCTTTAAATTCAAGAAGGTACAGTTGGTTTTATTATGAAACATGTCACATACGAAAAAACATTTTTTTGAAATGTACTCTGTCTTGGATACTTATTTATGTGTATGTGGTTTGCAGGATAGGATGTAGGAAACAAATACAGTCAAGAATCTTGATGTTTTTTTTTATCTTTTTGTAAAAAAAATGTTTTGTGTTGTAATAAACAAAGTTACAGTCATATTTTTGTTACTTTGTATATTAATTATGATGTCCAGACGTCTGCAGTATTGATTTGGCAGAAAAAACTTATTTATAATTCAGTAGAATGGAAAACAGAAATTATTAACTTTTATGGTTATTAAAGATGGTATTTAATTGAATTTAAGAATTGTAGTTATCAGATTTAATATATTCTAAATACTGTGTTTAATAGTTGTAAATTTTAACTTTACTTTTTTGTAAAGTCAAGATAATGTGGGACATTACATTATATTTAAGTGTATATAAAGTTAATGTAAAGGTTTCCTTTTCCAACTTTGACTTCTTTCAGAAAAGTCAATTAAAGGCAGTGTAAATAATAATAATAATAATAATAATAATAATAATAATAATACTTTATTTATAGAAGGTAACCCGATTAGTGCAAGCACTAGTCTTCCTCGGGGCCTTCTTTATAACACATATACACTGTTTATACACAATAAATACAAATCACAATAAGGAGACAATAAAAAGATGGACAGTACATGCATGTTACCGAATAAATAAATAAATTAAACATCAACATTTCAGCATAGAGAGAGAGAGAAATAAAGAAAAATCACATTGAACCATTGCGTTTCACAAGCAGAAAATTTGCAACACTTTTTTTAAATATTGTAAGGGATTGGAAATTCCTGATACTTATTGGTAGCTCATTCCAGATTATAACTCCTGAATATTGTAAAGAATTTCTAAATATGTTAGTTTAAACTCACTGCGTGAAAATTTGGATTTACAAAACAAGTAAAGATAATGTAAATTTATTATTTACAATGCCTTTAATTGGCTTTTCTGAAAAAAAGTCAAAGTTGGAAAAGGTAACCTTTACATTAACTTGACATGCACTTAAATATGATGTAATGTCCCACTTTATCTTGACTTTACAAAAAAGTAAAGTTAATATTTACAACCATTAAACACAGTATTTAGGATATATTAAATCTGATAATTACAGACCTTAAATCTAATTAAATACCATATTTAATAACCACAAAAGTTAATAATTTCTGTTTTCCATTCCAGTGAATGAAGCCTTATTCAAATTATAAACAAGTTTTTTCTTCCATATTGATAAGCTGCGGAAATGTAAACATCATAATTAATATACAAATTAACAAAAAGCTGACTTTAACTTTGTTTATTACAATACAAAACATATTTTTTTAAAAACATAAGATCAAAATCATCAAGATTCTTGGCAGTATACAGTCCCTGAAGCGTTCTACTTTCCCATTATTCCGTTCGCTCACCGTTCGTTCACCGTTCAATCAGCGTGCGTTCACCGTTCGCTCTTCGTTCACAGTATTGCATTCACCGTTTACCGTGCGCCCGCGTTCACCGTTCACAAAACGTTCACCGTTCGCTCTTCATTCCGTTTACTTTGCGTTCACCGTTCACTTTCGTTCAGTCTTGATTGTCATTCGGAACTCCGAAGTGAAGAGACTTATCTTTTTGATGGTAAGGATTTATATGTTTTTTAATAAAATAACTTAGATATCGTGTTTGAAGAATAATTATTTCATTGCAAAAATTATCTATGATATTAATAATTCTATTATTACAACTCAGCTGTTACTTATTTTATGAAATTTCCCTAGAAAATAATACATTAGGCACCTGCATGTATGTAGAACGATGCTAAAATATACTGAGCAAAATAATTTTAGCAATTAAAGGTATTTAATATATCAAGTAGAAAAAAGTAGACCAATAATCTATAATGCATTTGAAATGTTAAATTTTCTTTGTATAACAAAGAAAAGGCAATATTTTTGTAGAATCCAAGACGATTTGTGTCTTCGATGCGTGATTGTTGATGACGTTGAGTAAGTGATATTGCTTTGAGAGGTCTTTGCGCTCGAAAAATGGCTGAACGTAGCCTGTTTCCTACAAATTGTCCGCATAACCTCACTCCAATAAAACGGCATAGCTCTTCTGCAACTTAAGGAGCAGCCATAAAACTGTAACGTCTCGACGTTGTAACAGTTAAACAATCATTGCTAACCGTCGTTTTTCGTGGACGTTCTAAGCGCTGGCGATTGATTACGTGTTCAGTCGTTCGGAATCAGTTCGATAGTCGACATTTGGTTGACTGATGCAAGCAAAAGTGTTCAGCGACATTTTTTTATGAGCAACCAATTGTTAGCATCCCTATAGTCCTTTTACGTTCATTTTCGGAAAGTGCTGGTGTTTTTGCCATTAGACGTTTTTGCAGTTTTTCACCGGTTTTCTTTTGCAAGCATGTTCAGAATGTTTTTCTAATAAAAAATTGTTCCCGGGCCATGTGTGTTCGAGCTTTTGTTTTATTGAATTGTCACAACGTTGGATGAGGCAGTTTCTGCGTGTCAAATTAAAAAAGAACTCTGTCTTTTGTTATCTTTATCTCTATTGTTTTTAAGAAGAAGCATAATAAAACAATTAAGAAAAATATTTTTAAATCATACATACGGAAAAGGAATTGCTAAACTTATTTTGCTCAGTATATTTGTAGGACTCCAAAGAGCGATGGGACTCCAAAGTCCGATGGTCACGCCAAAGTCCGATGGTCTGCGCCAAATCCCGATGGTCTGACACGCCAAAGTCCGATGATGCAGAAAACAATTAACGTGTATGAATGATGTCGTAGTACTATTGCGCAAAAATGCGATGCCGCGCCATGCCAAGCCAAGATTATTTAAAATAAATACAAATAAATGTTAAATGCAAAGACTTACACTAATCTTTTGAATATATGTGCGAGACTAACTCTTATCAGTCGAAAAATGTGTAACAACCATAAGTAGATATCTTGGATGGGTGCATGACTAATCAAAATCAGTCCATAAGTGTGCGAGGACTAACCATAAAATCTCTTGGGTGAGTTCGAAGAAACACATTGGTGTTCAAGAACTAACCAAATCAGTCGAATGGTGTACAAGAACTAACCCTAATAGCTCTGTTGAGCGAAAACAATAAGCAAAATCAGTAAAATTGTAAGCGGGACGAATACTTAATCAATGGATTTTGAATGCAGGATAACGTCATGACGTCGTACTATTGTGACGTCATAAACGTTGATTGTTCCTTTGCACCATCGGACTTTGGCGTGTCAGACCATTGCATTTTAGCGTCGCGTGTCTCATAGGAAACGAGCCATCGGACTTCGGAGTGACCATCGGACTTTGCAGCCCATAAAGACAGCGAGCCATCGGGGTTCGGCGCAGGCCATCAGGATTTGGCGAGACCATCGGACTTTGGCGTCACCATCGCACTTTAGAGTCTTACATATTAACTTTAAAAAAGGGCAATGTACAAATGCTTCACGCAAGGCTTCAATTTGTTGTAATTTTAAAGAGGACAAATTATCAATGGATGTATAATAATTAATCCAAGTCTTTTACAGGAAAAGAATACATAAAAAAATATTTCTACAGTGACACGCATTTTAACTACAAGTAGGTTTGAGAATTATGAAAAGTACTTCAAATATTCAGTTAATTAAATATCTTTAAAGCTTATTAAATTGATGTTGAGGTTTCAAATTTTAGAAAAGATCAACTGTTTAAAATAGTCTATTATTAGAGAAGGAAAATTCCTTCCTTCACTGTGCCTAAACATATGTTTAAATATATGTTTGCCATTCAGTATAATTAAGACCCCCCCCCCCCCGGTGACTTTTTTCCCGAAATAAAATTCTTATTTCCCCCGAAATAAAATTCTTATTTATTTTTTTCAGTATATTTTAATTAATATTTTTAATTTGAATTGTAACACAAGAAAATCAGTCTTAAAACCAACATCAAATAGTCATTAAACAATAGTATTTTAGAATAAACTTGTGCCGACAGTAGTATTTTAAATTGACAGGGAATATGTTTCAAATTCAATTTAAAACTTAATCCTTCCATATATATATTACAATTATTTTTTTTCTGCAGGAATGCAAAATCAGATCGAGAAATGATAGGGAAAAATATTAAAACTTCTTGGAATACTAAGTGACTCTGCCTTCGGCATGTTCGGTGAAACGCGATTTCCACACCTCCACACCTCCACCGTGTCGAAATATTTTGATTGACAGCAGAAACACGCTACAAGCACGAACTTCCTGTGAACTGTGTGAACTTGATGATGGAAAATAAAAGCCAATGATTACTGTCAAATGGATTTGTTAATCTAAAAAAAAGATTACAATTACTGCGTGGAATATTTAGGAAAAATAATAAGAATTCTCATTTGATAAACAGATATCTGAGAATCGAAGGGGTTATCTCTCTCCCTCTTACTCTCTCTCTCTCTCTCTCTCTCTCTCTCTCTCTCTCTCTCTCTCTCTCTCTCTCTCCCTCTCTCTCGTACATTACTGTGTTCAATAAAAACTATGACAGCACATTACTTATTTAGTTTTGAAAATTCAATCTATTACAAATAATTTTAATGCCTCTTTCCGACTTCTTGATCGAGTATAATCAAATGTCTACAGATACATGAAGAAGTTACATTGTAGCTAAAATAATCGTCCTAAAAGAATACAAAAGGCACATGAATATAGAGTATTTTGCTTTAGAATTTAAATAAAACGAGCATTTTTATGCAGTACGATGACAATGTCAACAGATACATTTTAATTGTGAATTTAATAAAAAGAAATCCGTTATTTTACTCAGAATCGCTTTGGCACGGAAATACATGTATTGTTAATTTAACCACGTACAATGTAATTAATTCATACTATAATTAGTAGTTTTGCCTTCAGAAGTCCACATTATTTAATTAGTGAAAAGAATAAGCATAAATATAAATCTAGATTAATTTTATATTCAATCTACACGTGTTCGGTAACAAATACACATGTTTTACGGCAAATAAAATCGTGTTATAAAAATATCGATTTAAAACATAGGTACATATATGTACGGAACAAAAATGTATTTATTCATTATTTCTTTCTTTCTTTATTTAATTATTTATTTATTTATTTTTTTTTTTTTATTTATTGTTTATTTATATTTAAGATTAATTTTATTTTTAATCTACACGCGTTCGGAAACAAATACACATGTTTTACGGCAAATAAAATCGTGTTATTAAATTATCGATTTTAAACATAGGTACATATATGTACAGGACAAAAATGTATTTATTTATCATTTATTTATTTATTTATTTATCTATTGTTTATTCATATTTAAGCATCTGAAATTAGAATTATAGAATAATAGAATAATCTCAATGCAAGGAAAAAATCGGAGGCATTCCGAATAAATCGTTCATCTTGCGTTCACCGTTCGTTCACCGTTCACTTTGCGCTCGCGTTCGCGCTCCGTTCGCGTTTTGCGTTCACTCACCGTTCACCGTTCACTTATCGTTCACCAAGTTGCGTTCAGCGTTCGCACATCGTTCACCCACCGTTCGCTCTGCGTTCGTTCACCGTTCATTCATCGTTCGTTCAGCGTTCGTTCACCGTTCAGGTGGGAAAGTAGAACGTTTCAGGGACTGTATGTTGCCCACATCCTATCCTGCAAATTACATACATATCAAAGACAGAGTACATTTCACAAATATGATTTTTGTATGTGACATGTTTTACAATAAAACCACCTGTACATTCTTGAATTTAAAGTTGTGAATCCACATAAAACTATGTCCTCTTTCTTGTGGATATTGGTTTTAGTGGAAATAAACAACTGTCAAAATGTTTTTGTCACACCTCCCTTTTCAGAGTCCAAAACTTTTCTCCCTATGCAGGCATTTTCCTAATGCTTTTCGTAAAAGAAAAAAAATCTATAAGTATTTTTTTTCAGTGCCATGCATAAGTATGAATATTTTCAAAGGCGTCTGTGTTATTAGAATTCACAATACCATGATTAATAAAAATAAAAACAAGGCACAACCTAATTAATAAATAAAAAGTTCATACATGACCTTTAACCTCAAAAAGCAAAAAAATGTAAATTTATCAATTTAATAAGATAAGTGGAAATCTTGTTATTGACATATTATATGAAGAATCAATGGGTTAGGTCACGTATCCCTTATCACAAAAAGCTTAATGTGTATTTTTTTAAGGGTACTATACAAAAACAAAGAATAAATCCCTGAAATATTCAGAAATCATAGGTTTCCTGACTAATCAGTTGTCAGTTAATAAAGAGAACAATATAGTGCTACATATCAAGTTTAGCTGTACATGTATACAGAATGATACTCAAGCTATGGTTTAGGATATATGTTCCTTTTTCCCCAATCGCATGTTGTATCTGTAACTAAGTTTTATGACAACTGAATGTGTAAATTCTCAGTAATAAGCAAAAACCCGGTTTTCAGTTTCAAATTCCCGGCATGACTCGGTTTTTACTACTCATTTTAGTCCCACTCCAGAATATGTTTTTCTTTGTCTTGTTTAATTCATGCCATAGGGGCTTGTCTTCCAGATTGATAAATGTAAAATATTTTTTTTAATTTGTATCTACATTCAATACACTCCAAAAGTTGCTTTAATAAAGATTCTGAAATGATCAGGCAAGAAAAATAATGTTTTAAAAAAGTACTACACCTATAGGCCTATACATAAACTCTCAACTTTGAGAGTTTATTATATAGGTGTAGCACTGGTTTCAAACTTCGTCAAAATAACGATGCAGACCCGCTCAACTTGATTTGAAATGATTGGCTATTCAACCGAATACACAGTGCCATACAGTACCGACCAGACCCAACCTGACACCCAAGCAGTCCCAAAAAGCAGTCCCCGGGACTGCTTTGGGACCGCTCTGGGACTGCTGTGGGACTGCTGTGGGACCGCTGTGGGACTGCTCTGGGACCGCTATGGGACTGCTCTGGGACTGCTCTAAAAAGCAGACCCAGCAGACCCAGCAGTCCCAGCAGTCTCAGCTGTCCCTGGGACTGCTCTCTGGGACTGCTTTGTTCACTCATGTGTGAAAAAAGGTTCTGAGTGACATGATAGCTCCGCCCCCTTGTGTATTCTGAATTTGCAGGCCCCTTGTTGTTTTGTTTACTTGTAGCAGAGATGAGTTTAATCTGTTTAAAAAGCAAGGATTTCTTACAATCTTAAAATAAGTAGTTATTATTATAGTTAATTAATATTTACCTAAACTGTATATTTACACAAATGTAGTTTAGAATAAATTTAAAAAAAAATAAAGTTTTAATATAAGGAAGTTAGGAGAAAATTAATTTTGTTCCCCTTAATATCAGATATAAGATAAGGTTTAGGAGAAAAAATATCAACATGTAGGCCTTTTTATTACGGGGGTATTTAATGTAAAATTAAATACTGAAAATGTGCATTGATACTATCTAAAATAATTATTACACTTAAATATAAGATTTTTAATTGAAAAAGGAACATGTTTTAACCCTCAAATAGAAAACCCCACACTTTATTAAATGACCATAAAATAAAATTAATAAATCAATGCTACCATTCTTCCGTAATAGAGACAATGTGGATAATCACTGGGGAAATTATTTATGAATTACCGGTAGTTTTTGGTTTATAAACAAGTTATTAAAAGAGTACATTAATTTTAAAAATAAACAGTTGAAAATACCGGGAATTGTGATTTATTTCTTTTTTTGTTTTGCTTCTGTTTACCTGGCCAATTAATGTGTATAAGAATGGTATCAACACTCGCGGTTTCAATCGCCTTTGGGCAGAAAATCAATTCATGTTATTTGTGTATACATATCAGCGTTTCACATCATTGAACATGCTAGTCAACAATGACCCTAATTCTATGTAAAGCAAAAATAAAATTGATAAATTGAAATTTGTATGAATTTCTTTCAGGATTAATTCATTTTAAAAACATAATCTGAGGGTTCCATTCTGCTGATTTACAGATATACACTCTAACATTTACATATAATAAAGCACTTAAAACTTAAAGCACGGTATTATAGAGATAGAGAAATTTAAAATAATTAAATTGACATGTCAGTAAAAATAATCATAACTGAAAAATAATACTAGGCAAAATTAACAAAGATTTTTTGAAAAGCTCCAATACTTAAGAAAATTTATTAGAGTATCCCGATAGTATGAAAATTGGCCATATAACGATAAGATCTATCTAAAGTTTATTCTGGTTGAAAATAAATAATTCACGTTTAATTTTCTGTAGAAAAAATAAATAAGGGAAACAGTATCAATCACAGAAAATAAAGAAATGGAATTATTCATATACCAGGTAATTGTGATTAATTGTAGTATATAAATAATACATATTAATTTTAATTAATTTTAATTTGGGACTGCTCTGGTGTAATATTCATGTTCAGTTTAATTTTATACATGTACTTGTGAAAGCCTTCTTCCTTTAATAAATATTATTCCAAATTGGTTCTCTGCGCGTACTGTTAATAAATGACCTTCGCATACATGTAAGGATTCCTGGCATACTACCCAGAATCAATTTCAACTGCCTTTTATAATCCCAATGTTTATTGGAAATCTCATTTCTGAGTTAGCTCCGCCCATTAAATTAATAAACCCCACCCTCTGGGACTGCTTTCTGGGACTGCTGGGACTGCTCTCTGGGACTGCTGGGACTGCTGGGACCGCTCTGGGACTGCTGTGGGACTGCTCTGGGACCGCTGTGGGACTGCTCTGGGACTGCTGTGGGACTGCTTTAGCAGTCCCAGAAAGCAGTCCCCGGGACTGCTCTGGGACTGCTTTGTGTCAGGTTGGGTCTGGTCGGTACTGTATTTGGGTTACTGTTCAGAGTAGATCGTTCGTTTTACATTCGAGAAGAGTTTACATATTACTTGAATGAAGAGGATAACATAATACTGAGCTGAAAATTGTGTGTAAAGTATGTTTTCAGTGTAGTTTATAATACAGGCTGTAAATGTGCTTGAGATTTTATTGATGTTGAAGCTTGTAAACAAAAGCAATAAACGTAGGACTTATTCACGGCAATGTATGGGAACCAGAGCAGAGAACCAGTCTAGAAGGCAAAGAAAATTCCGCCAAGTAAACAACAAAGAAAGGGATTTGGATGTTGTCAGTTGTATACATTATGTGTGACGGTGACTGCAAGGTAATACATGTGTCTTATTTGTTGCGAATAATTCGTTTCATTTTATTATGGATTTTTATCCGTCCCAACACTGGCAGAAATATAATTAATCTGACTTCAAAATCCCTTCCTCTGTTCCCCCAAGTACATGTAACACTCTTCGCTCTAATTTTTTTTTAATTTTCATTGTATATTTTTTTGTAGAAGCAAGGAATGTGGAGCTAATGCATGCTGCTAAGGATGGAAAGGTCTTGTGTTTATTGGCTGTGCCTGAGACACCAGTCACAGTTGTACCTTATTTCCATTTTAGGTAATGTCTTTTGATTTTTTTTAAGTAGAGGGAACAATGCATTTTTCATTCAATATAAATGTAAAATTCTAGAGATAACTTTTTTTTCAACATTTTTGGATACTCACTTCAAAATTTTATCTAAAAAAAGTTTTTAAATTATTTCCTCACATTTTTTAAAGAGGCCAGGTATGGTGAAGAAATAATTCATTTTATATTCAAAATTTTATTTTCCATGCTTTTGTACAGGGAGTCTTTATACACTTGAGAGGTGAGCGTCAGATTTAATTTTGAAGATGGATGACTTTCAGATGTTGTGATGAAGATTGTTGAAAGAGATTATCAACATAGAACCAATCCATATGAATGTGCAAGTCAGGTGAGGATTGGACTTCAACTTGTAATCAATAAATGTTTATATATTGCTAAGCTTAGTGAAAGCACACCACAAACATTTTAAGTATCTCAGTAAGTTTCAAGGATATTACAGATGTATCACTATCATATGTTTGACACTGAGTCGCTTTGTCTAAATTTCCATTATGTTTTGTTATACATGTTTTAAGTTACTTAAATATGTCTTCAAAAGATTGTGCTTTAATTTCAATAGAAGTAATGAAAACCTATTCAAAACTTGTATTGTTTTTCTTTATAATTTTGAAAATGATTATTATTAGGACTTGTACAACACCTGAGTACCCAGATGACTGTTGAACTAATTGGTGAACAAGAAAAGATGTCAGAGATGGGAATCCAATACAGATGTCATGATTGAGAAAATGTGCTGTTATCAATGATATGATCAAGAATTTGTAAACTTGTAGCAATTTAGAATATCTTATCTGTAATATAACTCTTCATTACTTATTGTTCACACATTATCATCTTATCTGTATATTAATCGCTTCCTCTTATATAACCCCCTGCTGACCGTAATGACCTGTGTATTGATTCCTGATCTTAAGGATCTTATAATGTGCTCCTGGTCGTCAGGAGCGGATTTTGAGTATATATATATAGTGCAGCAGAATTTTAGAATAAGATAGGAAGATGGAAATATAGAAGATTTAGTAGATAGAACTGTTAGAGATAGATAAAGCTACTTACTTAATTGGAATATTACCTAATATTTCTTTGATTTATACGTACATGTGATTATTTTACTTGGATTTTATTTTCAGTGAATTATTTTTCCTGAATGTTTCTATTTGTGATGTGCTGTGTAAATAAACTGTAGACTAGAATTTCATCATCTATTTTCAAGATATGAGGAACAAGGATAAATTGATTTATTCATGCAAACTGACATTATGAAATGTGTTGTAAGACCACCCGGTGCGGCGCTACAAACTAACTAGGAAATATCTTGGAGATTTATAGATAAACATGCAAGCATTCATGGTTTTGAATGTTATTCAGCCAGAGAGTTTCTGCACAAATTTAATTTTCAGTACAGTAATTTAAACTGGATGTGTAATTTTCAGTACAGTTATGTAAAAATGATTATGTTACTTATTATGATTGTCAGTTTCTCAACAGGACATAATTGTAGTTTATTTATATGCAGATTTGCAGAACAAAACAGACATAACTATTTTTCTCTTTGTGCATCATACACTTGTAAACATTTTACACCACCATGGTTACATATTTTACATGTAAGACGTGTAAATTGAGCACACACATGAAAATGCGTATAGCTGGATAAATATGCAAACATGTATCTACCATAACCTATTACATATCTTCCAAGGTGTGTGAAGTCGAGCACATACATGAAAATGTGTGAAACTGGACACATACACAAATACAAATGCATCTGCCACAACCTATTACATATTTTCCAAGGCGTGTGAAGTCGAGCACATACATGAAAATGTGTGAAGCTGGACACATATGCAAACACACTAACATTTACCACAGACATAAAAACATAATCTAAACTAAATCAAGCACAGACAGGCTCACTGGGTGAAGCTAGACTCGTACATGATCTCATGTATTTTGCAAATTGCACCCTGGCATCTAATTCTAATAGATTTTTCACTATATTTTGTGTTTGTGAATATGTAAAATGCATCATTCTGCATTACAAGTTGAAGATGTTATTAGCCTGTATATAAGCGCAATCAAATAGCCTTTTATGTAAATTTTCCACATTTTTAATTCAATTTAAACTGCAAAGTTTATTTTATATATGTACATGCACCATAAAGAATAATAATGTACCGGTATTATATTTAAAGTGAAATGGAACCTCCAGTTCAAAAGCAGAAATGTGCAATTTATACTTGTCATCTGTATTTTTTTAAAAAAATTTTCTCACATGTATCTGAATGTTTAAAGGAAAACAAAAGTCAAAGATAGCTCAATATAATGTTTATATTCAAGGTTATACCTGGATATTGTTTGTGCTGTATATCTGACTCATCATATGATGAGAAGCAAAAATACAGAATATTTTAGATCATTTTTGTTTGGAAAATGAAAATTATCAATATGCCAATTTTTCCCATTGTTATATTATTAACTACTGTATCATTAATATCAATGTACATATTAAAGATCTATGCCATCCAATTCAGAGAGTTGTAGGCAATCCTGGTGCAGATAATATTTTTTCCTGTGTTTCGCAGTATAGCGGGAACACATTGTATGCGAGGAATGTATATTAATGGTTTTGGTTGTATATGTGGGCGTGGCCAAAGGAAAGCCAATATGAAATGAGTATTCAGTAATATGTTCATATCATTCTAATCCAGTGCTCTTCAATACACACACGTTTTTTTTTCCTTTATATATATCATATTTGTATAAATATACTGGTAATGGAAATAACAAAACTGTTGAAATGTATTTTAATTTGGATTTTTTCATACATTCAAATATTAAAGGATGTTCGTGCATTTTTAACTATTGCACCGAATGCACGTCCGGCATTCTCCTTTGAGACATTATTTACATAGCGACGAACACAGGTTTTCCTGGGCGGTTTTTAATGTCAGTGATAGGGGTACAATTTATTACATGTAAAATATTTTACAAATGCATTGCAGTGCTTTATTGTTTCACATTCAATGTAATGTATGTTAAATATTTATGTATTGTTACATGTATCAAAATAAACGCCAGCTGCTCCAACTAAGCTAACCTGGCTTACAGCATAGGTATTGTATTATTTGAGGTGTAGTCTGTCAAATATTGATGAGTCAAGTGTTTGATTCTGTAGATGACCATTTCTAATACTAATTTCAACTGGAAATGGATACAAGATAATCAAAAAAATATTTGACATTTGTCTTAAAATTCTGGGCACTGACTAGATTAGATTCTTTAAACTAACTGTGAAAATCCAAAGAATAAGTGTATTAAACAATAGTCTGCATTTAATAAGACTTTTATAAAATATGTATATTTAATGAACTTTAATATGGCATTAAAGGTGAAAGGCTATATTTAATTATCTTTTCGTGTAAGTAAAGGTTACCTTTTCACCTTTACTTTTTGTAAAGTTAATACAAAGATGACCTTGCTTTTTGGAGCACCTTTAATAAAATTTACTTTGCAAGTAAATTTTTGTAAAGGTGTTTTTTCAAGCAGTGTTTTATATTTTGGTAATCGAAGTTCGGAGTTTGTTTCTGAGCGTTACGTGTATGATCCAGAGCTTTGAAATTCAAAAAGATTATGCATATAATCCGGAGTCATACCATTAAACATATTTTGAACATTAAAATGCTTTTCTTAAGATATAAAAGTTAATAAACTGTTAACCAGCCTAAAGTGTTAAATAAAGGCATTGAAGGTGTATCATATTTTTCATTTAAATTAATCCTAGCTGCTCGTTTTTGTAATCTGTAGACTCTATCCATGTGTGTTTGAGGACAGTTGCCCCAAATGGACAGACAATATAAAATTGATGATAGAATAAAAGCATTATAAAATAGTTTTCTAGTATGCATTGGAAGAAACTTTTTAATTTTTCGTAAAGTGAATATTTTAAATGTAAGAGTTTTGCAAACTGCATCTACATGACAAGTATATTGTAGATTATGATCAATGTGAACGCCTAATAATTTGTGCATTTCTACATTTTCAAGGGTTTGTCCGGAAAGTTGTAAATGAAAATTAATATTTTCTAATTTAGATTTCTTTTGTTGTGTTCCCATTAACATACACTTTGTTTTATCAGTATTTATAATCATCTGATTTTGTTGGCACCATTTTTGTAGTTGATTGAGTTCATGATTTAGAGTTGTTTCAATATGTGAAATACTATTACCATGAAAATGCATTGCAGTGTCATCAGCAAACATATCAATATTACAATGTTCAACAGACAATGGTAAATCATTAAAATATAATAGAAACAACAAAGGACCTAAAATAGAGCCCTGTGGCACACCTGCTGTGACTGGCAGTGATTCAGATGTGTACGCACCAATTTTTGAACACTTTGTGTTTGATCATATAAGTATGATTGAAACCATTTAATTGATATTGGATCGAAATGATAGCATTTAATTTTTCTAGTTAGTTTATCGTGATTAACAAGATCAAATGCTTTGCTAAAATCCAAATAAGTAATGCCAACAAAAAATTTCCTTGATCTATTGCATGCAGCCAATTATTGGTTAGTTTTGTGAGAGCTGTCTGGCATGAGTGAAATTCTCTAAATCCAGATTGTGCTTTCATTAGAAAATCAAAGTGAGAAGTAAAGATACGTATATTTTCTGCTACATGCGCCTCTAAAATTTTCGATATAGTTGGTAAAATTGAGATCGGGCGATAGTTTCCTGGGTTTGATTTATTTCCCTTTTTGAACAGGGGAGTTACTTTTGCGACTTTTAACTGTGAAGGAAAAGATCCTTTGATTATGCTAAAATTTATTAGGTGTGTTAGTTGTTTGGATATTACACTGGCTGAACCTTTAAGCAATCTAGGTACAAGAAAGTCTATGCCAGCAGATTTGTTTACATCTAGTCTTTTTAACATTTCAGATATTTTTTCTTCATTAATCAAAGGAATTTCAAAAAAGTCTTGATCTCCAAGTTTCGTCTCCGTGTATCTTTTCAATTTGTCTGACTCAAATGTAGTAGACAAAAGATTATTTAAATTTTTTTTCGGAATTTGGGCAATATGTTCATTAAAGGCATTTGCAATATCCTGTAAATTATCAAGATCTAAACCCTTATATATTATATTGGAAGGAGACAAGTTTTTGTCTGATTTTGAGGCCAGCTGATTTAAGTGACCCCACATTTCCTTTGAAGTAGAACTATTTTCAATTATTTCCTTATAATATGTAGATTTTGCATTATTTATCAAATATGTGACTTTGTTCCTCCAAAGTTTAAAATTCTCCATGTCTCCATGTTTATGATATTGATCTCGTAAATTCCTAGCATTATTTATTTCTGGAGTTAACCATTTAGTGCGGAATTCAGATTTCACACGCTTAGTTTTTACTTTTGCATGCAGCTATATGCTTATTGATTACAGCATTGAAAATATCATAAAAACAGGTAAAATGTCATAAGGGTCATTCAGGAGAATTAATTCATCAAAATTTGCATTGTTTAAATCAAGCAATAAATCTGTTTCATTAAAATTTTGGAGGTCACGATATTGTATTTCAGTATGTTTGCCTTTGTGTTGCATGCTGTTAGATCTTCGTGTGGCACATATAGGATAATGATCAGACATCGCTACAGGGGGTACTGCTATTTCACATATGTTAGCAGGGTGCGTAGTGTAGAAATCGTCAATAAGAGTTTTATAGCTATTAGTAATTCTTGTTGGGGTGTTAATTAATTGTGTTAGTCAAAAATCTACAATTGCAGAAGACCAAATCTGCGGGGTTCTTTGAGCATATTAATATTGAGATCACCTGCAATAATCACTTCCTGGTCGTCACAGCAGGAAGCGCACTGTAACTCACAGACAAAATCATCTACCCAGCAGGAGGGGGCAGATGGTGGACGGTAAACTGAACAATAAAGTATAGGTTTAGAATTTTTAAGATTAATTTCAAGCCACATTGTCTCAATATTGCTAATTTCTAAATCCTTACGGCGTTTATACTTCAAATCATTTGAAATATATCTAACAAGTTCACCACCAGCCTTTCCAACTCTGTCTTTTCTTTCAAAACACTATCCCTTTATATTTATAATACAATCATTAATATATTCATCAAGAAATGTTTCACATATGGAAAATATATCAATGAAAAGCCCATCTTGTAAATATAAAACCAATTCATCTAATTTTGGCAAAATGTGACGTACATTCAAGTTGACAAAATGTAGACCCTTTTTCATTAAACCAAGATTTGATTTACATATATTTAGTTTTATTTCATTTAGAGTATCTGGCTTTAGATAAGAATTTCTAGGATTTGTTTGTTTAAGATTCGAAAAGTGTTTTTCATATTCAAACAAGTATTTGTATGTTCAGATGTAAAATTTGTATCATTTGTGCAAATGTTAGATAAAGAACACGTGCAAATTAATTCATTACTATCAAAACATAATAAATAAATTTACATTATCTTTACTTATTTTGTAAAGCCGAATTTTCATGCAGTGAGGGTACCAAGGCCTACAAACCTTTTATGAATAAAGCGTTCCCTTTTGTCTCAATTTTTCCAATACTGAGGACGTTGCCTTCCGGTCCAACCGGAATTACGGCACCTTTTTTTTCAAATATCCATAGGTTTCACGACCTTGGGACTAGCAGGCTGAGCTTTGGTATGTGGATTCCTTGAAGTCGTCTTAATCTTTTATGTTCGAGTTTAGGGCCTCTATCTCGAACCGTTTTCGCGCTATCGCCCGGAGAAAGAACTTAGCGCGGAACGCAATTTCACCTCGTTCTCCGAGCATAACCGTCTTTTGGGGTATGTGAACAGCTTCTACAGAGACCCTCTTCGGCAACGTGCAGGTTGTTGAGATC
>PRKT01000483.1:0-70693 GCA_003671525.1 Saccostrea glomerata
CTTCGAGCCCAAGTGTCCCGGGCTTCCCTAAGTGGCACAATTCCTAGTTTGGGCACCAGGCGCACTCTCTAGACTCCTATAGTACATATATGTATCAGAAAATAGGGTTGGATTTGGAGCCCTGGCACCCAGACACGGTGTAAATTGGGTAGGTTTTGAGACCGGAAATCAACAGGGGTGCCTTTGAGCCCTAGTGTCACGGGCTCCCCTTATTAGCACAATTCCTAGTTTGGGCGCCAGGCGCCCTATCTAGACCCCTATAGTACATACATGTATCAGAGAGTAGGGTTGGATTTGGCTCCATGTCGCCCAGAAACGGGGTAAATTTGGTCCCTTTTGAGACCGGAAATCAACAGGGTCGCCTTCGAGCCCTAGTGTCACGGGCTCCTCTAAGTAGCACAATTCCTAGTTTGGGCGCCAGGTGCTCTCTCTAGACCCCTATAGTACATACATGTATCAGAGAATAGGGTTGGATTTGGCGCCCTGACACCAAGAAACGGGGTAAATTGGGTCCCTTTTGAGACCGGAAATCAACAGGGGTGCCTTCGAGCCCTAGTGTCCCGGTCTTCCCTAAGTGGTACAATTCGTTATTTTGGCGCAAGGCGACCTATCTAGACTCCTATTGTACATATACGTATCAGAAAATAGGGGTGGATTTGGGGCCCTGGCACCCGGAAACTGTAAATTTGGTAGCTTTTGAGACCGGAAATCAACAGGGGCGTTTTCAAGTCCTAGTTTCATGGGCTTCCCTAAGTAGCACAATTCCTAGTTTGGGCGCCAGGCGCCCTCTCTAGACTCCTATACTACATACATAAATCAAGAATAGGGTTGGTTTTGGCGCCCTGGTGCCCAGAGACAGGGTAAATTGGGTCCCTTTTAAAAAAGTAAATCAACAGGGGTGCTTTCGAGACATAGTGAACCGGGCTAGTTTAAGTGGCACAATTCCTAGTTTGGGCGCAAAGCGCACTCTGTATACCCCTATGTTACATACATGTATTAGAAAATGGATTTGGTGCCCTAACTACCAGAAAGAGTGTAAATTGGGTAGCTTTTGAGACCGGAAAACAACAGGGGCGCCTTCAAACCCTAGTGTCACGGGCTCCCCTAAGAAGCACAATTCCTAGTTTGGGTGCCAGGAGCCGTCTCTATACCCCTATAGCACATACATACATCAGAGAATAAGGTTGGATTTGGCGCCTTGGCGCCCAGAAGCGGGGTAAATTGGGTCCCTTTTGAGACCGGAAATCAATAGGGGTGCCTTGGAGCCCTAGTGTCCTTGGCTCACCTAAGTGGTACAGTTCCTAGTTTGGGCCCTGTGCGCCCTCTCTAGATACGTATAGCACATATATTTATCAGAGAATAGGTTTGGATTTGGCGCCCTAGCGCCGAAGAAACAGTGTAAATTGGGTTCCTTTTGAGACTGGAAATCAACAGGGGCGCCTATGAGAACTAGTTTCCCGGGCTCCCCTAAGTGGCAGGCGCCAAAACTAGGCCCATATAGTACAAATATGTATCAGAGAATAGGGTTGGATTTGGCGCCTTCGTGCCTAGAAACGGTGTAAATTGAGAACCTTTTAAGACCAGAAATCAACAGGGTCGCTTTCAAGCCCTAGTGTGCCGGGTTGTGCTAAGTGGCACAGTTCCTATTTTGGGCGCCCGGCGCCCTCTCTAGACCCCTTTAGTACATATGTGTATCAGAGAAAAGGGTTTGATTTTGCGCCCTAGCACCAAAAAAAAAAACCAAGTTTAAATAGGGTCCCTTTTGTAACCGGAAATCAACAGGTGCGTCTTTGAGCCCTGGTGTCCTTGGCTCCCCTAAGTTGCACAATTCCTAGTTTGGGTGCCGGGCGCCCTCTCTAGACCCCTAAATACATTTATATAACAGAAAATAGTGTTGGATTTTGCGCCCTTGCGCAAAGAAACGGGGTAAATTGGGTAGCTTTTCAGACAAGAAATAAACAGACGCACCTTCGAGCCGTAGTGTACCGGGCTCCCCTAAGTGGCCATTTCCTAGTTTCGGCGCCAGGCGCCCTCTCTAGACCCCTATTTTACATATATGTATCAAAGAGTAGGGTTGGATTTGGCGACCTGATGCAAGGAAACGGTGTAAATTGGGTCCCCTTTGAGACCAGAAATCAACAGGGGCGCCTTTGAGCCCTAGTGTCCCGGACTCCCCTTAGTTGCACAATTCTTAGTTTGGGCGCAAGACGCCCTCCCTAGAACCCATTATTACATATATGTATAGGAGAATAGGGTTGGAATTGGCGCATTGGCGCCAACTGTCTTGTAGTTCTAAGTAGACGGTATCAATAGCCTAGAGTACTGGTCTCTTACCTGTCTTGTAGTACTCAGTAGACCGTATCAATAGGATATAGGATTGTTACCAGTCTTGTAGTGCTCGGTAGACCGTATCATTGACTCAAGGTACTGGACTCTTAGTATCTGTCTTGTAGTAATCGGTACACTGCATCAATAGCCTAGAGTACTGTTCTCTTTCCATACTTGTAGTACTCGATAGACCGTTTCAATAGCCTAGGATACTGGTCTCTTACCTTTCCTGTAGTACACTGTACTTTGTAAACCTTATCGATAGCCTATGGTATTGGCCCCTTATTACCAGTCTTGTAGTACTTGGTAGACCGTATCAATATTTAAGGGTAGTGGTCTCCTACCTCTCCTGTAATATTTGGTAGACCTTTTCAATTATCCTAGGGTACTGGAATGTTATCTGTCTTATAGTACTCAGTAGACTGTATCATAAGCTTAGGGTACTAGTCTCCTACCCGTCTTGTAGTACTCAGTGGACCGTATCAATAGCCTAGGGTACTGGTCTCTTACCTGTCTTGTAGTACTTGTTGGACTGTATCAATAGCATCGGGTACTCTTACCTGTCCTATACTACTAAGTAGACCACACCAATAGCCTAGGGTACCTAATTCTTACCTGTCTTGTAGTACTCGGTAGACCGTATCAGTGGCCCAAGGTACTGGACTCTTAGGACCTGTATTGTAGTACTTGGAAAACCATATTAATAGCCTAAGGTACTGGACTCTAACGAGTTTTGTAGAACTCAGTTGACCGTATCAATATCCTAGGATACTGGATACTTACCTCTCTTGTACCTGTCTTAGAACCTGTTTTGTTGTTCTCGGTAGACGTTATTAATAGCCTAGAGTACTGGTCTCTTACCTGTACTGTAGAACATCGTATCAATAGCGTAGGGTGCTTGTCTCCTACCTGTCTTAAGCTTGTAGTACTGGACCGTATCGATTCCCTAGGATACTGGTCTCATACCTATTTGTAGTACTCAGTAGACCGTATCAATAGCCTAGGGTACTCGATTCTTACCTGTCTTGTAGTACTCCGTAGACTGTATCAATAGCCTAAGGTACTGGACTCTTATTATTTGTCTTGTAGTACTTGGTAGACCGTATCAATAGCATAGGGTACTGGATTCTTACCTGTCTTGTAGTAATTGGTAGACCAATCAGTGGTTTATTTAAGGTACTCGACTATAAGAACCTGTCTTGTAGTACTTGGCAAACCATATCAATAGCCTAGGGTACCGGACTCTTACCAATTTTAAGGAACTCAGTAGACCATATCAATAGCTTAGGATACTGGATTCCTACCTCTCTAGTAGTATTCCTAAAACCGTATCAATGACCTTTAGAACTGGACTCTTAGTACCTGTCTTTTAGTTCTCGGTAGACAGTATCAATAGCCTAGAGTACTGTCCCTTTCTAATCTTGTAGTACTCGGTAGACCGAATCGATGGTCTAAGGTACTGGAATCTTATATCTGTCTTACAGTACTTGGGAGGCCGTATCAATAGCCTAAAGTACTGGTCTTTTACAAGTCTTGTAGTACTCGGTAGACCATACCAATAGCCTAGGATACTGGTCTCTTATCCGTCCTGTAGTGGTAGGTCGTATCAATAGCCTAAGGTACTGGACTCTTACCTGTCTTGTAGTACTCGGTAGTCCGTATCAATGACCTAAAGTACTTGACTCCTTCCTGTCTTGTAGTACTAATAGACCATACCTGTGTCTTAGCAGTTTTGTCTTACTCAGTAGACCTTATCAATAGCCTATCGTACTGGATTCTTAGAAGTCTTGTAGTACTTATGGACCATATCAATAACAAAGGGTACTATATTTTTACCTGTCTTGTAGTACTTGGTGCACAGTATCAACAGCCTAGGGTACTGGTCTCTTACCAGTCTTGTAATACTCGGTAAACCTTAAAGAAATCTTAGGTAATTGACTCTTACCTGTCTTGTAGTACGTACTCTGTAGACTGTATCAATAGCTGAGGGTACTGGTCTCTCTGTCTTGTAGTACTCCGTGGACCGTATCAATAGCCTAGGGTATTGGTCTCTTAACTGTCTTGTAGTTCTCAGTAATCTGTATCAATGGCCTAGGGTACTAGTCTCCTACCTATCCTGTAGTACTTGATAGACCCTATAAATAACCTAGGGCACTGCTGTCCTACCTGTCCTTTAGTACTCAATAGACTTTATCAATGGCTTAGGGAACATAACACTTACCTGTCTTGTAGTACTCAGTAGACAATATAAATAGCCTAGGGTACTGGTCTCTTATCTTTGATGGAGTACTTGAAAGACCATATCTAAAAACCTAGAGTACTGGACACTTACAAGTCTGTAAGTACTTAGTAGACCGTATCAATACCCTGGGATACTGGATTCTTACCTGTCTTGTAGTACTCGGTAGACCTTATCAATGGCCTAAGGTACTGGACTCTTCATTCCTGTCTTGTAGTACTCTGTAGACCGTATCTATAGCCTAGGGTACTGGTCTCTT
Organism: Saccostrea glomerata; assembly: GCA_003671525.1. Classification (NCBI taxonomy): domain Eukaryota; kingdom Metazoa; phylum Mollusca; class Bivalvia; order Ostreida; family Ostreidae; genus Saccostrea; species Saccostrea glomerata. The sequence goes on from PRKT01000483.1 coordinate 4,827, forward strand.
ACCTTTGCTTTAGTACTTGGTAGACCGTATCAATAGTCTAGGGTACTCACCTCTTATTACCAGTTTTGTAGTTCTAAGTAAAACATATAAATAGCTTAGGGTACTGGACTTTTACCTATCTTGTAGTACCCGTTGAACTGTATCAATAGCTTTGGATACTCTTACCTGTCCTGTACTACTAAGTAGACCGTATGGATAGCCTAGGGTACTGGATATTCATCTGTCTTGTAGTATTCTTCAACTGTATCAATTGCCTAGGGTACAGAATTATTACCTCTCTTGTATTACTAAATAGACCGTATCAATGACCTAGGGTTGTGGACTTTAACATGTCTTGAAGAATTCCGTGGACCGTATTAAAAGCCTAGGGCACTGATCTCTTAGTTGTCTTGTAGTACATGGTAGACAGTATCAATAGCCTAGGGAAATGGTCTCTTACCAGTCTTGTAAAACTCGGTAGACCGTATCAATAGCCTACGGTACTGGACTTCTACCTGTTCTATAGTACTGGGTAGACCGTATCAATAGCCTAGAATACTGGACTTTACCAATTTTGTAGTACTCAATAGCCTAGGGTACTGGTCTCCTACCTGTCATGTAGTACACAGTAGACCGCATCAATTGCGTAGGGTGCTGGTCTCCTACCTGTCTTGTAGTACCCAGTGGGCTGTAACAATTGCCTAGGGTACTTGTCTTATACTTGACTTGTAGTACTCAGTAGAACGTATCAATAACCTAGGATAGTCGATTCTTACCTGTCTTGTAGTACTCGGTAGACCGTATCAATGGCCGAAGGTACTGGACTCCTACCTGTCTTGTAGTACTTGGAAAACCATATTAATAACCTAGTAGGGTACTGGACTCTTACCAGTTTTGTAGTATTCAGTAGACCCTATCAATAGCCTATGATATTGGATTCCTACCTCTCTTGTACCTGTCTTAGTACCTGTCTTGAAGTTCTTGGTAGACGGTATCAATAGCCTAAAGTACTGGTCTCTTACCTGTCCAGTAGTACTTGGTAGACCGTATCAATAGCGTAGGGTGTTGGTATCCTACCTAACTTGTAGTACTCAGTGCACCGTGTCAATTCCCTAGGGTACTGGTCTCGATTCTTATCTGTTATGTAGTACTCGGCAGACTGTATCAATGGCCTGAGGTACTTGACTCTTAGTATCTGTCTTGTAGTACTTGGTAGACCGTATCAATAGCATAGGGTTCTGGATTCTTACCATTCTTGAAGTACTCAGTACACTGTATTAATAGCCTAGGATTCTGGATTCTTACCTTTCTTGTAGTATCCGTATCAATGGCCTTTACATGTAGTACTGGACTCTTAGTATCTGTCTTGTAGTTCTCGGTAGACGGTATCAATAGCCAAGAGTACTGGTCTCTTTCCAGTCTTGTAGTACTCAGTAGACCGTATCAATAGCCTAGGGTACTGGTCTGTTACCTGTCCTGTAGTACTTGGTAGACCGTATCAGTGGCTTAGGGTAAGGAAATCCTTCCTGTCTTATAGTACTCAGTAGACTTTATCAATTGCGTAGGGGACTGGAATCCTACCTGTCTTATAGTACTCAGTGGACCGTATCAATTGCCTAGTGTACTGGTCTCTTACCTGTCTTGTAGTACTCAGTAGTCCGTATCAATAGCTTAGGGTACTCGATTTTTACCTGTTTTGTAGTATACGGTAGATCGTTTCAATAACCTAGGGTACTGATCTCCTATCTGTGATGTAGTACTTGGAAGACCGTATAGATAGCATAGGGTACTGGTGTCTTACCAGTCTTTTAGTGCTCAGTAGACCATATCAGAAGCTTAGGATACTGATCTCCTAACTGCCTTGTAGTACTAAGTAGTCAAAGTCTAGGGTACTGAACTCTGTCCTGTAGTACTCGTTCGATCGTATCAATCAACTCGGGTACTGGTCTCTAACCTGTCCTGTAGTACTTAGAAGACCGTATCAATAGCCAAGGTACCGGCCTTTTTCTAGTTTTGTAGTACTCGTTAGACCATATCAATAGCTTTGGGCACTGTTCTCCTACCTTTATTGTAGTACATGGTAGACCGAATCAATAGCCTAGGGAACTTGTCTCTTACCTGTCTTTTAGAGGATGGTCGACAGTATGAATAGCCTAGGGTACTGGTCTACTGTCTGTGATGTTGTACTTGGAAGACCATATCAATATCCTAGTGTCCTGAACTTTTACCAGTCTATTAGTACTCAGTAGACCGTATCAATACCCTAGGATACTGGATTCTTACCTGTCGTGTAGTATTCAGAAGACCGAAGAAATGGCCTTAAGTACTGGACTCTTAGTACATGTCTTGTAGTACTCGGTTCACCGTATTAATATACCTGTCACGGTAGCCTAGGGGTAGAGCGTTCGCTTCGTGATCGGGAAGCCCGAGTTCGATTTTCGTTTGCAGCGCCGCATCGTACCTAAGACGTAAACAAAGGTAGTTTCTGATACTTCGATGAGCGCTCGGCACTAGAAGTGAAAGTCACGGGTCTTTTGGATTTCACCTTAAAAACGAAGGTCCTGTTTCACGGTAGGCGCTGGCACGATAAAGAACCCTCACTGCTCAATGGCTCTGAGTGCCGAGTATAGGTCTAAATTTGAAGCTCTTCACCGACATACGGTGACGCTCCATATGAGTAAAAAAATTTTCAAGAAGGACGGAAAACAAAATACAGTCTATCAATCAATCACCATATTAATAGCCCACGGTACTGTTCTCTTACATGTCCCGTAGTACTAACTAGACCGTATCAGTAGCCTAGGGTACTAAATTTTAACCTGTCTTCTAGTACTCGTTGGACCTTGTAATTAGCCTAGGGTACTGGTCTCTTACCTGTCCTGTATTACTAAGTAGACCCTATGAATAGTCTAGGGTACTGGACTTTTACCTCTGTTCTAGTACTCGTTAGACCGTATCAATAAATTTGGGTACTGGTCGCCTTCTTGTTTTGTAGTACTTCGTATACCGTATCAATAGCTTAGGGTACTGGTCTCTTACCTGTCCTGTAGTACTAAGTTGACCGTATCAATGGCCTAGGGTACTGGATTTTTACCTGTCTATAAGTACTCGTTAAACTGTATCAAAAGCCTAGGGTACTGGTCTCTCCCCTGTCTTGTAGTACTTGGTAGACCGTATCAATAGCCTAGGGTACTGGTATCTAACCAGTCTTGTTGTACGCGGGAGACCGTATCAATAGCCTAGGGTACTTGTCTCCAAACATTCCTGTAGTACTGGTAGACTCTATCAAAAGCTTATGGTACTGGAATCATAACTGCCTTATATTACTCAGTAGACTGTATCAATAGCCTAGGGTACTGAACTCTTACCTGTCTTGTAGTACTCGGTAGACAGTATCAGCAGAGTAGTGTACTGGACTCTTACCTGTCTTGTAGTACTTAGTAGACCGTATCAATAACCTAGGTTACTAGACTCTACGTGTCCTGTTGTACTTGGTAGACTATATAAATAGCTTAGGGTTCTGAACTCTGTCATGCCTTGTAGTACCAAGTAGACAGTATCAATAGCGTAGGGTTCTGGACTCTGATCTGTCTTGTAGCACTTGTTAGACCGTATCAATAGTCTATGGTACTGGATTCTTACGTGTCATCTAGTACTTGGTAGACCATAACAATAGCCCAGGATACTTTACTCTCACCATCTTTTCGTACTCAGTAGACCGTATCAATAACCTAGTATACTGGATTCTTACCTCTCTTGTAGTACTCGGTAGACCGTATCAATGGCCTGAAGTACTGGACTCTTAGTACCTGTCTTGTAGTACTTGGTAAACGGTATTAATAGCCTAGAGTACTGTTCTCTTACCAGTCTTGTAGTACTCGGTAGACAGTATCAATAGCCTAGCGTACTGGTCTCTTACCTTTTTAAAGTACTTGGTAGACCATATCAATAACCTAGGATACTGGACTCCTACCTGTCCTGTTATAGTTGGTAGATAATATCAATATCCTAGGGTACTCTTTCCTGTCTTGTAGTACTCGGTAGACAGTCTCAGTAGCGTAGGGTACAGGACTCCTACCTGTCTTGTAGTACTCGGTAGACCGTATCAATAGCCTAGGGTAGTGGATTCTTAGCTGTCTTTTAGCACTTGGTAGACCACATCAGTGGCGTAAGGTTCTGGACTCTTAGAACCTGTCTTGTAGTACTTGGAAGACCATATCAATAGCCCAAGCTAAGGTACTGGACTCTTACCATTTCTTTAAGTACTCAGTACAGTGTATCAATAGCCTAGGATACTGGACTCTAACCTCTCTTTTAGTACTCGGTAAACCTTATTAATGGCCTGAAGTACTGGACTGTAAGTACCTGTCTTGTATGACTTAGTAGATGGTATCAAAAGCCTAGGGTACTGATCTCGTACCTGTCTTGTAGTACTTGGAAGACCGTATCAATACCCTATGTTACTGGTCTCCTACCTGTCTTGAAGAACTCAGTAGAACGTATCAATAGCCTAGGTTAATGCATACATGTCCAAGAACGAATTTGATGTCGATATCGACGATATCGACAATATTATGTCGATATCGTATCGATATCGATCGTGATCAGCACTATTAATTGGAAATTCCTGGTACCATATTTGAGACTCTATATAACGTCGATGTCGTCGATATCGACAATACCATGACGATATCGTATCGATATCGATCATATCTGCACAATCTTTTTTCACATTGAGGTATAACATAATTTTACAAAGTCACAAGTGAAGTCAAAATTGATTCATTATTGGCATGAATATGAAAATAAATTATCATTTAGAAAATTTTAGGGTTGTTTTTGTTTTAGATTAGATTTAGAGTAAGATGTTGGGTTAGGGTAAAATTCTTGAAAATGTTTTAACAATCATGATTCGATATCGATACGATATCGTCGATATCGACGATATCAACAGAAAGGTAAACTTCTAAACACAGAAGTGATGTTTAAATAGAGTTTTTATATAAGGGTGAAGATTGGTAAAGTAACATACTTTTAGCAATCATGATTCGATATCGATTCGATATCGTCGATATCGACGATATCGATGCCAGGTATAATAATCGTAAAAGTAAAGTAATTAAACATAAACACATTCAAAGTATCAGGGAAGGTAGTTACGAAAGGCTGAGAAACATGATTCGATATCGAAGCGATATCGTCGATATCGACGATATCGACATTCCAGGGAAGATTTATAAAGAAAGTTTTAAGTAACAACTGTTAAAAACACCATATAAAGGATGGAAACCACAATTCTCGGAACAAACATGATTCGATATCGGCACGATATCGAGGATATTAACAGTAAAGAAATAGTCTTAAAACAGGAAGTACTGTAATTAACACACGAGAATAGAGAAATATTATAGAAAACTATAAAAAGGTAATTTGTCGATATCGTAACTACATCGTGTCTTGGACATAGGTTAATGGACTTCTACATCTCCTGTTGTACTTGGTAGACAATATAAATAGCCTATGGTACTAAACTCGTACCTGTCCTGTAGTACTTGGTAGATTGTATCAATAGCCTAGGGTACTGGCCAATTATTCCCAGTCTTGCATTACCCGGAAGACATTATCAATAGCCTAGGTTACTGGACTCCTACCTGTCCTGTTGTACTTGGTAGACAATGTCAATAGCCTAGGATACTGAACTCTTTCCTGTCTTGTAATACCCAGTAGATAGTATCAGTAGCGTAGGGTACTGGACTGCTACCTGTCTTGTAGTACTCGGTAGACCGTATCAATAGCTAAGGGTACTGGATTCTTACCTGTCTTTTAGTACTTGGTAGACCATATCAATAGCCCAGGATACTGGACTCTTACCATTTTTTTACTCCTCAGTAGACGTGTCAATAGCCTAGGATATTGGATTCTAACCTCTATTGTAGTACTAGGTAAACGATATCAATGGCCTAAACTACTGGACCCTTAGTATCTGTCTTGTAGTACACGATAGACAATATCAATAGCCTAAAGTACTGATCTCTTACCAGTCTTGTAGTCCTTAAAAGACTGTATCAGTAGCCTAGAGTACTGACCTCGTACCTTTCCTGTAGTACTTGGTAGACTGTATCAATACCCAAGGGTACTGGCCTCTTATTCCCAGTCTTGTAGTACTTGGAAGACCGTATCAAGAGCCTAGGGTGCTGGTCTCCTACCTGTCCTGTAGTATTGGGTAGACTGTATCAATAGCCTAGGGTACTGGTATCATACCAGTCTTGTAGTACTCGGTAGACCGTATTAATAACCTAGTGTACTTGTCTCTTACCTGTCCTGTAGTACTTGGTAGACCGTATCAATAGAAAAGGAAACCGATTTCTCTGTCTTGTAGTACTCCGTAGACCGTATCAATAGCGTAAGGTATTGGTCTCTTACCTATCTTGTAGTTCTCAGTCATCTGTACCAATGGTCTAGGGTACTGGTCTCCTTAGTAGTACTTAGTACACCATATCAGTATCCTGGGGTACTGGCCTATTATTACACGTCTTGTAATACTCGGTAGAGCGTGTCCATAGCCTAGGATACTGGTCTGCTACCTGTCCTGTAGTACTTGGTAGACTGTATCAATAGCGCAGGGTACTGGAATCCTACCTGTTTTATAGTACTCAGTAGACCGTATCAATAGCGTAGGGTACTGGTCTACTACCTGTCATGTGGTATTCAGTGGACTATATAAATTCCCTAGGGTACCGGTCTCATACTTGTCTTGAAGTACTCAGTAGACTGTATCAATAAACTACGGTCTCGATTCTTTCATGTCTTGTAGTACTCAGTAGACCGTATCAATGGCCTAAAGTACTGGACTCTTAGTATCTGTCTTACAGTACTTGGTAGACTCTTATCAATAGCCAAAAGTACTGGTCTTTTACAAGTCTTGTAGTACTCGGTAGACTGTATCAATAGCCTATGGTACTGGTCTCTTACCCGTCCTGTAATACATGTACGTGGTAGACCATATCAATAGCCTAGGGTTCTGGATTCTTACCTGTCTTGTAGTATTTAGTAGACCGTATACATGGCCTTGCGTACTGGGTTTTTACATGTCTTATAGTACTCGTTGGACCGTATTAATAGCCTAGGGTTCTGGTCTCTAACAACTTCTGTTCTACTAAGTAGACCGTATCAATAGTTGAGGATACTGGACTTTTACCGGTCTTGTAGTACTTCTTCGACCGTATCAATCGCCAAGGGTACTGGTCCATTACCTGTACTTAGTGGACAATATCAATAGCTATGGTACTGGACATTTACCAGTCTTGTAAAACTCGCTAGACCATATCAATAGCTTTGGGTACTGGCCTCCTAACTGTCTTGTAGTACTCGGTAGACAGTATCAATAGCCAAGAAACCTGGACTTTTTCCTATCCTGCAGTTCTGAGTAAATCGTATCAATTGCCTAGGGTACTGAACTTTGTCCTGTCTGAAAAACTCGGTGGACCGTATCAAAAGCCTAGGGTTCTGGTCTCTTACCATATTTGTAGTACTCGGAAGACCGTATCAATAGCCTATGGTACTGGTCTCCTTCCTGTCTTGTAGTACTGGGTAGACCGTATCAATAGCCAGGGTACTGGAATCCTACCTGTCTTATAGTACTCAGTAGACCGCATTAATAGCCTAAGGTATTGGTCTCCTACCTGTCTTGTTTAACAGTAGACCGTATCAATAGTCTAGGGTACTGGACTCTTACCTGTCTTGTAGAAATCACTAGACCGTTTAAATAGCTTAGGGTACTGGTCTCTTTCCTGTCCTGTAGTACTAAGTAGACCTTATAAATAGCCTAGTGCACTGGACTTTTACCAGTTTTGTAGTACTCAGTAGACCATATAAATAGCTTATCGTACTGGATTCTTACAAGTCTTGTAGTACTCGGTAGTTTGTATCAATAACCTACGGTATTTGACTTTTACCTGTCTTGCAGTATTCGGTAAACGGTATCAACAGCCTAGGGTACTGGTCTCTTACCTGTAATACTCGATAGACCTTAAAGGAATTTTAGGGTACTTGACTTTTACCTGTCTTGTAGTACTCGGTAGACCGTATCAATAGCTTATAGTACTGGTCTCTGTCTTGTAGTATTCCGTAGATCGTGTCATTAGCGTAGAGTATTGGTCTCCTACCTGTCTTTTAGTTCTCAGCTATCTGTGTCAATGGACTAGGGTACTGGTCTCCTACCTGTCCTGTAATACTTGGTAGACCGTATCAATAGCCTAGGGTACTGGAATCATAACTATCTTATAGTACTCAGTAGACTGTATTAATGGCTTAGGGTACTTAACATTTACCTTTCTCGTAGTTCTCAGTAGACAGTATGAATAGTACTTGGAAGACTATATCAATAGCCTAGAGTACTGGACTCTTACCAGTCTTGTAGTACTTAGTAGACAACATCAATACCCTAGGATAATGAATTCTTACCTGTCTTGTAGTACTCGGTAGACCGTATCAATGGCTAACGGTATTGGACTCTGAATATCTGTCTTGTAGTACTCGGTAGACCGTATCAAAAGCCTAGGTTCTAGTCTCTTACCTTTGCTTAAGTACTTGGTTGACCGTATCAATAGGCTTGGGTATTCAACTCTTATTACCAGTCTTGTGGTACTAAGTAGACAGTATAAATAGCCTAGGGTACTGGACTTTCACCTGTCTTTTAGTATTCTTCAACCCTATCAATCGCCTAGCGTACAGATCTCTTACCTTTCCTGTAGTACTAAGTAGACCGTATCAATGGCCTAGGGTAGTGGACTTTAACCTGTCTTTAAAAACTCAGTGGACCGTATCAAAAGTCTAGGGTACTGGTCTATCACCTTCCTTGTAGTACATGGTAGACCGAATCACTAGCCAAGGAAATTGGTCTCTTTACAATCTTGTAGTACTCGGTAAACCGTATCAATAACCTAGTGTACTGGACTTTTACCAGTCTTGTATTTATTGTTATACCGTTTCAATAGCGTAGGGTACTGCTCTCCTACCTGTCTTGTAGTAATCCTTAGACCCTACCAAAAGCCTATAGTACTGGACTCTTACCAATATTGTAGTACTCAGTAGACCGTATCAATAGTCTAGGATACTGGATTATAACCAGTCTTGTAATGTCCGGTAGACCTTATCAATGGTTATGGTACTGGACTCTTAGTACCTGTCTTGTAGTTTTTTGGAGACTGTGTAAATATCCAAGAGTACTGGTCTCCTACCAGTCTTGAAGTACTCGGTAGAGCGTATCAATAGCCTAGGGTGCTCGATTCTTACCTGTCTTTTAGTACTCGGTAGACAGTATCAATAGCCAAATGTACTGGGCTCTTAGTATCTGTCTTGTATTACTTGGTAGACCGTATCAATAGTACAGGGTACAGGATTTTTACCCGCTTCTAGTACTTGGTAGACCATATCAGTGGCCTAATGTACTGGACTTTTACCTGTCTTGAAAAACTCGGTGGACCGTATCAATGGCATAGGGTACTGGACTTTTACCTGTCTTAAATAACTCGGTGGACCATATCAAAAGCCTAGGATACTGTTCTCATACCTGTCTTGTAGAACATGGTAGACCGTATCAATTGCATAGGGAATAGGTCTCTTTGCAGTCTTCTAGTACTCGGTAGAGCGTATAAATAGCGCGGTACTGGTCTCCTACCTGTCTTGTAGTACTAGGTAGACCGAATCAATAGCTTAGTGTATTGGACTTTTACCAATCTTGTATTCATCGTTAGATCGTATCAATAGCTTAGGGTACTGCTTTCTTACCTGTCTTGTAGTACTCATTAGACCGTATGAAAAGCCTAGGGTACTAGCCTCTTACCGATATTGTAGCACTTAGTAGACCGTATCAATAGCGTAGGATACTGGATTGTTACCAGCGATGTTGTGCACAGTAGAACGTATCAATGACTTAAGGAATTGGATTCTTAGTACATGTCTTGTAGTCCTTGATAGACTGTATCAATAGCCAAGGGTACTGATCTCATACCTGTCCTGTAGTACTTGGTAGACCGTATCAATAGCCTAGGGTATTGGCCTCTTATTACCTGTGTTGTAGTACTCGGTAGACAGTATCAATAGCTTAGGTTACTGGTCTCCTACCTGTCTTGTAGTACTCAGTAGACCGTATCAATAACATAGGTTACTGGACTCTACGTGTCCTGTTGTACTTAGTAGACAATATCAATAGCCTAGGGTACTGAACTCTTTCATGCCTTGTAGTTCTCGGTAGACCGTATCAATAGCCTATGGCAATGGATTCTTACCTGTCTTCTAGTACTTGGTAGATCATAACAATAGCCTAGGATACTGGACTCCTACCATTTTTTAGTACTCAGTAGACCGTATCAATAGCCTAGTATACTGGAATCTTACCTCTCTTGTAGTACTCGGTAGACCGTATCAATGACCCTAAGTACTGGACTCTTATACCTGTCTTGTAGTACTTGGTAAACGGTATCAATAGCCTAGAGTACTGGTCTCTTAAGTCTTGTAGTACTCAGAAGACAGTATCAATAGCCTAGTATACTGGTCTCTTACCTTTTTATAGTACTTGGTAGACCATATCAATAACCTAGGATACTGGACTCCTACCTGTCCTGTTGTACTTGGTAGATAATATCAATATCCTAGGGTACTGAACTCTTACCTGTCATGTAGTACTCGGTAGACAGTCTCAGTAGCGTAGGGTACAGGACTCCTACCTGTCTTGTAGTACTCGGTAGACCGTATCAATAGCCTAGGGTAGTGGATTCTAACCTGTCTTTAACACTTGATAGACCACATCAGTGGCGTAAGGTTCTGTACTTTTAGAACCTGTCTTGTAGTACTTGGAAGACCATATCAATAGCCCAAGGTACTGGACTCTTAACATTTCTTTAAGTACTCAGTACACCGTATCAATATCCTAGGATTATGGACTCTAACCTCTCTTTTAGTACTCGGTAAACCTTATCAATGGCCCGAAGTACTGGACTGTAAGTACCTGTCTTGTAGGACATGGTAGATGGTATGAAAAGCCTAGGGTACTGATCTCGTACCTGTCTTGTAGTACTTGGTAGACCGTATCAATACCCTATGTTTCTGGTCTCCTACCTGTCTTGAAGTACTTAGTAGACTGTATCAATACCCTAGGTTACTGGACTCCTACATCTCCTGTTGGTACACAGTATAAATAGCTTATGGTACTAAACTCGTACCTGTCCTGTAGTACTTTGTTAACCGTATCAATAGCCTAGGGTACTGGCCACTTATTCCAAGTCTTGTAGTACCCGGAAGACAGTATCAATAGCCTAGGTTACTGGACTCCTACCTGTCCTGTTGTACTTGGTAGACAATGTCAATAGCCTAGGGTACTGAACTCTTTTCTGTCTTGTAATACCAAGTAAACAGTATCAGTGGCGTAGGGTACTGGACTGCTTCCTGTTTTGTAGTACTCGGTAGACCGTATCAATAGCTAAGGGTACTGGATTCTTAGCTGTCTTTTAGTACTTGGTAGACCTTATCAATAGCCTAGGGTTCTGGACTCTTACCATTTTTTTACTCCTCAGTTAACCGTATCAATAGCCTAGGGAATTGGATTCTTGCCTCTATTGTAGTACTCGGTAAACCGTATCAATTGCCTGAACTACTGGACCCTTAGTATCTGTCTTGTAGTACACGATAGACAATATCAATAGCCTTGAGTACTGGTCTCTTACCAGTCTTGTAGTCCTTAAAAGACTGTATCAATAGCCTAGAGTACTGACCTCGTACCTTTCCTGTAGTACTTGGTAGACTGTATCAATACCCAAGGGTACTGGCCTCTTATTCCCAGTCTTGTAGTACTTGGAAGACCGTATCAATAGCCTAGGGTGCTGGTCTCCTACCTGTCCTCTAGTATTGGGTAGACTGTATCAATAGCCTAGGGTACTGGTATCTTACCAGTCTTGTAGTACTCGGTAGACCGTATCAATAACCTAGTGTACTTGTCTCTTACCTATCCTGTAGTACTTGGTAGAGCGTATCAATAGGTTAGGAAACTGGTCTCTCTGTCTTGTGGTACTCTGTAGACCGTATCAATAGCGTAAGGTATTGGTCTCTTACCTATCTTGTAGTTCTCAGTTATCTGTACCAATGGTCTAGGGTACTGGTATCCTACCTGTCCTGTAGTACTTGGTAGACCATATCAATAGCCTAGGGTACTGGCCTCTTATTACACGTCTTGTGATACTCGGTAGACCTTGTCCATAGCCTAGGATACAGGTCTGCTACCTGTCCTGTAGTACTTGGTAGACTGTATCAATAGCGCAGGGTACTGGAATCCTACCTGTTTTATAGTACTCAGTAGACCGTATCAATAGCGTAGAGTACTGGTCTCCTACCTGTCATGTGGTATTCAGTGGACTGTATAAATTCCCTAGGGTACTGGTCTCATACTTGTCCTGTAGTACTCAGTAGACGATATCAATAGTCTAGGGTCCTCGATTTTTTCCTGTCTTGTAGTACTCGGAAGACCGTATCAATGGCCTAAAGTACTGGACTCTTAGTATCTGTCTTAGAGTACATGGTAGACTCCATCAATAGCCTAAAGTACTGGTCTTTTACAAGTCTTGTAGTACTCGGTAGACTGTATCAATAGCCTATGGTACTGGTCTCTTACCCGTCCTGTAATACATGTACGTGGTAGACCATATCAATAGCCTAGGGTTCTGGACTCTTACCTGTCTTGTAGTATTTAGTTGACCGTATACATAGCCTTGCAAACTGGGTTTTTACCTGTCTTATAGTACTCGTTGGACCGTATTAATAGCCTAGGGTACTGGTCTCTTACCACTTCTGTAGCACTAAGTAGACCGTATCAATAGTTGAGTATACTGGTTTTTTACGTGTCTCGTAGTACTTCTTCGACCGTCGTATCAATCGCCAAGGGTACTGGTCCATTACCTGTCCTATAGTACTTAGTGGATCCTTTCAATAGCTATGGTACTGGACATTTACCAGTCTTGTAATACTCGCCAGACCATATCAATAGCTTTGGGTACTGGCCTCCTAACTGTTTTCTAGTACTCGGTAGCCGTATCAATAGCCAAGAAAACTAGACTTTTTCCTATCCTGCAGTTCTGTGTAAACCGTATCAATGGCCTAGGGTACTGAACTTTGTCCTGTTTTAAAAGCTCGGTGGACCGTATCAAAAGCCTAAGGTTCTAGTCTCTTACCATTTTTGTAGTACTCGGAAGACCGTATCAATAGCCTATGGTACTGGTCTCCTACCTGTCTTGTAGTACTGGGTAGACCGTATCAATAGCCAGGGTACTGGAATCCTACCTGTCTTATTGTACTCAGTAGACCGCATTAATAGCCTAAGGTATTGGTCTCCTACCTGTCTTGTTTAACAGTAGACCGTATCAAAAGCTTAGGGTACTGGACTCTTTGCTGTCTTGTAGAAATCACTAGACCGTTTAAATAGCTTAGGGTACTGGTCTCTTTCCTGTCCTGTAGTACTAAGTAGACCTTATAAGTAGCCTAGTTTACTGGACTTTTACCAGTTTTGTAGTACTCAGTAGACCATATAAATAGCTTATCGTACTGGATTCTTACAAGTCTTGTAGTACTCGGTAGTCCGTATCAATAGCCTAGGGTACTGGTATCTTTCCAGTTTTGAAGTACTCAGTAGACCTTATCAATAGCTATCGTTCTGGATTCTTACAATTCTTGTAGTACTTGGTAGACCATATCAATAACCTAGGGTACTTGACTTTTACCTGTCTTGTAGTATTCGGTAAACGGTATCAACAGCCTAGGGTACTGGACTCTTACCTGTCTTGTAGTACTCGGTAGACCTTAAAGGAATTTTAGGGTACTTGACTCTTACCTGTCTTGTAGTACTCGGTAGACCGTATCAATAGCTTAGGGTACTGGTCTCTGTCTTGTAGTATTCCGTAGATCGTATCAAGAGCGTAGGGTATTGGTCTCTTACCTGTCTTTTAGTTCTCAGTTATCTGTGTCAATGGCCTAGGGTATTGGTCTATTGGTCTCCTTCCTGTCCTGTAATACTTGGTAGACCGTATCAAAAGCCTAGGGTACTGGAATCATAAATGTCTTATAGTACTCAGTAGACTGTATCAATGGCTTAAGGTACTTAACATTTACCTGTCTTGTAGTACTCAGTACACAGTATGAATAGTACTTGGAAGACCATATCAATAGCCTAGAGTACTGGACTCTTACCTTTGCTTAAGTACTTGGTTGACCGTATCAATAGGCTTGGGTACTCAACTCTTATTACCAGTCTTGTGGTACTAAGTAGACTGTATAAATATCCTAGGGTACTGGACTTTCACCTGTTTTGTAGTATTCATTAACCGTATCAATCGCCTAGCGTACAGATCTCTTACCGCGCCTGTAGTACATGGTAGACCGACTCACTAGCCAAGGAAATTGGTCTCTTTCCCATCTTGTAGTACTCGGTAGACCGTATCTATAACCTTGTGTACTGGACTTTTACCAGTCTTATATTTATTGTTATACCGTTTCAATAGCGTAGGGTACTGCTCTCCTACCTGTCTTGAAGTAATCGTTAGACCGTACCAAAAGCCTAGAGTACTGGACTCTTACCAATATTGTAGTACTCAGTAGACCGTATCAATAGTCTAGGATACTGGATTATAACCAGTCTTGTAATGTCCGGTAGACCTTATCAATGGCTTAAGGTACTGGACTCTTAGTACCTGTCTTGTAGTACTTTGGAGACTGTATCAATATCTAAGAGAACTGGTCTCCTACCAGTCTTGAAGTACTCGGTACAGCGTATCAATAGCCTAGGGTACTCGATTCTTACCTGTCTTGTAGTACTCGGTAGACAGTATCAATAGCCAAATGTACTGGGCTCTTAGTATCTGTCTTGTATTACTCGGTAGACCGTATCAATTGTAAAGGGTACTGGATTCTTACCTGTCTTGTAGTACTTGGTAGACCATATCAGTGGTCTAAGGTACTGGACTCTTAGTGCCTTTCTTATAGTACTTTAAGACCATATCAATAGCCTAGGGTACTGGACTCTTACCAGTTTTGAAGTACTCAATAGACCGTATGAATAGCCATGGATACTAGATTCTTACCTCTCTTGTAGTATTTGGTAAATCGTATCAATGGACTCTTAGTACCTGTCTTGTTTTTCTCAGTAAACGGTATCAATAGCCTAGGGAACTGGTCTCTTACCTGTCCTATAGTACTTGGTAGACCATATCAAAAGCCTATGGTACTGGAATCCTTCCTTTCTTATAATACACGGTAGACTGTATCAATAGCGTAGAGTACTGGTCTCCTAACTGTCCTGTAGTACTGGGTAGACCGTATCAAAAGCCTAAGGTACTGGTCTTTTATTACCTGTCTTGTAGTACTCAATACACCGTATCAATAGCCTAGAGTACTCAATTCTTACCTGTTTTGTTGTGCTCGGCAGACAGTTACAGCAACGTAGGGTACTGGACTGATACCTGTCTTGTAGTACTCGGTAGACCGTATTAATAGCTTAGGGTACAGGTTTCTTACCTATCCTGTAGTACTTGGTAGACCGTATCAATGGCCTAGGGTTCTGGAATCCTTCCTATCTTATAGTACTTAGTAGACTGTATCAATAGCGTAGGGTACTGGTCTCCTTCCTGTCTTGTAATACTCAATGGACCATATCAGTTGCATAGCTTACTGGTCTTTTACCTGTCTTGTAGTACTCAGTAAACCGTATCAATAGCCTAGGGTACTTGATTCTTACCTGTTTTGTTGTACTTGGTAGACAATATCAGCATCGTAGGGTACTAGACTCTTCCCTGTCTTGTAGTACTAGGTAGACCGTATTAATAGCTTATTGTACTGGTTTCTTTCCTGTATTGTAGTGCTTGGTAGACCATATCAGTGGTCGAAGGTGCTGGACTCTTAGTACCTGTCTTGTAGTACTTGGAAGACCATATCAATAGCCTAGGGTACTGAACTCTTACCTGTCTTGTAGTACTCAGAATATCGTATCAAGAGCCGAGGATACTGGATTCTTACCACTGTTCTAGTACTAGGTAGTCCGCTTCAATGGTCTAGGTACTGGACTCTTGGTACCTGTCTTGTAATACTCGGTAGAGGGTATCAATTGCCTATAATATTGGTCTCTTACCAGTCTTGTAGTACATGGCAGACTGTATCAATAGCCTAGGGTACTGGTCTCTTATCTGTCCTGTAGTACTTGGTAGACCATATCAATAGCCTAGGATACTGGTCTCTTATCTGTCCTGTAGTACTTGGTAGACCGTATCAATAGCTTAGGGTGCTGGTTTCCTACCTGTCTTGTAGAACTCAGTGGATCGTATTAATTGCCCAGGGTACTCGTCTCATTCCTGTCTTGTAGTACTCAGTTGGTCGTATCAATAGCCTGGGGTACTCCAATATTACCTGTCTTGTAGTACTCGGTAGACCGTATCAATAGTATAGGGTATTGGATTCTTACCTGTCTTGTAGTACTTGGTAAACCATATCAGTGGCCTAAGGTACTGGACTCTAAATGCCTTCCTTATAGTACTTGAAGACCATATCAATAGCGTAGGGTACTGGACTCTTACCAGTTTTGAAGTACGCAATAGACCGTATCAATAGCCTAGGGTACTCGATTCTTACCTCTCTTGTAGAATTTGGAAAACTGTATTAATGGCTCTAAGTACTGGACTCTTAGTACCTGTCTTGTAGTATTTGGTAGACCGTATCAATAGCCTAGGGTACTGGACTCTAACCAGTTTTTAAGTATTCATTAGACCGTATCAATAGCCTAGGATACTGGACTCTTACCTCTCTTGTAGTATTCGGAAAACCGTATTAAATGCCTTTAGTACTGGACTCTTAGTACCTGTCTTGTAGTACTCGGTAGTCCGTTTCCATAGATTAGAGTACTGGTCCCTTACCAGTCTTGCAGTACTCGGTAGACCGTATCTATAGCCAAGGGTACTGGTCTCTTACCTGTACTGTAGTACTTGGTAGACAGTATCAATAGGCTAAGGTACTGGCCTCATTACCAATCTTGTAGTACTCGATAGACCGTATCAATAGCCCTGGATACTGGTCTCCTACCAGTCTTATAGAACCCAGTAGACTGTTTCAATATCCTAGAGTACTTGATTCTTACCTGTTTTGTAATACTCGGTAGACTGTATCAATGGCCAAAAGGTACTGGACTCTTAGTACCTGTCTTGTAGTACTCTGTAGACCGTATCAATAGCCTAGGGTACTAGTTTCTACCTGACCTGTAGTACTGGGTAGGCCAAATCAATAGCCAAAGGTACTGAAATCCTACCTGTCTTGTAGTACTCAGTGTACCGTATTCAATTGCCTAGGGTACTGGTCTCTTACCTGCATTGTTGTACTCAGTAGTCTGTATCAATAGCCTAGGGTACTCGATTCTTATTTGTCTTGTAGAATTCGGTAGACCGTATCAATGGCCTAAGGTACTTGACTCTTAGTATTTCTCAAGTAGAACTTGGTAGACCGTATCAATAGCCTAGAGTACTGGTCTCTTACCAGTCTTGTAGTACTCGGTAGATCGTATCAACAGCCTAGGGTACTGGCCAAATATCTGTGCTGTAGTACTTGGAGGACCGTATAAATAGCCTAGGGTACTGGACTCTTACCACTCTTTTAGTACTCAGTAGACCGTATCAATAAGCTAGGAAACTGGATTTTTACCTCTCTTGTAGTACTCGGTACTCTGTATCAATGTCCTAAGGTACTGGACTCTGAGTTACTGTCTAGTACTACTCGGTAGACCGTATCAATAGCCGAGAGTACTGCCCCCTTATTACCAGTCTTGTAGTACTCGGTAGACCGTATCAATAGCCTAGGGAACTGGTCTCTTAGCTGCACTGTAGTATTTGGTACGCCCTATCAATAGCCTATAGTACTGGACTCTTGCCTGTTTTGTAGTATATAGTAGACCGTATCAATGGCCTAGGGTACTGGTCTCTTACCTGTCCTATAGTACTAAGTAGACCGTATAAATATCCTAGAGTACTGGATCTTGTAGCACTCGTTGGACGGTATTAATAGTCTAGGGTACTGGTCTCTTATCTGTCCTGTAGTACTTAGTAGATCCTATCATTAGTCTGGGGGTACTTTGAGGCATATATGGCCTTTTGAAATTAAATTAATACCTTAGAATATGACTTTTAAACACCAATTTTTATTTTGTGAATATGCCATGTTGAAATTATGTATCTGCGATAAACAATCGCATTATCCTAATATTGGAGAAGTAAGAAATAATTTTTTTTACAAAATTTAACAACGAAAAAAGATTAAGGACTTTTGTTATATAGCATATCAGTAACCCTTTAACCCTGAAAAGAAATAATGCAGATACGAAATCGATAAATTTATTAAATAATAAAAAAAAAAACATGTAAGATTGTTGAATTTGCTTCAAATATTTTTATTAAAAGAGCTTTCTCTTTTTAACCTCTCACACGGAATGCAAGCACTTAACGGCATATCATTTGTGTTGGAACTTTGTGGCATAATGGTTCATTTCAATAAAATTGATAACCTGCCTTTTAGTTGAAAAAAAAACAATTCAAATTATTTGAAAATCTATGTAAAATATATCTATATATCTTCGATAAAAATTCGTACTTTTGTTATAATGCATCAGTAAAAAATCATTTTTCTTAAAAGAATTACAACAACAAAAAAGAATAGACGAGTTTCATTAGATTATATATCAGTAACCCTTCAAACCTGAAAAGAAATAATGTAGATCCGAAAACGATAAATTTATCAAGTTCAGAATGTATCCATGAAACATGTATTTGGCTTTATTTCAAATATTGTTTTTCTACTACCTTCTCTTTTGCCATCTCTTTACAGGAAAAAATCAAGATGTTTTACACGTCGAGCCTTCTCTTCACTGCACAATAAAGAGTTACGATTCTATGGAGTTTTTGCAGTTTAAAGGGATCTGCCCTTAGATTTAAATTGTAAAAAAAGATATTCATAGAATATTGAACAATATGTAATCAATTCAAATATTCTTTATATTTCAAAAGACCACGATATTAGTACATTGACATATACTTTCTCCGTAGAAGCAAACAACTGTGATATCTTTTTAGTGATACTGTGTTGTGATCATTATTTTTCCTTTGGGTAAATGCTGCGTACTATACAGTGAATATTAAATAAATAAGCTTACAAATATTTACACCCTCATAGAATATATTTTCTCAATGTCCAAAAAAATTATTGTATTGTTGTAGAGAGGGTCCTTTAAGAAAACATGGTGTAAATGTCCCGGGCTCCCCTAAGTAGCACAATTCCTAGTTTGGGCGCCAGGCGCCCTCTATTGACTCCTATAGTACACATATGTAACAGAAAATAGGGTTGGATTTGGCGCCCTGGCACCAAGAAACGGTGTGAATTGGGTAGCTTTTGAGACCGGAAATCAACAGGGGCACCTTCGAACCCTAGTGTCACGGGCTCCCCTAAGTAGCACAATTCCTAGTTTGGGCGCCAGGCGCCCTCTCTAGACCCCTATAGTACATACATGTATCAGAGAATAGGGTTGGATTTGGTGCCCTGGCACCAAGAAACGGTGTGAATTGGGTAGCTTTTGAGACCGGAAATCAACAGGGGCGCCTTCGAGCCCTAGTGTCACGGGCTCCCCTAAGTAGCACAATTCCTAGTTTAGGCGCCAGGCGCCCTCTCTAGAACCCTATTGTACATACATGTATCAGAGAATAGGGTTGGATTTGGCGCCCTGGCGCCCAGAAACAGGGTAAATTGGGTTCCTTTTGAGACAGGAAATCAACAAGGGTGCCTTCGAGCCCTAGTGTCCCGGGCTCCTCTAAGGAGCACAATTCCTCGTTTGGGCGCCAGGCGCCCTCTCTAGACTCCTATAGTACACATATGTAACAGAAAATAGGGTTGGATTTGGCGCCCTTGCACCAAGAAACGGTGTGAATTGGGTAGCTTTTGAGACCGGAAATCAACAGGGGCACCTTCGAACCCTAGTGTCAGGGGCTCCCCTAAGTAGCACAATTCCTAGTTTGGTTGCCAGGCGCCCTCTCTAGACCCCTATAGTACATACATGTATCAGAGAATAGGGTTGGATTTGGCGCCCTGGCACCAAGAAACGGTGTGAATTGGGTAGCTTTTGAGACCGGAGATCAACAGGGGCACCCTCGCACCCTAGTGTCACGGGTTCCCCTAATTAGCACATTTCCTAGTTTAGGCTCCAGGGGCATCTCTAGACTCCTATAGTACACACATGTATTAGAGAATAGGGTTGGATTTGGCGCCCTGGCGCCCAGAAACAGGGTAAATTGGGTCCCTTTTGAGACCGGAAATCAACAGGGGTGCCTTCGAGCCCTAGTGTCCCGGACTCCCCTAAGTAGCACAATTCCTAGTTTGGGCGCCAGGCGCCCTCTCTAGACTCCTATAGTACACATATGTAACAGAAAATAGGGTTGGATTTTGCGCCCTGGCACCAAAAAACGGTGTGAATTGGGTAGCTTTTGAGACTGGAAATCAACAGGGGCGCCTTCGAGCCCTAGTGTCACGGGCTCCCCTAAGTAGCACAATTCGTAGTTTGGGCGCCAGGCGCACTCTCTAGACCCATATAGTACATACATGTATCAGACAATAGGGTTGGATTTGGCGCCCTGGCACCAAGAAACGGTGTGAATTGGGTAGTTTTTGAGACCGGAAATCAACAGGGGCGAATTTGAGCCCTAGTGTCACGGGCTCCCCTAAGTAGTACAATTCCTAGTTTGGGTGCCAAGAAACGGTGTGAATTGGCTAGCTTTTGAGACCGGAAATCAACAGGGGCGCCTTCGAGCCCTAGTGTCACAGGCTCCCCTAAGTAGCACAATTCCTAGTTTGGGCGCCAGGTGCCCTCTCTAGACCCCTATAGTACATACATGTATCAGAGAATAGGGTTGGATTTGGCGCCCTGGCACCTAGAAACGGTGTGAAGTGGGTAGCTTTTGAGACCAGAAATCAACAGGGGCGCCTTCGAGCCCTAGTGTCACGGGCTCCCCTAAGTAGCACAATTCCTAGTTTGGGCGCCAGGCGCCCTCTCTAGACCCCTATATTACATACATGTATCAGAGAATAGGATTGGATTTGGCGCCCTGGCGCCCAGAAACAGGGTAAATTGGGTCCCCTAAGTAGCACAATTCCTAGTTTGGGCGCCAGGCGCCCTCTCTAGTCTCCTATAGTACACATATGTAACAGAAAATATTGTTGGATTTTGCGCCCTGGCACCAAGAAACGGTGTGAATTGGGTAGCTTTTGAGACCGGATATCAACAGGGGCGCCTTCGAGCCCTAGTGTCACAGGCTTCCCTAAGTAGCACAATTCCTAGTTTGGGCGCCAGGCGCCCTCTCTAGACCCCTATAGTACATACATGTATCAGAGAATAGGGTTGGATTGGGCGCCTTGGCGCCCAGAAACGGGGTAAAATGGGTCCCTTTTGAGACAAGAAATCAACAGGGGTGTTTTCATGCCCTAATGTCTTGGGCTCCCCTAAGTGGCACAATTCCTAGTTTTGGCACCAGGCACCCTCACTAGACTCCCATAGTTCATATATGTAACAGAAAATAGGGTTAGATGTGGCGCCCTGGCACCAAGAAACGGTGTGAATTGGGTAGTTTTTGAGACCGGAAATCAACAGGGGCGAATTTGAGCCCTAGTGTCATGGGCTCCCTTAAGTAGGACAATTCCTAGTTTGGGTGCCAAGAAACGGTGTGAATTGGCTAGCTTTTGAGAATGGAAATCAACAGGGGCGCCTTCGAGCCCTAGTGTCACAGGCTCCCCTAAGTAGCACAATTCCTAGTTTGGGCGCCAGGTGCCCTCTCTAGACCCCTATAGTATATACATGTATCAGAGAATAGGGTTGGATTTGGCGCCCTGGCACCAAGAAACGGTGTGAAGTGGGTAGCTTTTGAGACCAGAAATCAACAGGGGCGCCTTCGAGCCCTAGTGTCACGGGCTCCCCTAAGTAGCACAATTCCTAGTTTGGGCGCCAGGCGCCCTCTCTAGACCCCTATATTACATACATGTATCAGAGAATAGGGTTGGATTTGGCGCCCTGGCGCCCAGAAACAGGGTAAATTGGGTCCCTTTTGAGACCGGAAATGAACAGGGGTGCCTTCGAGCCCTAGTGTCCCGGGCTCCCCTAAGTAGCACAATTCCTAGTTAAGGCGCCAAGCACCCTCTCTAGACCACTATAGTACATACATGTATCAGAGAATAGTGTTGGATTTGGCGCCCTGGCGCCCAGAAACAGGGTAAATTGGGACCCTTTTGGAACGGAAATCAACAGCGGTGCCTTCGAGCCCTAGTGTCCCGGGCTCCCCTAAGTAGCACAATTCCTAGTTTGGGCGCCAGGCGCCCTCTCTAGACTCCTAAAGTACACATATGTAACAGAAGATAGGGTTGAATTTGGCGCCCTGGCACCAAGAAACGGTGTGAATTGGGTAGCTTTTGAGGCCGGAAATCAACAGGGGCACCTTCGACCCCTATTGTCACGGGATCCCCTAAGCAGCACAATTCCTAGTTTAGGCGCCAGGCGCCCTCTCTAGACCCCTATAGTACATACATGTATCAGAAAATAGGGTTGGATTTGGCGCCCTGGCACCAAGAAAGGGTGTGAATTGGGTAGCTTTTGAGACCGGAAATCAACAGGAACGCCTCCGAGCCCTTGTGTCACGGCCTCCCCTAAGTAGCACAATTAGTAGTTTAGGCGCCAGGCGCCCTCTCTAGACCCCTATAGTACATACATGTATCAGAGAATGGGGTTGGATTTGGCGCCCTTGCGCCCAGAAACAGGGTAAATTGGGTCCCTTTTGAGACCGTAAATCAACAAGGGTGCCTTCGAGCTCTAGTGTCCCGGGCTCCCCTAAGTAGCACAATTCCTAGTTTTGGCGCCAGGCGCCCTCTCTAGACTCCTATAGTACACATAAGTAACAGAAAATAGGGTTGGATTTGGCGCCCTGGCACCAATAAACGGTGTGAATTGGGTAGCTTTAGACACCGGAAATCAACAGGGGCCCCTTTGAGCTCTAGTGTCATGGACTCCCCTAAGTAGCACAATTCCTAGTTTAGGCGCCAGGCGCCCTCTCTAGACCCCTATAGTACATTCACACCGTGTACTATAGTACCCTTGTTGATTTCCGGTCTCAAAAGGGACCCAATTTACCCTGTTTCTGGGCGCAAGGGCGCCAAATCCAACCCCTTTCTCTGATACATGTATGTACTATAGGGGTCTAGAGAGGGCGCCTGGTGCCTAAACTTGGAATTGTGCTACTTAGGGGAGCCCGTGACACTAGGGTTGAAGGCGCCCCTGTTGATTTCCGGTCTCAAAAGCTACCCAATTCACACCCTTTCTTGGTGCCTGGGCGCCAAATCCAACCCTTTTCTCTGATACATGTATGTACTATAGGGGTCTAGAGAGGGCGCCAAATCAAACCCTATTTTCTGTTACATATGTGTACTATAGGAGTCTAGAAAGGGCGCCTGGCGCCCAAACTAGGGCTCGAAGGCACCCCTGTTGATTTCCGGTCTCAAAAGGGACCCAATTTACCCTGCTTCTTGGCGCCAGGGCGCCAAATCCAACACTATTCTCTGATACATGTATCTACTATAGGGGTCTAGAGAGGGCGCCTGGCGCCAAAACTAGGAATTGTGCTACTTAGGGGAGCCCGTGACAATAGGGCTCAAAGGGCCCCCTGTTGATTTCCGGTCTCAAAAGCTACCCAATTCACACCGTTTCTTGGTGCCAGGGCGCCAAATCCAACCCTATTCTCTGATACATGTATGTACTATAGGGGTCTAGAGAGGGTGCCTGGCGCCTAAACTAGGAATTTTGCTACTTAGGGGATCCCGTGACACTAGGGCTCGAAGGCGCCCCTGTTGATTTCCGGTCTCAAAAGCTACCCAATTCACACCGTTTCTTGGTGCCAGGGCGCCAAATGCAACCCTATTCTCTGAATCATGTATGTACTATAGTGGTCTAGAGAGGGCGCCTGGCGCCCAAACTAGGAATTGTGCTACTTAGGGGAGCCCATGACACTAAGGCTCGAAGGCTCCCCTGTGGATTTAAGGTCTCAAAAGCTACCCAATTCACACCGTTTCTTGGTGCCAGGGCGCCAAATCCAACCCTATTCTCTGATACATGTATGTACTACAGGGGTCTAGAGAGGGCGCCTGGCGCCCAAACTAGGAATTGTGCTACTTAGAGGAGCCCAGGACACTAGGGCTCGAAGGCACCCCTGTTGATTTCCGGTCTCAAAAGGGACCCAATTTACCCTGTTTCTGGGCGCCAGGGCCCCAAATCCAACCCTATTCTCTGATACATGTATGTACTATAGGTGTCTAGAGAGGGCGCCTGGCGCCTAAACTAGGAATTGTGCTACTTAGGGGAGCCCGTGACACTAGGGCTCAAAGGGGCCCCTGTTGTTTTCCGGTCTCAAAAGTTACCCAATTCACACCGTTTCTTGGTGCCAGGGCGCCAAATCCAACAATATTTTCTGTTACATATGTCTAGAGAGGGCGCCTGGCGCCCAAACCAGGAATTGTGCTACTTAGGGGAGCCCGTGACACTAGGGCTTGAAGGCGCCCCTGTTGATTTCCGGTCTCAAAAGTTACCCAATTTACCCTGTTTCTGGGCGCCAGGGCGCCAAATCCAACCCTATTCTCTGATACATGTATGTACTATATTGGTCTAGAGAGGGCGCTTGGCGCCTAAACTAGGAATTGTGCTACTTAGGGGAGCCCGTGACACTAGGGCTCGAAGGCGCCCCTGTTGATTTCCGGTCTCAAAAGCTACCCAATTCACACCGTTTCTTGGTGCCAGGGCGCCAAATCCAACCCTATTTTCTGTTACATATGTGTACTATTGCAGTCTAGAGAGGGCGCCTGGTTCCCAAACTAGGAATTGTGCTACTTAGGGGAGCCCGGGACACTAGGGCTCGAAGGCGCCCCTGTTGATTTCCGGTCTCAAAAGGGACCCAATTTACCCTGTTTCTGGGCGCCAGGGCGCCAAATCCAACCCTATTCTCTGATACATGTATGTACTATAGGGGTCTAGAGAGGGCACCTGGCACCCAATCTAGGAATTGTGCTACTTAGGGGAGCCCGTGACACTTGGGCTCGAAGGCGCCCCTGTTGATTTCCGGTCTCAAAAGCTACCCAATTCACACCGTTTCTTGGTGCCAGGGCGCCAAATCCAACCCTATTCTCTGATACATGTATGTACTATAGGGGTCTAGAGAGTGTGCCTGGCGCCTAAACTAGGAATTGTGCTACTTAGGGGAGCCCGTGACAATAGAGCTCAAAGAGGCCCCTTTTGATTTCCGGTCTCAAAAGCTACCAAATTCACACCGTTTCTTGGTGCCAAGGCGCCAAATGCAACCCTATTTTCTGTTACATATGTGTACTATAGGAGTCTAGAGAGGGCGCCTGGCGCCTAAAATAGGAATTGTGCTACTTAGGGGAGCCCGTGACACTAGGGCTCGGAGGCACCCCTGTTGATTTCCGGTCTCAAAAGCTACCCAATTCACACTGTTTCTTGGTGCCAGGGCGCCAAATCCAACCCTATTCTCTGAATCATGTATGTACTATAGTGGTCTAGAGAGGGCGCCTGGCGCCAAAACTAGGAATTGTGCTACTTAGGGGAGCCCATGACACTAGGACTCGAAGGTGCCCCTGTGGATTTCCGGTCTCAAAACCAACCCAATTCACAAGGTTTCTTGGTACCAGGGCGCCAAATCCAACCCTATTCTCTGATACATGTATGTACTACAGGGGTCTAGAGAGGGCGCGTGGCGCCCAAACTTGGAATTGTGCTACTTAGAGGAGCCCAGGATACTAGGGCTAGAAGGCACCCCTGTTGATTTCCGGTCTCAAAAGGGACCCAATTTACCCTGTTTCTGGGCGCCAGGGCCCCAAATCCAACCCTATTCTCTGATACATGTATGTACTTTAGGTGTCTAGAGAGGGCGCCTGGCGCCTAAACTAGGAATTGTGCTACTTAGGGGAGCCCGTGACACTAGGGCTCAAAGGGGCCCCTGTTGATTTCCGGTCTCAAAAGCTACCCAATTCACACCGTTTTTTGGTGCCAGGGTGCCAAATCCAACCCTATTTTCTGTTACATATGTCTAGAGAGGGCGCCTGGCGCCCAAACCAGGAATTGTGCTACTTAGGGGAGCCTGGGACACTAGGGCTCGAAGGCGCCCCTGTTGATTTCCGGTCTCAAAAGTGACCCAATTTACCCTGTTTCTGGGTGCCAGGGCGCCAAATCCAACCCTATTCTCTGATACATGTATGTACTATAGGGGTCTAGAGAGGGCGCCTGGCGCCTAAACTAGGAATTGTGCTACTTAGGGGAGCCCGTGACACTTTGGCTTGAAGGCGCCCGTGTTGATTTCCGGTCTCAAAAGCTACCCAATTCACACCGTTTCTTGGTGCCAGGGCGCCAAATCCAACCCTTTTTTCTGTTACATATGTGTACTATAGGAGTCTAGAGAGGGCGCCTAGGGCCCAAATTAGGAATTGTGCTACTTAGGGGAGCCCGGGACACTAGGGCTCAAATCCACCCCTGTTGATTTCCGGTCTCAAAAGGGACCCAATTTACCCTGTTTCTGGGCGCAAGGGCGCCAAATCCTACCCTATTCTCTGATTCTGATACATGTATGTACTATAGGGGTCTATAGAGGGCGCCTGGCGCCCAAACTAGGAATTGTGCTACTTAGAGGAGCCCGTGACACTAGGGTTCGAAGGCGCCCCTGTTGATTTCCGGTCTCAAAAGCTACCCAATTCACACCGTTTCTTGGTGCCAGGGCGCCAAATCCAACCCTATTTTCTGTTACATATGTGTACTATAGGAGTCTAGAGAGGGCGCCTGGCGCCCAAACTAGGAATTGTGCTACTTAGGGGAGCCCGGGACACTAGGGCTCGAAGGCACCCCTGTTGATTTCCGGTCTCAAAAGGGACCCAATTTACCCTGCTTCTTGGCGCCAGGGCGCCAAATCCAACCCTATTCTCTGATACATGTATGTACTATAGGGGTCTAGAGAGGGCACCTGGCGCCCAAACTAGGAATTGTTCTACTTAGGGGAGCCCGTGACACTTGGGCTCGAAGGCGCCCCTGTTGATTTCCGGTCTCAAAAGCTACCCAATTCACACCGTTTCTTGGTACCAGGGCGCCAAATCCAACCCTATTTTCTGTTACATGTGTGTACTATAGGAGTTTAGAGAGGGCGCCTGGCGCCCAAACTAGGAATTGTGGTAGTTAGGGGAGCCCGGGACACTAGGGTTCGAAGGCACCCCTGTTGATTTCCAGTCTCAAAAGCTACCCAATTTACCCTGTTTCTGGGTGCCAGGGCGCCAAATCCAACCCTATTCTCTGATACATGTATGTACTATAGGGGTCTAGAGACGGCGCCTGGCGCCCAAACTAGGAATTGTGCTACTTAGGGGAGCCCGTGACACTAGGGCTCGAAGGCGCCCCTGTTGATTTCCGGTAACAAAAGGGGCACAATTTACCCTGTTTCTGGGCGCAAGGGCGCCAAATCCTACCCTATTCTCTGATACATGTATGTACTATAGGGGTCTATAGAGGGAGCCTGGCGCCCAAACTAGGAATTGTGCTACTTAGGGGAGCCCGTGACACTAGGGCTCGAAGGCGCCCCTGTTGATTTCCGGTCTCAAAAGCTACCCAATTTACACCGTTTTTTTGTGCCAGGGCGCCAAATCCTACCCTATTATATGATACATGTATGTACTATAGGGGTCAATAGAGGGCGCCTGGCGACCAAACTAAGAATTGTGCTACTTAGGGGAGCCCGTGACACTAGGGCTCGGAGGCACTCCTTTTTATTTCCTGTCTCAAAAGCTACCCAATTCACACCGTTTCTTTGTGCCAGGGCGCCAAATCCAACCCTATTCTCTGATACATGTATTTACTATAGGGGTCTAGAGAGGGCGCTTGGCGCCCAAACTAGGAATTGTGCTACTTAGGGGAGCCCGTTACACTAGGGCTCGAAGGCGCCCCTGTTGATCTCCGGTCTCAAAAGCTACCCAATTCACACCGTTTCTTGGTGCCAGGGCGCCAAATCCAACCCTATTCTCTGAATCATGTATTTACTATAGGGGTCTAGAGAGGGCGCCTGGCGCGCAAACTAGGAATTGTGCTACTTAGGGGAGCCCGTGACACTAGGGCTCGAAGGCGCCCCTGTTGATTTCCGGTCTCAAAAGCTACCCAATTCACACCGTTTCTTGGTGCCTGGGCGCCAAATCCAACCGTATTCTCTGATACATGTATGTACTATAGGGGTCTAGAGAGGGTGCCTGGCGCCTAAACTAGGAATTGTGCTACTTAGGGGAGCCCGTGACAATAGGGCTCAAAGGGGCCCCTGTTGATTTCCGGTCTCAAAAGCTACCCAATTCACACCGTTTCTTGGTTCCAAGACGCCAAATCCAACCCTATTCCCTGATACATGTGTGTACTATAGGAGTCTAGAGAGGGCGCCTGGAGCCTAAACTAGGAATTGTGCTACTTAGGGGAGCCCGTGACACTAGGGCTCGAAGGCGCCCCTGTTGATTTCCGGTCTCAAAAGCTACCCAATTCACACCGTTTCTTGGTGCCAGGGCGCCAAATCCAACCCTATTTTCTGTTACATATGTCTAGAGAGCGCGCCTGGCGCCCAAACCAAGAATTGTGCTACTTAGGGGAGCCCGGGACACTAGGGCTCGAAGGCGCCCCTGTTGATTGCCGGTCTCAAAAGTGACCCAATTTACCCTGTTTCTGGGCGCCAGGGCGCCAAATCCAACCCTATTCTCTGATACATGTATGTACTATAGGGGTCTAGAGAGGGCGCCTGGCGCCTAAACTAGGAATTGTGCTACTTAGGGGAGCCCGTGACACTAGGGCTCGAAGGCGCCCCTGTTGATTTCCGGTCTCAAAAGCTACCCAATTCACACCCTTTCTTGGTGCCAGGGCGCCAAATCCAAACCTATTTTCTGTTACATATGTGTACTATAGGAGTCTAGAGAGGGCGCCTAGCGCCCAAACTAGGAATTGTGCTACTTAGGGGAGCCCGGGACACTAGGGCTCGAAGGCACCCCTGTTGATTTCCGGTCTCAAAAGTGACCCAATTTACCCTGTTTCTGGGCGCCAGGGCGCCAAATCCAACCCTATTCTATGATACATGTATGTACTATAGGGGTCTAGAGAGGGCGCCTGGCGCCTAAACTAGGAATTGTGCTACTTAGGGGAGCCTGTGACACTAGGGCTCGAAGGCGCCCCTGTTGATTTCCGGTCTCAAAAGCTACCAAATTCACACCGTTTCTTGGTGCCAGGGCGCAAAATCCAACCCTATTTTCTGTTACATATGTGTACTATAGGAGTCTAGAGAGGGCGCCTGGCGCCCAAACTAGGAATTGTGCTACTTAAAGGGAGCCCGGGACACTAGGTATCGAAGGCACCCCTGTTGATTTCCGGTCTCAAAAGGGACCCAATTTACCCTGTTTCTGGGCGCCAGGGCGCCAAATCCTACCATATTCTCTGATACATGTATGTACTATAGGGGTCAATAGAGGGCGCCTGGCGACCAAACTAGGAATTGTGCTACTTAGGGGAGCCCGTGACACTAGGGCTCGGAGGCACTCAGTTTTTTTTCCTGTCTCAAAAGCTACCCAATTCACACCGTTTCTTGGTGCCAGGGCGCCAAATCCAACCCTATTCTCTGATACATGTATTTACTATAGGGGTCTAGAGAGGGCGCCTTGCGCCCAAACTAGGAATTGTGCTACTTAGGGGAGCCCGTTACACTAGGGCTCGAAGGCGCCCCTGTTGATCTCTGGTCTCAAAAGCTACCAAATTCACACCGTTTCTTGGTGCCAGGGCGCCAAATCCAACCCTATTCTCTGAATCATGTATTTACTACAGGGGTCTAGAGAGGGCGCCTGGCGCCCAAACTAGGAATTGTGCTACTTAGGGGAGCCCGTGACACTAGGGCTCGAAGGCGCCCCTGTTGATTTCCGGTCTCAAAAGCTACCCAATTCACACCGTTTCTTGGTGCCAGGGCGCCAAATCCAACCCTATTCTCTGATACATGTATGTACTACAGGGGTCTAGAGAGGGCGCCTGGCGCCTAAACTAGGAATTGTGCTACTTAGGGGAGCCCGAGCACTAGGGCTTGAAGGCGCCCCTGTTGATTTCCGGTCTCAAAACCTACCCAATTAACACCGTTTCTTGGTGCCAGGGCGCCAAATCCAACTCTATTTTCTGTTACATATGTGTACTATAGGAGTCTAGAGAGGGCGCCTGGCGCCCAAACTAGGAATTGTGCTACTTAGAGGAGCCCAGGACACTAAGGCTCGAAGGCACCCCTGTTGATTTCCGGTCTCAAAAGGGACCCAATTTACCCTGTTTCTCGCAGCGAGGGCCCCAAATCCAACCCTTTTCTCTGATACATGTATGTACTATAGGTGTCTAGAGAGGGCGCCTGGCGCCTAAACTAGGAATTGTGCTACTAAGGGGAGCCCGTGACACTAGGGCTCAAAGGGGCCCCTGTTGATTTCCGGTCTCAAAAGCTACCCAATTCACACCGTTTCTTGGTGCCAGGGCGCCAAATCCAACCCTATTCTCTGATACATGTATGTACTATAGGTGTCTAGAGAGGGCGCCTGGCGCCTAAACTAGGAATTGTGCTACTAAGGGGAGCCCGTGACACTTGGGTTCGAAGGCGCCCCTGTTGATTTCCGGTCTCAAAAGCTACCCAATTCACACCGTTTCTTGGTGCCATTGCGCCAAATCCAACCCTATTCTTTGATACATGTATGTACTATAGGGGTCTAGAGAGGGCGCCTGGCGCCTAAACTAGGAACTGTGCTACTTAGGGGAGCCC
Organism: Saccostrea glomerata; assembly: GCA_003671525.1. NCBI lineage: Eukaryota > Metazoa > Mollusca > Bivalvia > Ostreida > Ostreidae > Saccostrea > Saccostrea glomerata. The sequence continues at coordinate 35,747 of PRKT01000483.1, forward strand.
GTGACACTAGGGCTCAAAGGGGCCCCTGTTGATTTCCGGTCACAAAAGCTACCCAATTCACACCGTTTCTTGGTGCCAAGGCGCCAAATCCAACTGTATTTTCTGTTACATATGTTTACTATAGGAGTCTAGAGAGGGCGCCTGGCGCCCAAACTAGGAATTGTGCTACTTAGGGGAGCCCAGGACACTAGGGCTCGAAGGCACCCCTGTTAATTTCCGGTCTCAAAAACGACCCAATTTACCCTGCTTCTTGGCGCCAGGGCGCCAAATCCAACACTATTCTCTGATACATGTATGTACTATAGGGGTCAATAGAGGGCGCCTGGCGACCAAACTAAGAATTGTGCTACTTAGGGGAGCCCGTGACACTAGGGCTCGAAGGCGCCCCTGTTGATTTCCGGTCTCAAAAGCTACCCAATTCACACCGTTTCTTGGTGCCAGGGCGCCAAATCCAACTCTATTTTCTGTTACATATGTGTACTATAGGAGTCAAGAGAGTGCGCCTGGCGCCTAAACTAGGAATTGTGCTACTTAGGGGAGCCCGTGACACTAGGGCTCGAAGGCGCCCCTGTTGATTTCCGGTCTCAAAAGCTACCCAATTCACACCGTTTCTTGGTGCCAGGGCGACAAATCCAACCCTATTCTCTGAATCATGTATGTACTATAGTGGTCTAGAGAGGGCGCCTGGCGCCCAAACTAGGAATTGTGCTACTTAGGGGAGCCCGTGACACTAGGGCTCGAAGGCGCCCCTGTGGATTTCCGGTCTCAAAAGCTACCCAATTCACACCGTTTCTTGGTGCCAGGGCGCCAAATCCAACCCTATTCTCTGATACAAGTATGTACTACAGGGGTCTAGAGAGGGCGCCTGGCGCCCAAACTAGGAATTGTGCTACTTAGAGGAGCCCAGGACACTAGCACTCGAAGGCACCCCTGTTGATTTCCGGTCTCAAAAGGGACCCAATTTACCCTGTTTCTGGGCACCAGGGCCCGAAATCCAACCCTATTCTCTGATACATGTATGTACTATAGGTGTCTAGAGAGGGCGGCTGGCGCCTTAACTAGGAATTGTGCTACTTAGGGGAGCCCGTGACACTAGGGCTCAAAGGGGCCCCTGTTGATTTCCGGTCTCAAAAGCTACCCAATTCGCACCGTTTCTTGGTGCCAGGGCGCCAAATCCAACCCTATTCTCTGATACATGTATGTACTATAGGGGTCTAGAGAGGGCGCCTGGCGCCCAAACTAGGAATTGTGCTACTTAGGGGAGCCCGTGACACTAGGGCTCAAAGGCGCCCCTGTTGATTTCTGGTCTCAAAAGCTACCCAATTCACACCGTTTCTGGGCGCCAGGGCGCCAAATCCAACCCTATTTTCTGTTACATATGCTTACCAAATTAGTCTAGAGAGGGCGCCTGGCGCCCAAACCAGGAATTGTGCTACTTAGGGGAGCCCGGGACATTAGGGCTCAAAGGCGCCCCTGTTGATTTCCGGTCTCAAAAGTGACCCAATTTACCCTGTTTCTGGGCGCCAGGGCGCCAAATCCAACCCTATTCTCTGATACATGTATGTACTATAGGGGTCTAGAGAGGGCGCCTGGCGCCTAAACTAGGAATTGTGCTACTTAGGGGAGCCTGTGACACTAGGGCTCGAAGGCGCCCCTGTTGATTTCCGGTCTCAAAAGCTACCCAATTCACACCGTTTCTTGGTGCCAGGGCGCCACATCTAACCCTATTTTCTGTTACATATATGAACTATGGGAGTCTAGTGAGGGTGCCTGGTGCCAAAACTAGGAATTGTGCCACTTAGGGGAGCCCAAGACATTAGGGCATGAAAACACCCCTGTTGATTTCTTGTCTCAAAAGGGACCCATTTTACCCCGTTTCTGGGCGCCAAGGCGCCCAATCCAACCCTATTCTCTGATACATGTATGTACTATAGGGGTCTAGAGAGGGCGCCTGGCGCCCAAACTAGGAATTGTGCTACTTAGGGAAGCCTGTGACACTAGGGCTCGAAGGCGCCCCTGTTGATATCCGGTCTCAAAAGCTACCCAATTCACACCGTTTCTTGGTGCCAGGGCGCCACATCTAACCCTATTTTCTGTTACATATATGAACTATGGGAGTCTAGTGAGGGTGCCTGGTGCCAAAACTAGGAATTGTGCCACTTAGGGGAGCCCAAGACATTAGGGCATGAAAACACCCCTGTTGATTTCTTGTCTCAAAAGGGACCCATTTTACCCCGTTTCTGGGCGCCAAGGCGCCCAATCCAACCCTATTCTCTGATACATGTATGTACTATAGGGGTCTAGAGAGGGCGCCTGGCGCCCAAACTAGGAATTGTGCTACTTAGGGGAGCCCGTGACACTAGGGCTCAAAAGCGCCCCTGTTGATTTCCGGTCTCAAAAGCTACCCAATTCACACCGTTTCTGGGCGCCAGGGCGCCAAATCCAACCCTATTTTCTTTTACATATGTGTACTATAGGGGTCTAGAGAGGGCGCCTGGCGCCCAAACTAGGAATTGTGCTACTTAGGGGAGCCCGGGACACTAGGGCTCAAAGGCACCCCTGTTGATTTCCGGTCTCAAAAACTGCCCAATTTACCCTGTTTCTGGGCGCCAGGGCGCCAAATCCAACCCTATTCTCTGATACACGTATGTACTATAGTGGTCTAGAGAGGGCGCCAGGCGCCTAAACTAGGAATTGTGCTACTTAGGGGAGCCCGTGACACTAGGGCTTGAAGGGGCCCCTGTTGATTTCCGGTCTCAAAAGCTACCCAATTCACACCGATTCTTGGTGCCAGGGCGCAAAATCCAACCCTTTTTTCTGTTACATATGTGTACTATAGGAGTCTAGAGAGGGCGCCTAGTGCCCAAACTAGGAATTGTGCTACTTAGGGGAGCCCGGGACACTAGGGTTCGAAGGCACCCCTGTTGATTTCCGGTCTCAAAAGGGACCCAATTTACCCTGTTTCTGGGCGTGAGGGCGCCAAATCCAACCCTATTCTCTGATACATGTATGTACTATAGGGGTCTAGAGAGTGCGCCTGGCGCCTAAACTAGGAATTGTGCAACTTAGGGGAGCCCGTGACACTAGGGCTCGAAGGCGCCCCTGTTGATTTCCGGTCTCAAAAGAGACTTAGGGGAGCCCGTGACACTAGGGATCAAAGGGGCCCCTGTTGATTTCCGGTCTCAAAAGCTACCCAATTCACACCGTCTCTTGGTGCCAGGGCGCCAAATCCAACCCTATTTTCTGTTACATATGTGTCCTATAGGAGTCTAGAGAGTGCGCCTGGCGCCCAAACTAGGAATTGTGCTACTTAGGGGAGCCCGGGACACTAGGGCTCGAAGGCACCCCTGTTGATTTCCGGTCTCAAAAGGGACCCAACGCCTATACTTAGGGGAGCCCGTGACGCTAGGGCTCGAAGGCGCCCTTGTTGATTTCAGGTCTCAAAAGCCCAATTCCCAAGACTCAAAAGCCAGGCGCCCTCTCTAGACTCCTATAGTACACATATGTAAAAGAAAATAGGGTTGGATTTGGCGCCCTGGCACCAAGAAACGGTGTAAATTGGGTAGCTTTTGAGACCGGAAATCAACAGGGGAGCCTTCGAGCCCTAGTGTCACGGGCTCCCCTAAGTAGTACTATTCCTAGTTTGGGCGCCAGGCGCCCTCTCTAGACCCCTATAGTACATACATGTATCAGAGAATAGGGTTGGATTTGGCGCCCTGGCACCAAGGAACGGTGTGAATTGGGTAGATTTTGAGACCGGAAATCAACAGGGGTGTCTTCGAGCTCTAGTGTCCAGGGCTCCCCTAAGTAGCACAATTCCTAGTTTGGGGCCAGGCGCCCTCTCTAGACACCTGTAGTACATACATGTATCAGAGAATAGGGTTGGATTTGGCGCCCTGACGCCCAGAAACAGGGTAAATTGGGTACATTTTGAGACCGGAAATCAACAGGGGTGCCTTCGGGCCCTACTGTTCTGGGCTCTCCAAAGTAACACAATTCCTAGTTTGGGCGCCAGGCGCCCTCTCTAGACTCCTATAGTACACATATGTAACAGATCTAGAAAATAGGGTTGGATTTTGCGCCCTGGCACCAAGAAACGGTGTGAATTGGGTAGCTTTTGAGACCAGAAATCAACAGGGGCACCTTCGAGCCCTAGTGTCACGGGCTCCCCTAAGTAGCACAATTCCTAGTTTGGGCGCCAGGCGCCCTCTCTAGACCCCTGTAGTACATACATGTATCAGAGAAAAGGGTTGGGTTTGGCGCCCTTGCGCCCAGAAACAGGGTAAATTGGGTCCCTTTTGAGACCGGAAATCAACAGGGGTTCCTTAGAGCCCTAGTGTCCCTGGCTCCCCTAAGTAGCACAATTCCTAGTTTGGGCGCCAGGCGCCCTCTCTAGACTCCTATAGTACACATATGTAACAGAAAATAGGGTTGGATTTGGGGGCCTGGCACCAAGAAACGGTGTGAATTGGGTAGCTTTTGAGACCGGAAATCAATAGGGCGCCTTCGAGCCCTAGTGTCCCAGGCTCCCCTAAGTAGCACAATTCCTTGTTTGGGCGCCAGGCGCCTCTCTAGACCCCTATAGTACATACATGTATCAGAGATTAGGGTTGGATTTGGAGCCCTTGCACCAAGAAACGTTGTGAATTGGGTAGCTTTTGAGACCAAAAATCAACAGGGGCGCCTTCGAGCCATAGTGTCACTTGCTCCCCTAAGTAGCACAATTCCTAGTTTGGGCGCCAGGAGCCCCCTCTAGACCCCTATAGTACATACATATATCAGAGAATAGGGTTGGATTTGGCGCCCTTGCGCCCAGAAACAAGGTAAATTGGGTCCCTTTTGAGACTGAAAATCAACAGGGGTGTCTTCGAGCTCTAGTGTCCCGGGCTCCCCTAAGTAGCACAATTCCTAGTTTGGGCGCCAGGCGCCCTCTCTAGACTCCTATAGAACAAATATGTAACAGAAAATAGGGTTGGATTTTGCGCCCTGGCACCAAGAAACGGTGTAAATTGGGTAGCTTTTGAGACCGGAAATCAACAGGGGCGCCTTCGAGCCCTAGTGTCACGGGCTCCCCTAAGTAGCACAATTCCTAGTTTGGGCGCCAGGAGCCCTCTCTAGACCCCTATGGTACATACATGTATCAGAGAATAGGGTTTGATTTGGCGCCCTGGCGCCCAGAAACAGGGTAAATAGCTCTAGTGTCCCGGGCTAACCGAAGTAGCACAATTCCTAGTTTGGGCGCCAGGCGCCCTCTCTAGACTCCTATAGTACACATATGTAACAGAAAATAGGGTTGGATTTGGCGCCCTGGCACCAAGAAACGGTGTGAATTGGGTAGCTTTTGAGACCGGAAATCAACAGGGGTGAATCGAGCCCTAGTGTCCTGGGCTCCCGTAAGTAGCACGATTCCTAGTTTAGGCGCCAGGCGCCCTCTCTAGACTCCTATAGTACACATATGTATCAGAAAATAGGGTTAGATTTGGCGCCCTGGCACCAAGAAACGGTGTGAATTGGGTAGCTTTTGAGACCGGAAATCAACAGGGGCGACTTCGAGCCCTTGTGTCACTTGCTCCCCTAAGTAGCACAATTCCTAGTTTTGGCGCCAGGCGCCCTCTCTAGACCCCTTTAGTACATACATGTATCAGAGAATAGGGTTGGATTTGGCGCCCTGGCACCAAGAAACGGTGTGAATTGGGTAGCTTTTGAGACCGGAAATCAACAGGGGCGCCTTCGAGCCCTAGTGTCCTGGGCTCCCCTAAGAAGCACAATTCCTAGTTTAGGCGCCCTCTCTAGACTCCTATAGTACATACATGAATCAGAGAATTGGGATGGATTTGGCGCCTTGGGGCCAAGAAACGGGGTAAATTGGGTCCCTTTTTCGACCGGAAATCAACAGGGGTTCCTTCGAACCCTATTGTCCAGGGCTGCTGTAAGTGGCACAATTCCTAGTTTTGGCGCCAGGCGCCCTCTCCAGATCCCTATAGTATATACATGTATCAGAAAATAGGGTTGGACTTGGCACTCCGGCACCAAGAAACGGTGTAAATTGGGTAGCTTTTGAGACCGGAAATCAACAGGAGCGCCATCGAGCCCTAGTGTCACGGGCTCCCCTAAGGAGCACAATTCCTAGTTTTGGCGTCAGACGCCCTCTCTCTACCCTTATATCACATACATGTATCAGAGAATAGGGTTGGATTTGGCGCACTGGCGCCAAGAAACGGGGTAAATTAGGTCCCTTTTGAGACCGGAAATCAACAGGGGAGCCTTCGAACCCTAGTGTCACGGGCTTCCCTTAGTAGCACAATTCCTAGTTTGGGCGCCAGGCGCCCTCTCTAGACCCATATAGTACATACATGTATCAGTGAATAGGATTAGATTTTTCGCCCTGGCGCCCAGAAACGGGGTAAATTGGGTCCTTTTTGAGACCGGAAATCAACAGTGGTGCCTTGGAGATTTAGTGTTCCGGGCTCCCCTAAGTGGCACAATTCCTAGTTTGGGCGCCACTCGCCTTCACTAAATCCCCATAGTACATATATGTATAAGAAAATTGGGTTGGATTTTCGCCCTGGCACACAGGAACGGTTTAAATTGGGTAGCATTTTAGACCGGAAATCAAAAGGGGTTTCTTGGAGCCCTAGTGTCACATTCTTCCCTAAGTAGCAGAATTCCTGGTTTGGGTGCCAGGCGCCCTCTCAAGACCCATATAGTACATACATGTATCAAAGAATAAGGTTGGGTTTGGCGCCCTGGCGTCAAGAAATGGATAAATTGGGTCCCTTTTGAGACTTGAAATCAACTGGGGCGCTTTCGAGCCCTTGTGTCGCGGGCTCCCCTAAGTGGCACAATTCCTATTTTGGGCGCCAGGCGCCCTCTCTAGACCCATACAGTACATACATGAATCAGAGAATAGTTTTGGATTTGGCGCCCTTGCTCCCAGAAACGGGGGAAATTGTGTCCCTTTTGAGATCGGAAATCAACAGGGGTGCCTTAAAGCCCTAGTGTCCAGGGCTCCCCTAAGTGGTGCAAGTCCTATCTTTGGCGCCAGACGCCCTCTCTAGACCAATATCATACATACATTTGTCAGAAAATTATGTTGAATTTGGCGCCCTGTCACGCAAAAACGGTGTAATATGGGTAGCTTTTGAGACCGGAAATCAATAGGGGCGCCTTCAATCCCTATTTTCACGGGCTCCACTGAGATGCACAATTCCCAGTTTGGGCGCCAGGTGCCCTCTCAAGATCCATATAGTACATATATGTATCTGAAAATAGGGTTGGATTCGGCGCCCTGGCACCAAGAAACGCTGTTAATTGGGTCCCCTTTGAGACCGGAAATCAACAGGGTGCCTTCGAGCCCTAGTGTCACGGGCTCCCTTAAGTAGCATAATTCCTAGTTTGGGCACCAGGCGCCCTCTCTAAACCCCCATATCATTCATACTGACTCAGATACTAAAGATTCACAAGATATTGCTGATATTTTTAATGAGCACTTTACAGGGATTTCAAATAAACTTTTACCTAATCTACCAAACTACAAATTCGATCCAGAAATGTTAAGACAATTCACTAAATCTGAACTTGGTGATGACAACTTTTTTAGCCTTAAACCAATTAGTGAAACTGAAGTATTTGATTCATTGAACGGGCTAGACGTCATATAATCTGCAGGCACTGCTTTATTGGATCTCGTCTCATAAAACTATCAGCTAGTATTATTAGTAAATCATTAACTCATTTAATAAACGATAGTATCACCAATGGTAGTTTTCCATCAAAGTTGAAACAAACAAAAGTCACCCCTGTATATAAAAAGGGCAGCAAAACAGACCCAAGTAACTACCGTCCCAATTCTATACTTCCAACATTATCCAAAGTAATTGAAAAGCACATAGCAAACCAAATACGAGATTTTACCTCCACTTTTGATCTTATAACAAAATCTCAGAATTCAGAGAATTTGACTCTTCTCAAACAGCAGTAACCAAAATAACAGATGCTTGGTTGCATGCTATGGACGAAGGTAATCTAATAGGTATAACATTTTTAAGCGTTTGATTTAGTGAGTCATAAAATTCTGATAGATAAATTAAAGAATTACAACTTTGATGAATTATCAATTAAATGGTTTCACTCATATCTGTATAACAGGACACAATGTGTAAAAATTGGTACAACTTCTTCTGATGTCTTACCTGTCACAGCCGGAATGCCACAGGGATCAATATTAGTCCCCCTATTGTTCTTGTTGTATGTTAATGACCTTCCCTTACATGTAAGTCATTCAAATATCGATATGTTTGCTATTGATGCAACTCTACATGTTTATGAGAATAATATATTTAGTATTGAAACAGCTCTAAATTCTGATTTAGTAAATATTGAAAAATGGTGTTTAGGAAATCAAATGGCTCTAAATGTTGATAAAACAAAATGTATGCTGATGGGTACTGAACAAAGGGAATCAAAATTAGATAATCAAAATCTCAGTTTACATATCTCTGACAAACACCTCACCAATGTTGAAACAGAAAAACTACTTGGGGTACATATAGATCAAACACTGAACTTTCATGATGATGTAGACTCGGTCTGCAAATCTTTAACATATAAATTGTTTACTTTGCGGAAAATCAAGAAATTTCTTCCTTTGAAAACAAGAAAACTTTTTTACAATGCCTTTATCCTGCCTTCAATTAATTATTGTCTGACTATCTGGGGTAATGCACCACATAGTTACATGGAGAGAATCCATAAGCACCAAAAACGGGCTGCTAGAATTATACTTGATGCTGCCCCTGATGCTCCTTCTAAGGCATTATTTGAAAAACTAAGGTGGCTATCTGTTTTTGACTTAGTAACTTTGCATAAATGCCTTTTGTTGTACAAGATATTTAACAATCAGAGCCCGGCTTACTTGCAAGATTTATTTATTTCTCAAACTTCCAATGCTAATACTTCAGAATCTAATTTTGACCTTCGCCTACCAAAACACAGAACCAATTTATTTAAAAATTCACTTCAATATTCTGTGTTTATATTTGGAACAATTTACCTATAGATATCAGATATACGCCAACTCTGCCAATTTTTAAACGAAATGTAGAAAAGTATATCTTCAACAGCAGATCTTTATTACTCTGAATTATGTATATCTTTTGCACATGTATATAATTATACATTGTTAATATTACTCATGTGACATTATACATGTTTTACTTTTCTATGTCATATAAATATATCTGTTTATTATTATTAGTAGTAGTAGTTCATACATGTATCAGAGAATAGGGTTGGATTTGGCGCCCTGGTGCCCCGAAACGGTGTACATTTGGTCCCTTTTGAGACCAGAAATTAACAGGAGATCCTTCGCGCTCTAGTGTCCCGGGCTCCCCTAAGTGGCAAAATACCTAGTTTGGGCGCCAGGCTCCCTCTTTAGACCCCTATAGTATACATATGTATCAGAGAATAGGGATGGATTTGGCGCCCTGGCGCCCAGAAACGGTTTAAATTGGGTCCTTTTGAGACCGGAAATCAACAGAGGGGCCTTTGAGCCCTAGTGAGGCGCCCTCTATAGACACCTATAGTACATATAATTTGGGTCCCTTTTGAAACCGGAAATCAGCAGGCTCCCCTAAATGGCACAGTTCCTAGTTTGGGTGCCAGTTGCCCTCTCCATACCCCTATAGTACATATATGTATCAGAGAATAGGATTGGGTTGGATTAGGCGCCCCGGCGCCCAGAAACGGGGAAAATTTGGTCCCTTTTGAGACCGTAAAACAATAAACAGTCAATCAATAAATCACCGTATTAATAGCCTACGGTACTGTTCTCTTACCTGTCCTGTAGTACTTACTAGACCGTATCAGAAGCGTAAGGTACTGAATTTTTACCTGTCTTGTAGTACTCGTTGGACCTTATAAATAGCCTAGGTTACTGGTCTCTTACCTGTCCTGTAGTAGTAAGTAGACCCTATCAATAGTCTAGGGTACTGGACTTTTACCTCTCTTCTAGTACTCGTTAGACCGTATCAATAAATTTGGTTACTGGTCGCCTTCTTGTCTTGAAGTAATCGGTATACCGTATCAATAGCTTAGGGTACTGGTCTCTTACCTGTCCTGTAGTACTAAGGTGACCGTATCAATGGCCTAAGGTACTGGATTTTTACCTGTCTATAAGTACACGTTTAACTGTATCAAAAGCCTAGGGTACTGCTCTCTCCCCTGTCTTGAAGTACTTGGTAGACCGTATCAATAGCCTAGGGTACTGGTCTCTAACCAGTCTTGTTGTACTCGGAAGACGGTATCAATAGCCTAGGGTACTGGTCTCCAACCAGTCCTGTAGTACTGGTAGACTCTATCAATAGCTTAGGGTACTGGAATCATAACTGACTTATGTTACTCATTAGACGGTATCAATAGATTAGGGTACTGAACTATATTAACTCTCTTGTAGTACTCGGTATACAGTATCAGCAGCGTAGTGCACTGGACTCTTACCTGTCTTGTAGTACTCGGTAGACGGTATCAATAGCCTAGGGTACTGGATTCTTACCTATCTTGTAGTACTGAATAGACCAGATAAGTGGTCAAAGGTACTGGACTCTTAGTACCTGTCTTGTAGTACTGGGTAGACGGTATCAATAGCCTAGAGTACTGGTATTCTACCAGTCTTGTACTCCTTGGTATATTGTAACAATAGCCTATGGTACTGATCTCTTACCTGTCCTGTAGTACTTGATAGACCGCATCAATAGCCTAGGGGTTTGGCCTCTTATTCCCAGTCTTGTAGTACTCGGTAGACCGTATCAATAGCCTAGGGTACTTGTCTCCTACCTGTCTTGTAGGCCTAAGTAGACTGTATCAAGAGCCTAGAGTACTGGTCACCTACCTGTCTTGTAGTACTCAGTTGACCGTATTTATAGGCTAGGGTATTGGTTTCTTACCAGTCTTGTAGTACTCGGTTGTCCGTATCAATAGGCTAGGGTACTGGTCCCATCAGCAATTTTGTAGTACTCAGTAGACCTTATCAATAGCCTATCGTATTGGATTTTGACAAGTCTTGTAGTACTCGGTAGACCATATCAATAACCTAGGATACTGGACTTTTACCTGTCTTGTAGTATTCGGTGGATAGTATCTACATCCTAAGGTACTGGTCTCTTACCTGTCTTGCAGTACTCGGTAGACCTTAAAAAATACCTAGGGTACTTGACTACTACCTGTCTTTCAGTACTCGGTAGACCGTATCAATAGCAAAGGGTACTGGTCTCTATGTCTTCTAGTACTCCGTAGACCGTATCATTAGGCTAGGGTATTGGTCTCTTACCTGTATTGTAGTTCTCAGTAATCTGTATTAATTGCATTGGGTACTGGTCTCCTTCCTGTCCTGTAGTACTCAGTAGACTGTATCAATGGCTTAGGGTACTTAGTACTTACCTGTTTTGTAGTACTCAGTACACTGTATGAATAGCATAGTGTACTGCTCTCCTATCACTGATGTTGTACTTGGAAGACCATATCAATAGCTTAAAGTTTTGGACTCTTACCAGTCTTGTAGTACTTAGTAAACCATATCAGTACCATAGGATACTGGATTCTTACTTGTCTTGTAGTACTCAGTAGAGCGTATAAGAAAAGTCTAGGGTACTTGTCTCTTACCTTTGTTTAAGTTCTTGGTAGACCGTATAAAAAGCCTAGGGTACTCGCCTCTTATTACCAGTCTTGCAGTACTAAGTAGACCGTATAAATAGCCTAGGGTACTGGATTTTATTTGTCTTGTAGTACTTGTTGGACTGTTTCAATAGACATGGGTACTTTTACCTGTCTTGTAGTACTCAGAAGACCGTATCAATAGCCTAGGGTACAGGACTTTAACCTGTCTTGTAGTATTCTTCAACCGTATCAATCGCCTAGAGTACAGATTTGTTACCCCATCTTTTTACTTAGTAGACCGTATCAATGGCCTTGGGTACTGGACTTTTACCTGTCTTGAAGAACTCGGTGGACCATATCAGAAGCCTAGGGTACTGTTCTCTTACCTGTCTTGTATTACATGGTAGACCGTATCAATTGCCTAGGGAATAGGTCTCTTACCAGTCTTCTAGTACTCGGTAGAGTATAAATACCGTACGGTACTGGTCTCCTACCTGTCTTGTAGTACTGGGTAGACCGTATCAATAGCTTAGTGTACTGGACTTTTACCAATTTTGTATTTATCGTTAGATCGTATCAATAGCTTAGAGTACTGGTCTCCTACCTGTCTTGTAGTACTCGTTAGACCGTATCAAAAGCCTAGGGTACTAGCCTCTTACCGATATTGTAGTACTCAGTAGACCGTATCAATAGCCTAAGATACTGAATTGTTACCAGTGATGTTGTGCTCAGTAGAACGTATCAATGACTTAAGGAATTGGACTCTTAGTACATGTCTTGTAGTACTCGGTAGACGGTATCAATAGCTTAGAGTACTGGTCTCTAACCAGTCTTGTAGTCCTTGATAGACTGTATCAATAGGCTAGGGTACTGATCTCATACCTGTCCTGTAGTACTTGGTAGACCGTATCAATAGCCTAGGGTATTGGCCTCTTATTACCAGTCCTGTAGTACTCGGTAGACAGTATCAATAGCCTGGGTTACTGGTCTCCTACCTGTCTTGTAGTACTCAGTAGAACGTATCATAACCTAGGTAACTGGACTCTACGTGTCCTGTTGTACTTGGTAGACTATATCAATAGCCTAAGGTACTGAACTCTTTCATGCCTTGTAGTATCCAGTAGACAGTATCATTAGCGTGGGTTTCTGGACTCTTATCTGTCTTGTAGCACTTGGTAGACCGTATCAATAGCCTATGATACTGGATTCTTACCTGTCTTCTAGTACTTGACAGACCATAACAACAGCCCAGGATACTAGACTCTTACCATTTACCAGTACTCAGTAGACCGTATCAATAGCCTAGTATACTGGATTCTTACCTCTCTTTTAGTACTCGGTAGACAGCATCAATGGCCTGAAGTACTGGACTCTTAGTAACTGTCTTGTAGTACTTGGTAAACGGTATCAATAGCCTAGAGTACTGGTCTCTTATCAGTCTTGTGGTACTCGGTAGACCGTATCAATAGCCTAGTGTACTGGTCTCTTACCTGTTCTATAGTTTACTATAGTCCTGGACTCCTACCTGTAATGTTGTACTTGGTAGATGATATCAATATCCTAGGGTACTGAACTCTTTACTATCTTGTAGTACTCAGCAGACAGTCTCAGTAGCGTAGGGTACAGGACTCCTACCTGTATTGTAGTACTCGGTAGACCGTATCAATAGCCTAGGGTAATGGATTCTTACCTGTCTAGTAGTACTTGGAAGACCATATCAATAGCCCAAAGTACTGGACTCTTACCATTTCTTTAAGTACTCAGTACACCGTATCAATAGCCTAGGATACTGGATTGAAATCTCTCTTTTAGTTCTCGGTAAACCTTATCAAAGGCCTGAAGTACTGGACTGTAAGTACCTGTCTTGTAGGACTTGGTAGATGGTATCAAAAGCCTAGGGTACTGATCTCATACCTGTCTTGTAGTACATGTATTTGGTAGACCGTATAAATACCCTATGTTACTGGTCTCTTACCTGTCTTGAAGTACTCAGTAAACCGTATCAATAGCCTAGGTTACTGGACTCCTACATGTCCTGTTGTACTTGGTAGACAATGTCAATAGCCTAGGGTACTGAACTCTTTCCTGTCTTGTAATACCCAGTAGACAGTATCAGTAGCGTAGGGTACTAGACTGCTACCTGTCTTGTAGTACTCGGTAGACCGTATCATTAGCAAAGGGTACTCGATTCTAACCTGTCTTCTAGTACTTGGTAGACCATATCAATAGCCCAGGGTACTGGACTCTTACAATTTTTTACTACTCAGTAGACCGTATCAGTAGCGTAGGATATTGGATTCTTACCTCTATTGTAGTACTCGGTAAATCGTATCAATGCCCTGAACTACTGGACCCTTAGTATCTGTCTTGTAGTACACGATAGACAATAGCAATAGCCTAGACTACTGGTCTCTTACCAGTCTTGTAGTCCTTAAAAGAATGTATCAATAGCCTAGAGTACTGATCTCGTACCTTTCCTGTAGTACTTCGTAGACTGTATCAATACCCAAGGGTACTTGCCTCTTATTCGCAGTCTTGTAGTACTCGGAAGACCGTATTAATAGCCTAGGGTGCTGGTCTCCTACCTGTCATGTAGTATTGGGTAGACTGTATCAATAGCCTAGGGTACTGGTATCTTACCAGTCTTGTAGTACTCAGTACAACCGTATCAATAACCTAGTGTACTTGTCTCTTACCTGTCCTGTAGTACTTGATAGACCGTATCAATAGGTTAGGGTACTGGTTTCTCTGTCTTGCGGTACACCGTAGACCGTATGAATAGCGTAAGGTATTGGTCTCTTAGCTATCTTGTAGTTCTCTGTTTTCTAAAGCATTGATCAAGGGAACTGGTCTCCTACCTGTCTTGTAGAACATTGTAGACCGTATCAATTGCCTAGGGAATAGGTCTCTTACCAGTCTTCTAGCACTCGGAAGAGCGTATAAATAGCGTACGGTACTGGTCTCCTACCTGTCTTGTAGTACTGCGTAGACCATATTAATAGCTTAGTGTACTGGACTTTTACCAATCTTGTATTTATCGTTAGATCATATCAACAGCTTAGAGTACTGGTCTCCTACCTGTCTTGCAGTACTCGTTAGACCGTATCAAAAGCCTAGGGTACTAGCCTCTTACCGATATTGTAGTACTCAGTAGACCGTATCAATAGCCTAGGATACTGAATTGTTACCAGCAATGTTGTGCTCAGTAGAACGTATCAATGACTTAAGGAATTGGACTCTTAGTACATGTCTTGTAGTACCAGTCTTGTAGTACTCAGCAGACCGTATCAATAACCTTGGTAACTGGACTCTACGTGTCCTGTTGTACTTGGTAGACTATATCAATAGCCTAAGGTACTGAACTCTTTCATGCCTTGTAGTACCCAGTAGACAGTATCATTAGCGTAGGGTTCTGGACTCTTATCTGTCTTGTAGCACTTGATAGACCGTATCAATAGCCTATGATACTGGATTCTTATCTGTCTTCTAGTACTTGGTAGACCATAGCAATAGCTCAGGATACTGGACTCCTACCATTTTTTAGTACACAGTAGACCGTATCAATAGCCTAGTATACTGGATTCTCACCTCTTTTTTAGTACTTGGTAGACCGTATCAATGGCCTGAAGTACTGGACTCTTAGTACATGTCTTGTAGTACTTGGCAAACGGTATCAATGGCCTAGAGTACTGGTCTCTTACCTGTTCTATGGTACTTGGTATACGATATCAATAACCTAGGATACTGGACTCCTACCTGTCCTGTTGTACTTGGAAGATAATAACAATATCCTAGGGTACTGAACTCTTTCCTGTCTTGTAGGACTCGGTAGACAGTCTCAGTAGCGTAGGGTTCAGGACTCTTACCTGTCTTGTAGTACTCGGTAGACCGCATCAATAGCCTAGGGTAGTGGATTCTTACCTGTCTTGTAGTACTTGGAAGACCATATCAATAGCCCAAAGTACTTGACTCTTACCATTTATTTAAGTACTGAGTACACCATATCAATAGCCTAGGATACTGGACTCTAATCTCTATTTTAGTACTCGGTAAACCTTATCAAAGGCCTGAAGTACTGGACTGTAAGTACCTGTCTTGTAGGACTTGGTAGATGGTATCAAATGCCTAGGGTACTGATCTCGTACCTGTCTTGTAGTACTTCGTAGACCGTATCAATACCCTATGTTACTGGTCTCCTACCTGTCTTGAAGTACTCAGTAGACCGTATCAATAGCCTAGGTTACTGGACTCCTACATGTCCTATTGTACTTAGTAGACAATATAAATAGCCTATGGTACTAAACTTGTACCTGTCCTGTAGTACTTAGTAGACCGTATCAATAGCCAAGTGTACTCGCCACTTATTTCCAGTCTTGTAGTACCCGGAAGACAGTATCAATAGCCTATGTTACTGGACTGCTACCTGTCTTGTTTTACTTGGTAGACAATGTCAATAGCCTAGGGTACTGAACTCTTTCCTGTCTTGTAATACCCAGTAGACAGTATCAGTAGCGTAGGGTACTGGACTGCCACCTCACTTGTAGTACTCGGTGGACCGTATCAATAGCCCAGGATACTGGACTCTTACCATTTTTTTACTACTCAGTAGACCGTATCAATAGCGTAGGATATTGGATTCGTACCTCTATTGTAGTACTCGGTAAACCGTATCAATGGCCTGAACTACTGGATCCTTAGTATCTGTCTTGTAGTACACGATAGACAATAGCAATAGCCTAGAGTACTGGTCTCTTACCAGTCTTGTAGTCCTTAAAAGAATGTATCAGTAGCCTAGAGTACTGACCTCGTACCTTTCCTGTAGTACATGGTAGACTGTATCAATACCCAAGGGTACTTGCCTCTTATTCCCAGTCTTGTAGTACTCGGAAGACCGTATCAATAGCCTAGGGTGCTGGTCTCCTACCTGTCCTGTAGTATTGGGTAGACTGTATCAATAGTCTAGGGTACTGGTATCTTTTCAGTCTTGTAGTACTCGGTAGACCGTATCAATAACCTAGTGTACTTGTCTCTTACCTGTCCTGTAGTACTTGGTAGACTGTATCAATAGGTTAGGGTACTGGTCTCTCTGTCTTGCGGTACTCCGTAGACCGTATCAATAGCGTAAAGTATTGGTCTCTTACCTATCTTGTAGTTCTCAATTATCTGCAGCAATGGTCTAGGGTACTGGTCTCCTACCTGTCCTGTAGTACTTGGTAGACCATATCAATAGCCTAGGGTACTGGCCTCTTGTTACACGTCTTGTAATACTCGGTAGACCGTGTCCATAGCCTAGGATACTGGTCTGCTACCTTTACTTTAGTACTTAGTAGACTGTATCAATAGCGCAGGGTACTGGAATCCTACCTGTTTTATAGTACTCAGTAGACCGTGTCAATAGCGTAGGGTACTGGTCTCCTACCTGTCATGTGGTATTCAGTGGACTGTATAAATTACCCAGGGTACTGGTCTCATACTTGTCTTGTAGTACTCAGTAGACCGTATCAATAGTCTAGGGTCCTTTGTTCCTTCCTGTGTTGTAGTACTCAATAGACCGTATCAATGGCCTAAGGTACTGGACTCTTAGTATCTGTCTTACAGTACTTGGTAGACTCTATCAATAGCCTAAAGAACTGGTCTTTTACAAGTCTTGTAGTACTCGGTAGACTGTATCAATAGGCTTTGGTACTGGTCTCTTACCCGTCCTGTAATACATGTACGTGGTAGACCATATCAATAGCCTAGGGTTCTGGACTCTTACCTGCCTTGTAGTATTTAGTAGACCGTATACATAGCCTTGGGTACTGGATTTTTACGGGTCTTATAGTACTCGTTGGACCGTATTAATAGCCTAGGGTACTGGTCTCTAACAACTTCTGTAGTACTAAGTAGACCGTATCAATAGTTGAGGATACTGGACTTTTACCTGTCTTGTAGTACTTCTTCGACCGTATCAATCGCCAAGGGTACTGGTCCATTACCTGTCCTGTAGTACTTAGTGGACCCTATCAATAGCTATGTTACTGGACATTTACCAGTCTTGTAATACTCGCTAGACCATATCAATAGCTTTGGGAACTGGTCTCCTAACTGACTTGTAGTACTCGGTAGACCGTATCAATAGGCAAGAAAACTGGACTTTTTTCTTGCCCTGCAGTTCTGATTAGACAGTATCAATGGCCTAGGGAACTGGACTTTGTGCTGTTTTAAAAACTCGGTAGACCGTACCAAAATCCTAGGGTTCTGGTCTCTTTTTGTAGTACTAAGAGGACCGTATCAATAGCCTATGGTACTGGTCTCCTACCTTCTTGTAATATTGGGTAGACCGTATCAATAGCCAGGGTACTGGAATGCTACCTGTCTTATAGTACTCAGTAGACCACATTAATACCCTAAGGTATTGGTCTCCTACCTGTCTTGTTTTACACAGTAGACCGTATAAATAGCCTAAGGTACTGGACTCTTACCTGTCTTGTAGAAATCGCTAGACCGTCTAAATGGCTTAGGGTACTGGTCTCTTTCCTGTCCTGTAGTACTAAGTAGATCTTATAAATAGCCTAGGGTACTGGACTTTTACCAGTTTTATAGTACTCAGTAGACAATATAAATAGCTTATCGTATTGGATTCTTACAAGTCTTGTAGTACTTGGTAGACCATATCAATAACCTAAAGCACTTGACTTTTACCTGTCTTGTAGTATTCAGTAAACGGTATCAACAGCCTAGGGTACTCAACTCTTATTACCAGTCTTGTGGTACTAAGTAGACTGTATAAATAGCCTAGGGTACTGGACTTTCACCTATCTTGTAGTATTCTTCAACCGTTTCAATCGCCTAGCGTACAGATCTCTTACCTCTCCTGAAGTACTAAGTAGACCGTATCAATGGCCTAGGGTAGTGGACTTTAACCTGTCTTTAAAAACTCAGTGGACCATATCAAAAGTCTAGGGTACTGGTCTCTCACCTGTCTTGTAGTACATGGTAGACCGAATCACTAGCCAATGAAATTGGTCTCTTTCCAATCTTGTAGTACTCGGTAGACCGTATCAATAACCCAGTGTACTGGACTTTTACCAGTCTTGTATTTATTGTTATACCGTTTCAATAGCGTAAGGTACTGCTCTTCTACCTGACTTGTAGCAATCGTTAGACCGTACCAATAGCCTAGAGTACTGGACTCTTACCAATATTGCAGTACTCAGTAGACCGTATCAATAGTCTAGGATACTGGATTATAACCAGTCTTGTAATGTCTGGTAGACCTTATCAATGGCTTAAGGTACTGGACTCTTAGTACCTGTCTTGTAGTACTTTGGAGACTGTATCGATATCCAAGAGTACTAGTCTCCTACCAGTCTTGAAGTACTCGGTAGAGCGTATCAATAGCCTAGGGTACTCGATTCTTACCTGTCTTGTAGTACTCGGTAGACAGTATCAATAGTTAAATGTACTGGGCTCTTAGTATCTGTCTTGTATTACTCGCTAGACCGTATCAATAGTACGGGATACTGGATTCTTACCTGTCTCGTAGTACTTGGTAGACCATATTAGTGGCCTAAGGTTCTGAACTCTTAGTGCCTTTCTTATAGTACTTGAAGACCATATCAATAGCCTAGGGTACTGGACTCTTACCAGTTTTGAAGTACTCAATTGACAGTATCAATAGCCTAGGATACTTGATTTTTAACCTCTCTTGTAGTGTTTGGTAAACCGTATCAATGGACTCTTAGTACCTGTCTTGTTGTTGTCGGTAAACGGTAGCAATAGCCTAGGGTACTGCTCTTTTACCTATCCTGTAGTACTTGGTAGACCACATCAAATGCCTATAGTACTGGAATCCTTCCTTTCTTATAATACACGGTAGACTGTATCCATAGCCTAGGGTACTGGTCTCTTACCTGTCCTGTAGTACTTGGTAGACCATATCAAAAGTCTAAAGTACTGGAATCATTCCTTTCTTATAATACACGGTAGACTGTATCGTAGGACACTGGTTTCCTAACTGTCCTGTAGTACTCGGTAGACCGTATCAATAGCCTAAGGTGCTGGTCTTTTATTACCTGTCTTGTAGTACTCAATAGACCGTTTCAATAGCCTAGGGTACTCGATTCTTACCTGTTTTGTTGTACTTGGCAGACAGTTTCAGCATCGTAGGGTACTGGATTACTACTTGTCTTGTAGTACTCAGCAGAGCGTATTAAAAGCTTAGGATACAGGTTTCTTACCTGTCCTGTAGTACTTGGTAGACCGTATCAATGGCGTAGGGTACTGGAATCCTTCCTGTCTTGTAGTACTTAGTAGACTGTATCAAATGCGTAGGGTACTGGTCTCCTTCCTGTCTTGTAATACTCAATGGACCGAATCATTTGCATAGCGCACTGGTCCCCTACCTGTCTTGTAGTGCTCAGTAAACCGTATCAATAGCCTAGGGTACTCGATTCTTACCTCTTTTGTTTTACTCGGTAGACAGTATCAGTATCGTAGGGTACTTGACTCCTACCTGTGTTGTAGTACTCTGTAGACCGTATTAATAGCTTATTGTACTGGTTTCTTTTCTGTCTTGTTGCTTGGTAGACCATATCAATGGTCTAAGGTGCTGGACTCTTAGTACCTGTCTAGTAGTACTTGGAAGACCATATCAACAGCCTAGAGTACTGAACTCTTACCAGTCTTGTACGTGTAGTACTCAGAATATCTTATCAATAGCCTAAGATACTGGATTCTTACCACTGTTCTAGTACTCGGTAGTCCGCTTCAATTGTCTATTTACTGGACTATTAGTACCTGTCTTGTAATATTCGGTAGACGGTATCAATTGCCTATAATATTGGTCTCTCTCCAGTCTTGTAGTACTTGGCAGACCGTATCAATAGCCTAGATACTGGTCTCTTATCTGTTCTGTAGTACTTGGTAGACTATATCAATAGCCTAGGATACTGGTCTCTTACCTGTCCTGTAGTACCGGTACTTGGTAGACCGTATCAATAGCGTAGGGTGCTGGTTTCCTACCTGTCTTGTAGAACTCAGTGGATCGTATTTATTTCCAAGGGTACTGGTCTCATTCCTGTCTTGTAGTACTCAGTGGGCCGTATCAATAGCCTGGGGTACTCCAATATTACCTGTCTTTAAGTACTCGGTAGACAGTATCAATGGCCAAAGGTACTGGACTCTGAGTATCTGTCTTGTAGTACTCGGTAGACCGTATCAATAGTATCGGGTATTGGATTCTTACCTGTCTTGTAGTACTTGGTAAACCATATCAGTGGCCTAAGGTACTGGACTCTAAATGCCTTCCTCATAGTACTTGAAGACCATATCAATAGCTTAGGGTACTGGACTCTAACCAGTTTTGAAGTACTCAATAGACCGTATCAATAGCCTAGGGTACTCGATTCTTACCTCTCTTGTAGAATTTGGAAAACTGTATCAATGGCCTTTAGTACTGGACTCTTAATACCTGTCTGGTAGTTCTCGGTAAACGGTATCAATAGCCTAGGGTACTGGTCTCTTACCTGTCCTGTAGTACTTCGTAGACCGTATCAAATGACTAAGGTACTAGAATCCTTCCTGTCTTATAGTACTCATTAGACTGTATCAATAGCGTAGGGTACTTGACTCCTAACTGTCCTGTATTACTGGGTAGACCGTATCAGAAGGCTTATTTATAAGGTATTCGCCTCTTATTACCTATCTTGTAGTACTCAGTAGACCGTATCAATAGCCTAGGATACTCAATTTTTACCTGTTTTGTTATACTCGGTAGACAGTATCAGTGTCGTAGGGTACTGAACTCATGCCTGTCTTGTAGTACTCGGTAGACCGTATTAATAGCTTAGGGTACAGGTTTCTTTCCTGTCCTGTAGTACTTGGTAGAGCTTACCAATGGCCTAGGGTACTGGAGTCCTTCCTGTCATATAGTACTTAGTAGACTGTATCAAGAGTGTTGGGTAATGCTCTCCTACCTGTCTTGTATTACTCAATGGTCCGTATCAATTGCATAGCTTACTTGTCTTTTTTCTGTCTTTTAGTACTCAGTAAACCGTATCAATAGCCTAGGGTACTCGATTCTTACCTGTTTTGTTGTACTCGGTAGACAGTATCAGTATCGTTGGGAACTGGACTCCTACCTGTCTTGTAGTACTCTGTAGACCGTATTAATAGCTTACTGTTCTGGTTTCTTACCTGTCTTGTAGTACTTGGTAGACCATATCAATGAACTAAGGTGCTGGACTCTTAGTATGTCTTGTAGTACTTTGAAGACCTTATCAATAGCCTAGGGTACTGAACTCTTACCAGTCTTGTAGTACTCAGAATATCGTATCAATAGCCTAAGATACTGGATTCTTACCACTGTTCTAGTACTCGGTAGTCCGTTTCAATGGTCTAGGTACTGGACTCTTAGTAACTGTCTTGAAATACTCGGTAGACGATATCAAAAGCCTATAGTACTGGTCTCTCACCAGTCTTGTAGTACTTGGTAGACCGTATGAATAGCCTAAGGTACTGGTCTCCTACCTGTCCTGTAGTACTGGGTAGACCGTATCAATAGCGTAGGGTACTGGAATCCTACCTGTCTTATAGTACTCAGTAGACCGTATCAATGGCCGAAAGGTAATGGTCTCTTAGTACCTGTCTTGTAGTACATGGTAGTCCGTATCAATAGCATAGGGAACTGGTCTCTTACCTGTGCTATAGTAGTTGTTAGACCGTATCAATAGCCTAGGGCCTCTTATTACCAGTCTTGTAGTACTTGGTTGACTGTATCATTACCTTAGGGTACTGGTTTCTTACCTGTCCTGTAGTACTGGGTAGACTGCCCTTAGCAAAATCAAATTGATTGAATTTTGATTTATTTTGTAGTTGTTTTCTGAGCATTGGATTTTCATTGTTTTTTGATTTGCAAAGGAATCAACTGTGCCTCCTTGTTAAATTGTATGGGAAAAAAGCATTGAAATAGCATTGAACATTGCATTTTGATTTATTTTGTATTTACTTTTGATTGAATTTGGCTGAATTTTCGCGAAATATGTAAATGAGATGAAGGATTAATTTGACATCACAGAAAAATGCAAAGTCAATACAAAACAAATGAAATGCAGTATAAAGCATTTATCTGATGCCACTTAGCATTATTGTGACATCACAGAAAAATGTTAAAGTAATACAGTGGACCCTCATTTATCCGGACGCTTTGGTTCCAAGTCAATTTGTCCGGTTATGTGAAGCATCCGGATATCTGAATCACCAGTTAAACAAGACAGAATAACATTTTGAAATTTCGTTCCGATGAAAAATCGTCCGGATACTGAAGCATCCGGATATCTGGCGTCCGGATATCTGAAGGTCCACTGTACATATAAAAACATTTATGTGATGTTATAAAACTTGAGAAGTAATATAAAATAAATACATGGTAACAAACAATATCCAGCATTAAATATTGAGGAACAAATTTTAAGAGAAAAAATAATGAATACTCAATGCAAACATTATTACTAATAATCCATCACATGTATCTGAATTACCAAAATTTTGAATACTTGTCTTAAAAATTCACCAGTACAGTTATAAATCCAAATAAATGTTACTAACTTCTTATTAATTAAATGTTACATTTGAATGTGTGTGAGACATGATTGAAACCCAAAAATCACTGACCCAATGACAGTAATTCCATACATTAATCACATATCACAAAGGCACAATTTGTAGTACACACTTCCTTGAATTCCATTTCTATGTTACTCAGCAAATGAAGTTTGTCACTTTCTGGATTGTTATTGGTAGTTTTTGTGGAACTGCATTAATTGTATCTTTTTTCCCATTTAACTAGACTGCTATAAATTTATTGAACATTTTCAGTGGCACAGGATCTAACTGCAAATTTTTACACTTGGAGCATGTACATACTCTGAAAGAAAAAAATAAATACATTCAAGATAGTTATCATTTGATAAATAAATGAATCTTTTAAATAAAAAAGAAATGAGAGTCAAGACTGCATGGTGTTTCGAGGTTTGATGCATAATTAGTAATTCTGTAGTGTAAACTAATTAGTTTTTAGTTACACTATCTGCTCAGCAGTGGATACCAGCAGTGTTGCTTAAACAAAGAGCATAGATTAACTTAATCTGATCAGTATGTGATGGAAAACCCCGATCTTTGTATACTTTAAGACTTCCTTGGAGAGTGAAATTTAATACTTGGCATGTTCCCCCTCTCTGAAATTCTAATATTAATAACAAAGAAATAACTTAATTCCTGAGAAAACAATTTATCCATTATTTGTATGGCATCTACTTCAACAGCACCATCTTTTCATCATCTTCAATATCAATTGTCTGTCACAAAACAACACTAGCTGTCTTCATCATTCTTAGATTCTACACAACTTTTTGCCATAATATGAATAGGTTATTCCACAGGGAACAATACAATAAAATGTTGATCATTTCCATCAAAGTACATCATGGCTTCTAGCTTGTCTGGATGCAGCGCCAGCAGAATTTGAAATGGCTGATAGAGTAATCACGTGATTTTTATCAGCCTCTCCCTGGACATGTTTACAGCTGGTCAGCACTAATATAACCGGCAATATACACAGCTGATAAAGCTACCATTTATTTCTGAATCAATGCTTCAGAAAAATAAATACAAATTCAATCATGTAACACGTGATGTGTAGATTGTTATTGGTATGACATCATTTCAATTCAAAATAAATGCATAATAAATGCATTGAAACAACATTTATTGAATAAATCAAATTTCAATCATTCCAAAATCAATGGTTTGAAGATTTTTGAATTGGATTCAATCAAAAATAAATGCATAACCAATGTTCAATGTATTTCCAAGACAAATAAAATCAAAAATCAATGCAAATATAGCATTTGTTTTTGCTAAGGGTATATCAATAGCCTAGGGTACTGGAATGGTTCCTGTCTTGTAGTACTCAGTGAACCGTATTCAATTGCCTAGGGTAGTGGTCTATTACCTGTCTTGTAGTACTCAGTAATTCGTATAAATAGCCTAGGGTACTCGATTCTTACCTGTCTTGTAGAATTCTGTAGACCGTATCAATGGCCTAAGGTACTGGACTCTTATTATTTCTCTTGTAGTACTTGGTAGACCATATCAATAGATTAGCGTACTGGTCTTTAACTAGTAGTGTAGTACTCGGTAGGCCGTATCAAAAGCCTAGGGTACTGATTTCCTATCTGTGATGTAGTACTTGGAAGACCGTATAAATAGCCTAGGATACTGGACACTTGCCACTCTTTAAGTACTCAGTAGACCGTATCAATTAGCTAGGATACTGGATTCTTGCCTCTCTAGTTGTACTTGGTAGCCCGTATCAATGGCTTAAGGTTCTGGACTCTTAGTACCTGTCTAGTAGTACTTGGTAGACCGTATCAATAGCCTAGAGTACTGGCCTCTTATTACCAGTCTTTTAGTACTCGGTAGACCGTATCAATAGCCTGGTGCACTAATCTCTTACCTGTTCTGTTGTATTCAGTAGACCCTATCAATAGTCTATAGTACTTGACTCTTACCTGTCTTGTAGTACATAGTAGACCTTATCAATGGCCTGGGAAACTGGTTTCTTACCTTTCCTGTAGTACTACGTAGACCGTATAAATAGCCTAGGGTGCTGGATTTTTACCTGTCTTTTAGTACTCGTTGAACCGTATAAATAGCCTAGGGTATTGGTCTCTAACCTGTCCTATAGTACTAAGTAGACCCTATTAATAGTTTAGGGTACTGAAGTTTTACCTGTCTTGTAGTACTCTTTCGACTGTAAATTATCAACCGCCTAGGGTACCGGTCTCTTACATGTCGTGTAGTTCTCGGTAGACCGTAGCAGTAGCGTAGGGTGCTGGTCTCTTACCTGTCTTGTAGTTTTAGGTAAACTGTATCAAATGCCTAGGGTTCTGGTCTCTTACCAGTTTTGTAGTACTCGGTTATCCGAACAAAAGCCTAAGGTACTGGACTCTTAGTACCTGTCTTGTAGTACTCGGTAGAACGTATCAATAGCAAACAGTACTGGTCTCTTACCAATCTTGTAGTACTCGGTACACCTGTAGTAGTCGGTAGACCTTATCAATAGCCTTAGGTATTGCTTTCTTTTTACCAGTCTTGTAGTACTCATTAGACCTATCAGTAGTCTAGGGTACTGGTTTCTTTCCTGTCTTGTACTCTCTAGTACTCAGTAGACCGTATCAGTGGCCTAGGGTACTCGATTCTTACCTGTCTTGTAGTACTCGGTAGACCGTATTAATGGCCGAAGGAACTGGACTCATAGTATCTGTCTTGTAGTACTTGGTAGACCGTATAGGCCTTAGGTACTGGACTCTTAGTACCTGTCTTGTAGTATTTGGTAGACCGTATCAATAGCCTAGTGTATTGGACTCTTACCAGGTTTGAAGTACTCAATAGACCGTATCAATAGCCTAGGATAATGGATTCTTACCTCTCTTATAGTATTCGGTAAACTGTATCAAATGCCTTTAGTACTGGACTCTTAGTACCTGTCTTGTAGTACTCGGTAGACGGTATCAATAGATTAGAGTACTGGTCCCTTACCAGTCTTGCAGTACTAGGTAGACCGTATCTATAGCCTATGGTACTGATCTCTTACCTGTACTGTAGTACTTGGTAGACCGTATCAATAGGCTAAGGTACTGGCCTCTTATTACCAGTCTTGTAGTACTCGATAAACCGTATCAATAGCCCTGGATACTGGTCTCTTACCTGTCCTGTAGTACTGGGAAGACCGTATCAATAGCGAAGGGTTCTGGGATCCTACCTGTCTTATAGTCCTCAGTAGACTGTATCAATACCCTAGAGTACTTGATTCTTACCTGTCTTGTAGTACTCGGTAGACCGTATCAATGGTCAAAAGGTAATGGACTCTTAGTA
Organism: Saccostrea glomerata; assembly: GCA_003671525.1. Classification (NCBI taxonomy): domain Eukaryota; kingdom Metazoa; phylum Mollusca; class Bivalvia; order Ostreida; family Ostreidae; genus Saccostrea; species Saccostrea glomerata. The sequence goes on from PRKT01000483.1 coordinate 62,318, forward strand.
CCTGTCTTGTAGTACTCGGTAGACCGTATCAGTAGCCTAGGGTACTGGTTTCTACCTGACCTGTAGTACTGGGTAGACCGTATCAATAGCCTATGGTATTGAAATCCTACCTGTCTTGTAGTACTCAGTGTACCGTATTCAATTGCCTAGGGTACTGGTCTCTTACCTGCATTGTTGTACTCTGTATCAATAGCCTAGGGTACTCGATTCTTATCTGTCTTGTAGAATTCAGAAGACCGTATCAATGGCCTAAGGTACTTGACTCTTAGTATTTCTCTAGTAGTACTTGGTAGACCGTATCAATAGCCTAGATTACTGGTCTCTTACCAGTCTTGTAGTACTAGGTAGATCGTATCAACAGCCTAGGGTACTGGTCTACTATCTGTGTTGTAGTACTTGGAGGACAGTATAAATAGCCTAGGGTACTGGACTCTTACCACTCTTTTAGTACTCAGTAGACCGTATCAATCAGCTAGGAAACTGGATTTTTACCTCTCTTGTAGTACTCGGTACTCTTAGTTCCTGTCTAGTAGTACTCGGTAGACCGTATCAATAGCCGAGAGTACTGGCCCCTTATTACCAGTCTTGTAGTACATAGTAGACCGTATGAATGGCCTTGGGTACTGGTCTCTTACCTGTCCTGTAGTACTAAGAAGACCGTATAAATATCCTAGAGTACTGGAGTTTTTACTATCTTGTAGCACTCGTTGGACGGTATTAATATTCTAGGGTACTGGTCTCTTACCTGTCCTGTAATACTAAGTAGACCCTATCAATAGTCTGGGGGTACTTTGAGGCATATATGGCCTTTTGAAATTAAAATAATAAATAAGAATATGACTTTTAAAAACCAATTTTTATTTTGTGAATATGCCATGTTGAAATTATGTATCTGCGATTAACAATCGCATTACCCTAATATTGGAGAAGTAAGAAATAATTTTTCTACAAAATTTAACAACGAAAAAAGATTATGGACTTTTGTTATGAGCATATCAGTAACCCTTTAACCCTGAAAAGAAATAATGTGGACGCGAAATCGATAAATTTATTAAATTAAAAAAAAAACCATCTAAGATTGTTTGTTTTGCTTCAAATATTTTAATTAAAAGAGCTTTCTCTTTTTAACCTCTCACACGGAATGCAAGCACTTTACGGCATATCATCTGTGTTGGAACTTTGTGGCATAATGGTTCATTTCAATAAAATTAATAACCTGCCTTTTAATTGAAAAAAAAATTCAAATGATTTGAAAATCTATTTGAAATAAATCTATATATCTTCGATAAAATTTCGTTCTTTTGTTATAATGCATCAGTAAAAAAGCATTTTTCTTAAAAGAACTACAACAACAAAAAAAGAATAGACGAGTTTCATTAGATTATATATCAGTAACCCTTCAAACCTGAAAAGAAATAATGTAGATCCGAAAACGATAAATTTATCAAGTTCAGAATGTATCCATGAAACATGTTTTTGGCTTTATTTGAAATATTGTTTTTCTAATACCTTCTCTTTTGCCATCTCTTTACAGGAAAAAAAATCAAGATGTTTTACACGTCGAACCTTCTCTTCACTGCACAATAAAGAGTTACGATTCTATGGAGTTTTTGCGGTTTAGAGGGATCTGCCCTTAGATTTAAATTGTAAAAAAAAAAGAAATTCATAGAATATTGCACAATATGTAATCAATTCAAATATTCTTTATATTTCAAAAGACCACGATATTAGTACATTGACATATACTTTATTCCGTAGAAGCAAACATCTTTTTAGTGATACTTTGTTGTGATCATTATTTTTCCTTTGGGTAAATCCTGCGTTCTATACAGTGAATATCAAATAAATAAGCTTACAAATATTTACACCCTCATAGAATATATTTTCTCAATGTCCCAAAAAATTATTGTATTGTTGTAGAGAGGGTCCTTAAAGAAAATGTGGTGTAAAATCAGTAGACTTGAGAAATGGTTGATTTTTTTTTTTATTGTTAAATGGGTAAAAGTTAAAGTTATCACAACAATAACGAAAAATAATTGTACTCAGAAAACTGCAAGGATTCAAATTGATATCAATTTATGTCACAGATTGCAAGCACTTAATTAGCGGCATATCATCTGTGTTGGGACTTTGTGGCAAAATGGTTTTTTCAATTAAATTTTTAATTTACTTTATTATTTAAATGAAATTCTAATGGTTGAAAAATCACGTAAACAATAATATATCTGCGATGAAAATTTGCAGTATAATTATTAGGAAAGCGTGATAAATTATTTGTCTATAGAATTTAACAATTTTAAAATGTGACGAGTTTCGTTACATTAAATATCATTAATCCTCAAAGCCGTAAAAGAACTAATGTTCATATGAATACAGTATATTGATTACCTTTAAAAAGTATCCAAGATTCTTGGCTTTGCTTGAATTATCTTTTTTTTTAAACACTATTGCTATTGCCGTTTCACTACAGAGAAAATGTCGGGATGTTTTTCAAGAAAATGTATCAAGAAAATAAGTAAAAGTTGAAGTAACACATCAATATCGAATTATTAATTCATATTGTAATAAAAAAAGATGTGAGCATTCAATTTATTACATTTATGTCATGAAATGCAAGCACTTAGCGACATATCGTGTATGTGGGCAGTTTGAGGCATATATGACCTTTTGAAATTAAATTAATAACTTAGCATATGACTTTTAAAAACCAATTTTTATTTTGTGAATATGCCATGATGAAAGTATGTATCTGCGATAAACAATCGCACTATCCTAATATTGAAGAAGTAAGAAATAATTTTTCTACAAAACTTAACAACGAAAAGAGATCGGCGACTTATGTTATATAGCATTTCAGAAACCCTTTAATCCTGAAAAGAAATAATGTGGATACGAAATCGATACATTTATTAAATAAAAAAAAAATATCCAAGATTGTTGTTTTTGCTTCAAATATTTTAATTTAAAAAGCCTTCTCTTTTTTAATTACTCACACGGAATGCAAGCATTTAACGGCATATCGTCTGTGTGGGAACTTTGTGGCATAATGGTTCCTTTCAAAAAAATTAATAATTTACCTTTAAATATAGAAAAAAAAAAACAACTGAAATAATTTGAAAATCCCTTTAATATATAATATATCTTCGATAAAAATTCGAATTTTGTTATAATGCATCAGTAAAAAATCAATTTTCTAAAAAGAATTAAAACAAAAAAAGAATAGATGAGTTTCGTTAGATTATATATCAGTACATGTAACCCTTCAAACCTGAAAAGAAATAATGTAGATACGAAAACGGTAAATTTATGGCATTGGTAACACCTCTGGCTTAACGAAAAACATAAAACGTTAGGATGCACATTTCCGCACTTTCTGCAAACTGGATGCTGACTTGAAGGGTAGTTAAACTTTATCTATCTCCACTGCGGTCGGAAAGAATACTCCATTGCTGGTCCTAACACGTCTGCTTAATGTGTATCTGTACTGAAAATTCTGGGGAAACTCGCTATTTAGCTCTTGTAGAGGTCCAGGATCTTACTACCACAAAATATATGTAGCAGCCCCGAGTGTCGTTACCCTTGGGTTTCTCACACCAATTTTTACGGATTGATTTCGTGCATTTATTAATAATTCTGGGTCAACCGTGAGATTTCCTCTTATTGTTGAACCCAGATTCTTTAAAATTTCAAGACACAATCATAAGTTACAAATTTTGTACTTTTATATAGAATCAACATGGAATATACTTTTACTTGAGTTGGGGGTGTATCAGCACTAAAGGTCTTATTCCAACTGACTATAATTTTTTACAACAAATCATACATACTGAACAAAACCAGAGTAAAATAAAAGGATTAACAAAAGGTATATAGAAATCAAGTATCAAGCGATTATTGCAAATGGTGACATTTTAACAGTATGTATACGAGGGGTGATCAAAAAGTTCACGATCTATCTCTATATCTACAAAACCGTAATTCAGATTAGAATGAAATTCCGTACACACATAGCGATATACAAGGTCTATAAATAGCATATGCTGAATAAAATTCTTCTCCTTGTTTGTGACGTCACAATATGAAAATGCCGTCACTATGTAGGTCACTTGTGACGAAAAATGGTTGTCTCAGTCGAACTCGTTCAACAAACAACTATAAAATTTATTGTATATCTTACAAATCCATCTGCAGTATCACAATAATAATTTGTACACAGTTTATTAAGATAAATGAGTTCCTATAAATTCAATTACTGATTTGATGGATCGTCTTAATGAAGGAAGGCAGATGGTTAAAAATGATACTTGTCGTCTTACCCAGCGAAAGCAAGTTTGAAAAGATATGTGTTTTTAATTAAGCAATTTGCTCTCAAAGACCTCCAATTTACACTGTGAAAAAAAAGCTGAATATTTGAACAATAATATAATTATTAAATACCTAAGATATCGTTTTCTTCAGTTTTTAAACATATTAGATATGATTAAAAGAAGGCACCTGATCTCTATCCACCTTGAATAAAGGTCTCTCCTTTTTTTCCCAGAAGATTTGTTTTAATTGTCGCCATGCTTATTTTTACAAAGGATATTCTTGTTACCGAGATTTGACCATTTCTAAGAAATGAACTATTCTTGTCATAAAAATTAACTTAGATGGAAAGAAATATAAAACTCACAAAAATCATTAAACTTTTGTGACAGAACGCTAAGGAGGGGGTCACGGACCGCTAATATCAGGTGATTCGCGCATACACAGAACGGTGGTTGATGTACATTAAAATCGGAGAAGATGAAATTAAAATATAATTAACATTGAAACCAAATATTGTTTCTTTTATGGAAGTTATTCAATTAGTTCGTGAACTTTTTGATCACCCCTCATATAATAGAATTAAAGATGAAAGATTGAGTGTCAATAAATATAAACAGATGTCAATTAAGGAATTAACTATCCAATCTCTGACACTGCCTCAGGTGGGATTAAGGCTGTGCGAAATTTATATAATTTATCATATTTGCCGAAATATAAGAAAAGTTTTGACAACAATTAACACAAAGTCCGAAAAGTTAATTTACACGATAATTTAAAATAAGTAAAAAAAATGTTGTATTTACACTGTAACACATGTATTTGGCTTTACTTCAAATCTTGTTATTCTAATATACCTTCTCTTTTGCCATCTCTTTACATGAAAAAAATCAATATATTTTACATGTAGAACCTTTTCTACACTGCACACTAAAGAGTTACGATTCTATGGGTTTTTTTTGTGGTTTAAAGCGATCTGCCCTTAGATTTAAATTGTAAAAAATAGATATTCATAGAATACTGCACAAGATGTAATCAATTTAAATATTCTTTATATTTCAAAACGCCACGCTATTAGTACATTGACATATACTTTCTCCGTAGAAGCAAACAACTGTGATATCTTTTCAGTGATACTGTGTTGTGTTCATTATTTTCCTTTGGATAAATGGTACGTACTATACAGTAAATATTAAATAAATAAGCTTAAAAGTATTTGCAACCTTAGAGAATATATTTTCTCAATGTCCAAAAAAAAAATTTGTATTGTTGTAGAGAGGGTTCTTAAAGAAAATGTTCAGTGGACTTGAGAAATAGTTGATTTTTTTTAATTGTTAAATGGGTAAAAGTTAAAGTTATCACAACAATAACAAATATTGAATAATGAATTCATATTGTACTCAGAAAACTTCAAGTATTTATATTTATATAAATTTATGTCACGGAATGCAAGCACTTAGCGGCATATCGTCCGTGTGTGGACTTTGTGGCAAAATGGGTTTTTCAATTAAATTTTAATTTACTTTATTATTTAAATGTGATTCTAGTGGTTGGAAAAACACGTAAACAATAATGTATCTGAGATGAAAATTTGTAGTTTAGTTATTAGGGAAGCGTGATAAATCATTTGTCTATAGAATTTAACAACAACAAAAATGTGACGAGTTTTGTTACATAAAATATCATTAAACCTCTAAGCCGTAAAAGAACTAATGTTCATACGAATACAGTATATTGATTACCTTTATCAGGTATCAAGATTCTTGGCTTTTTGAATTATCATTTTTTAAACACTCTTCATATTGCCGTTTCACTACAGAGAAAACATATGTTTTTCAAGAAAATGGATATGTTTAAAAAAAAGTTAAGTTAAAAGACGATTGGTTTCTTTTTCCAAATTTTTAAATGGGTAAAAGTTAAAATAACACATCAATATCGAATTACTAATTCATATTGTAATAAAAAAAAATGTGAGCGTTCAATTTATTATATTTATGTCATGAAATGGAAGCATTTAGCAACACATCGTGTATGTGGGCATTTTGAGGCATATGTGACCTTTTGAAATTAAATTAATAACTTAGCATATGACTTTTAAAAACCAATTTTTATTTTGTGAATATGCCATGTTGAGATTATGTATTTGCGATAAACAATCACATTATCCTAATTTTGGACAAGTAAGAAATAATTTTTCTAAAAAGAAAAAAGATTCGCAACTTTTGTTTTATAGCATATCGGTAACCCTTTAACCCTGAAAAGAAATAATGTGGATACGAAATCGATACATTTATTAAAAAAAAAAATCTAAGATTGTTGGTTTTGCTTCAAATATCTTAATTAAAAGTGCCTTCTCTTTTTTAATATCTCACACGGAATGCAAGCATTTAACGGCATATCGTTTGTGTGGGCACTGTGTGGCATAATGGTTCTTTTCAATAAAATTAATAACTTACCTTTTAATTTGAAAAAAAAATGAAATGATTTAAAATTCCATTTAAAGTATAGCATATCTTCGATAAAAATTCGAATTTTGTTATAATGCATCAGTAAAAAATCATTTTTCTAAAAAGAATTAAAACGAAAAAAGAATAGACAAGTTTCGTTAGATTTTATATCAGTAACCCTTCAAACATGAAGAAATAATGTAAATACGAAAACGGTAAATTTATCAAGTTCAAAAAGTATCCATGATACATGTATTTGGCTTTACTTCAAATATTGTTATTCTAATACTTTCTTTTTTGCCATCTTTTTACCGAAAAAAAATCAACATGTTTTTATGTAGAACTTTCTTTACCTTGCACACTAAAGAGTTTCGATTCAATAGTTTTTTTTTTGCAGTTTAGAGCGATATGCCCTTAGATCTAAATTTTAAAAAATAGACACACTTATTCATATAATAATGCAGGATATGTAATCATTTCAAATATTCTTTATATTGGTATTTATACATGTATTGTAGGGGAATAATTTTTAAATAGCAAGTACTTGTAACAAGATACAATATTTCTAATTTATGCAAAAAACGTTAAAATAAGACTCCCAACAGTACTATCAGTTCTTTGATTTATTTTCCACAAAACGCCTACTATTATCCGCGCCTGGCACACTTAGCAAATAGGAGGTAACTCTGTTTTGTTTACAACTATTTTTAGAACGATAACGGGATCATGAATCTCCTTCTTTGTGTTTTGTACATAAAATAAATCTTTTCAGTTGTTTGAAATAGATAAGTTGATTTGAATTTGTTGTGGTCAATACATGTACGAAAAAGGGCATTTTTTTAATAATAATCATCAATATTAAGATATATTTATCATGTTTATAATTGTCGTAGTTTAGGAAAAACAAACACATACTTTTTTTACATAGATTTTAGAAAAAGGAAAGTGTTTGTAATACATGTAAAAAAAACTTAAGTAGGTTCTAGTTTTCATATATGATGTCTAAGAATTAAACCAATTTTTCAATTTATAATATGCTTGTACTAAAACAATGTACGTACTAATGATAAAAAGGTCATTTGCGAGAAATTCTTCTAATAAAAATCAATTTAATTAAGATCAACTTTACAATTGATGAACTGATATGCCTAAATTTTAAAAATTTTACATTTTTTTACAGTTATTAGAGTATTTTTTTTTTTCGAATTTGTTTGTTTATATACACAGTAAATATTCATCTGGGGCGTTTCAGAAAATGTTGCATATCTTGTCAAAATAATAATTCCATGATACTGCTTTCAAATACTAGGTGATAATAATCGTAAATCTTCTAATCTTAAACTAATAAAGTACAAAAATAATTTTATTTGAGAAATAGGTCATAACGGCCAATAATTTTATTTCAAAAACAAAATAGGCTCAGAGAAGTTTTGTCCCTTTTTTGCCTCTATTGGTCCATGGCCTTTAGAGGCAAAACCAAAATACTCTTTTAGTACCACTAGAGGCAAACGGAAAATATATATGCCTCATATATTTTAATCATCTGGTTACTTTTCATTGATAGTCAGTATATATCTTTATAATTGCTTATTGTAACATATAAAAGATGAAAGAAGCATTAAAA
>PRKT01000483.1:74515-103532 GCA_003671525.1 Saccostrea glomerata
GCAAGGGACTCGGTAGAAGGAATTTGTATGGATCTACTATCCCAGACTTCTCTACAGGCTCCAATACCCTCATCGTGCGGAATATTGGTGTACAAAGATGTGACGTCCATAGTCACGAGGAGGGTATGATCTGGGAGGCCAGTAGAGGGCGTCTTGTTAATGTAGTCCGTGGTGTCCTTGAGATAGGATGGCAAATTCTCTACGTGTGGACGGAGATGTAAATCTATGAATTCAGAAATTTTCTCCGTTGGGTGTCACATTGCGCTGACTATGGGGCGACCTGGCATGCCTTCTTTGTGTATTTTAGGAAGCAGATAGAATTGTCCTGGTCTACAGTCAATAGGATTTAAGGTCTCATAGACGTTGATACCAATCTCATTTTTCTCAAACATATCGTCAAGAGTTTTGGTAATGGCGGTGGAGAATTCTTTAGTAGGGTCAGAGTCCAGTTTCTCATAGAAACGTTCGTCTGAGAGTTGTGTTTGGGCCTCCGCCATGTAAGACTCTTTATCCATTACTACAACTGTGGAGCCTTTGTCTGCTTTCTTGATTACGATGTCATCCCGATTTTTTAATGATTGTAAGGCAGATCTCTCTTCCTTACTTAAATTGTCAAGAACCTTGTCTGGCATTGAAAGGAGCTTCTCTATGTCTGACTCAACGGCGTCAATGTACGACTCAAGCGCGCCGCAATTGCCCGGTGCAGGTTCCAATTCACTCTTGGGCTTATAGAGTTTCTGTTCCTCTAGATCGTGTAAATCTGGCTTGGAAGAGTCGAATGAATTTGCTTCGGAGTCTTTTCTAGAGAAGTGCTCCTTCAAACGAAATTTCTGCGGAAGAATGCTCGGGTGTCCTCTCTGACTTGTTTTTCGTCGACCTCATGTGGCGTGGGGCAGAAATTTAGCCCCTTGGAAAGAAGTGAGGTTTCCGATTCGGAGAGAGGAGCACTAGATGTATTGAGCACTGGGCAGACGTCAGGAGTCTGTATGGGTCCGTCCTTCGCGGTTGTCTTAATGCGTTTGAAGCGTCTCGAGCGGGGTTTGAGAAGTTGAAATGGCCGTTTTCAATTTTGTATTAGGACGTTTTGAGAGAAGATAAGTTAAAGTTGCCGAATGTTTCTTAAGAAGTTGAAAAATGTGAGAGTGTATGAATGATATAAGACAGACTCAAATAAATAGTAAGACAAGAAGGTAACCTGGGAGAAAATGTGTCTTAAAAGTTTCAATTATCACAAAGAGAACTTTAAATATTTTATTAATAGTTATTTTATCAAAAGCTACAGCATCAAATTAATTTGAATATCTAGGATTGCTTCGTGCAATAAACTTCATTTTAATCTATTTAATATTATATTTCTAAAAAATATAATCACACAATGATTTTTTAAGTTCTATGATTTACATCTATCATGCTTTAAAATTTAGACACTTACATCAGTAAGGGATGAAGACTTTGATTTTTCCATTTTCCTGAACAAATTCAGACAATAAACTTTTTGAAATTCAAATTCGAGGAAGTGCTGAAAGAAATATAAACAACAATTTAAAAATTATCATACATGCAATCGTTCAACATCGAGATTCTTGAAACATTTTACTTTGCAGTTTAAAAAAAAAATAAGCTTTTAAATACACAGGCTCCTTCAAATCACAAATAACATAAATATTACTACCTCACGGTCTGGGTTAGAAAATTTCGACTAAACTCTTCAAAGCTGTAGTAAATTTGAATGTTAATACTGTGTGATTTTCGAAAAGTTTATTCTTAAAATAAATCCAACACATTGGAAATTCTTAAAATAAAGACAACGCATAAAAATAGTTTTATTAGCTCACCTGAGCCAAAGGCTCAAGTGAGCTTTTCTGATCACAATTTGTCCGCTGTCTGTCGTCGTTGTCGTCGTAGTCGTCGTCGTTGTCGTAAACTTTTCACATTTTCATCTTCTTCTCAAGAACCACTGGGCCAATTTCAACCAAACTTGCTACAAAGTATCCTTGGGTAAAGGGGATTCAAGTTTGTGCAAATGAAGGGCCACGCCCTTTTCCAAGGGGAGATAATTATGAATTAGAGAAAAATTAATGGCATTTTTAAAAAATCTTCTCAAGAACCACTGGGACAGGAAAGATGAAACTCATGTGGAATCATCCTCAGATAGTGTAAATTCAAGTTTGTTCAAATCATGACCCCAGGGCTAGGGTTGGGCCAAAATGGCTGACCAAAGTTTTACATAGGAATATATAGTGAAATCTTTTAAAATCTTCTTTTCAAGTACTTAAAAGCCATGATTAGTAATATTTATATGGAATCATCCTCAGATAGTGTAGATTCTAGTTCGTTCAAATCATGATCCCCCGGGGTGTTAAAATTCAAGCCCCCCTCCCCCCTACCTCAGTAAACTTTCAGTTCTGATCTGATATGTGCTTTTTCCTAGCCGATGTGCTCAGGTGAGCGCTGTGGCCCCTGGGCCTCTTGTTTTTAGAAAAGAAGAAGAAAATTTGAAGAAATTTATCTTTTTAAGTCAATGACAAAGCAAACTCACGTGTGGTATAATATATATCAATGTCTGCTTATCAAAAAAAAGATTAGACGCAACGTGAGGTTTAGGTTTACTTTGATGATTATTTTAACTAAGAGATAGAGAGGTTGTCAAGTAGTTCTTGGACCAATGCAATAAAATCAATACCATGTAGATTATTTTTATAAACTTAACCAGGATCATTTATAAAGCATACAAAGATTTAAGAATTTTTAAAAATCTTAGCTTGAGACGTTGATTATTAAGGTCTTTTGTCTTTCACGGAAGACCTTATAGTGATTCTAGTGTTTTTGTGAAGGTCTATATGGTCTTCACTTAAGACCTTATTTTCTTAAACAGTATCACCTGAAGTGAAACGACAATGATTATAACTTTATTCATCACAAAGAAATTTGGGGAAATTCCCTTTTCGGTTCCAAGTCTTGGAAAGTTTCCAAGAAGTCCATTTAGTTAAGGTTTTTCGACTTCCTTCGGAAAGTCTTAATGTTTTCCGTCTGTTTTCTATTATTAAGATCTTTTGGATTCCGCGGAAGACCTTACAGTTATTCGTAGATTTCTTTTCTCCACATTTCTTATTAGGGTTTTTCGAACTTCCGCTTCGGAACACCCTGCTCTTATTCTACTGTTTCTTTCTTATTTTATTTTTTCCGATGATTTTTGACTAGCGAATTCTCAAAGACCTTTCGTCCGATTGCTATGAAACTTGCAGGTTAGATACATTGTATTAAAACCTAACAACGGTTTTCTCAGGTTTTTTTTTATATATATATATATATCACCTTATAAAAGAATATCAGGTCGTCAATTTCAAATAAATCATGGGTGTCAGCAGCTTTTATACAAACATTTTAATTTTCCTGATCATTATATTTTGTCATTGAAAGTTAGAATTCTCGAAAAAAAAATTGTCACCACACAAACAGTCCATCACTGAGTACACCTTTCAGTAGACAACGAGACTTGGATTAGAAAACTAGGGACAGTCTTTCCCCATGGATGTAATGACAATGTCGATAGTGTTGGAAATCTCTCCAGTCCACAGTTTAACAATGTAAATGTGATGAGACTTTTTAACCAGACAAAGAGACGTTAGCGTAGCCATGCACTGGTCGTACAATATATCTTTAATACAAGATGTCTCTTTTGATTCATTACTACCTTATGCAAATCAACAGTTAGGTCTACATCATATTCGCATCATACTTTACTCTGTCCTTTTGAAACTTTTAAATAGTCTCCTTGAAAAGGTCAAGGAAAGTTCATTTTGAATTCCTCGACGCCAAAATATATAGGCCTGGATCTGTGATTATGTATATTGCAAATCATAGCTAGATTCTAACCCCCCCCCCCAGTTTTACTGAAGAAATTGCAACTACGGTATTAAAACAAACCGATTTTTCCTTTAACTTCAATACCTGGTATGCCAATAAAGAAATCGACGTGGTTAATACAAGTAACATTCTCAAACACAAAAGGCTCCAGTCTTTTTTTCCAACATATTTCAAGATAAAGACTACACCTTTTATTTCCTTCAAATATACATCTACTATTGCTTCCTAACTTTTTAATTACAAAAAAAATGTAAACGGCTATTTTTTAAAATATATTTACTTTATTTATATATCTTACCTGAACTTCGAAAATGTAGTTATTCCAGACATAAATCGATCCAAAAATATAGAGAACAATCCATATAATACGTAATGGTATTCGCATTAACGAGCTTCGATGTCGACAGTGAATAAAACTTTCGTCTTTTTAGAATTTAAGTAAGTTGAATGCAAAAACTATTTCTTCTGCCTGCAGTCGCCCGTATTTAAAAAAGATATTTTTGCACCCTTACGGAGATCCTGTGGAATTGTCGCCCTCTCCAGAAAATATCAGATTAAAAAAAATCGGAAAGGGTTATATTATTGCAGCTAATTGGTTATCATATCTATATTGGATTCCGAAACCTCATAAAAATCCTTTCAAACAAAGATATACGCGTTGAAAAAGATGCGTGTGTTTCTGATTGACAATACTGTAATATATCACTTGATTTGTAAACGTAATATTATGCGGTCGTCTAATTCTCATTCTTGTTAAATCTATGCTCTACATGTGCCAGCCAGAAAAGTTGTTAGTTTATGATTTTATTGAAAATGATATGTCAGCTTATCTAGATACGATTTTAGTAATAGCTGTTATCATCATTTTTTTTTACCAAATGTCACTTCATGTAATATCGTAGGATTTATAATACCGGTATTGGGGAATAGAGTGTGGATTTTACATTTTATGCTTTGGAAGCCATCATGAAGAACACAAAAAAGTAGAAATCTTAGAAAATAGCAGCATCAAAATACAAGATCTTGAAAAAGATTTCGAAGAACTAGAGCGGCAAATTTATTCCTAATATGAAGAAATTGCTTTAGATATAAAGCTTGACAAAGCAAACTTAGAAACACATTACGCGAAACTTACTTTAGCGGTTGATAAACTGGGAGAAAATTTGCAAAGAGAAATAACAAAAATTGTAAATAAAGGAAAATGTGACATTGAGGATATGAAAAGCAAACACATTGCAACATTGATAAAGCAGGAAGATGAAATAATGCACATTAGCTCTGAGCTTAGGCAGATCATTTCTGATCTGAAAAAAGTAATAGAATCCAATGATGTGTCTTTAGCATCTGCATACAAATCAAGAAATGCAGAATTCCGTAGATTTCCTCCTAAGATTGAAATTTCAAAGCCGATTTTTTCGCCTCGCCAGATTCATAAAGAACAGGTCACTCGAATATTAGGCCCTCTTTCAGACATATCCATAGCAATAGACGAAAACGGCTACACTTTGAAAACACAGGAATCTGTGTCCTCTCTGCCACACAAACCTTTGCTAGATGAACAAAAGCTCTTGAAGACCATAAACACTGAACACGCACTTCTGTTTCGTGTTACATGCATCAGTGATGAGGAAATCTGGACAGGTGGGAGCCACGGCATGAAACTTTACACACCTAATGGCAAAATACTGAAGACTATCACAACAAAGTCTGGTATCTGGCCTTTTGACATAGCGGTGACAAAGGGTGGAGAATTGGTTTACACTGATCCTGATTTAAGAACGGTAAACGTTGTGAAGAAAAAACACATACAGGAATTAATCCAACTAAAGGGATGGGTGCCTCGACATGTCTGTAGTACGCTTGCTGGAGACCTCCTCGTAACCATGTTCCATGAAAAAAATGAACAATCAAAAGTCGTTCGTTACTCTGGCCCAGCAAAGAAACAAACTATTCAGTTCGATGAGAAAGGTAAGCTGCTGTATTCACCTGAAGGTACCAAATACAAATATATAGCAGAAAATAGGAACCTTGATATCTGTGTGGCTGATAATGGAGCTGATGCAGTGGTGGTGGTCAACCAGGCTGGAAAACTTAGATTGCGTTCACCAAGAGTTCGTTCAAACCACGAGGAATTACGACAGACAGCCAGAGTAGGATTCTAGTATCATCAGATGAAACACATGGTCGCGTACTTATCATAGATCAAGATGGACAGTTTCTCCGTATGATTAAAAACATTGATTTAATGTATGCAATGTGTTTATGTGTTGACACTCACGATATACTCTATGTGCCAGAACATGACAGTGCTAAAATCAGAAAAATAAAATATACATAAAAAATTCAACAGAGAAAAGAAATGGGTTTATGCCTCATTTGGGTAAGGGTTAAAAAGCTGACATTCACTGCGTTGTTAAATGGCAATTGCTGTTAAATACACATTAAAGAAAATGTTGCTTGACAATGTTAAATGTATCGATAAAAGTGTATCTAGATTTTTTGTTTCATATAAATTATTACTAGTATATGTATTTGCTTTATACTTTATTAAGAATTCTAGTAGTTTCTTAAGATTACATTGTACTAGTACATGTATGTTTTTTTAATATAATGATGTGAACAACGGTAAAAGTAAAGCTATTATCAGCGATATTTGTTTTTTTTTTCAAACTTTAAAGTCATGTTTATATTTCTTTCATTGAATTATACAAACAGGCCCTAAGTCTACAATATGAGGTTAATACCCTAACAAACAAAAAAATACAATAATTAACTATAGTATAGTGATACCTAAACTTACTTATATGAAGCTTTATACTTTCAAACTTTATTTGAAGATTACGAACATTAATATTTATTAAACTACATACCACGTGATTTTTTTTTGGTAAGAAAAAACATGTGAAAGAAAGGTTTTTATAGTCCTCAGTCTTATTTTAACCCAATTCCCATGTTAAAAACTATGACCACAGTAATTATAAGTAAATCTCAGCATCGACAGTACAGCACTCAACAGTATTTAGCAGACTCAACAGTAAAGACGACAGTGATTATCATTATTTATAAGAATCAATCTAAAATTATCAGCAACAACAGTAATAATAACAGTAAATATAAGTAATTATCAGCAAGAACAGCACCGTATCAGTAGTTATCAAACATATCAGTAAAATTTGGGATTCTCGGCAATTTTTTCGTCCAGCAGTGATATACAAGAAATAATTCTTTTTATATCAGGAAATTCTGAAACGATGCAAGCATTAACAATCAAGTTTATAAAATAAGGATATCAACAGTCAGTCTCGTTAAAATTCACCATTTTGCCAATTCTATGGTCCATATAACATTCATCAGTAAATATAGTCTCGGCTGAGACTCTGTGACCTAAGTGAATAGCAACTGTTCCTTCGCGATGCACTCGGCACCTGAAGTGAAACTTGCGAATCCTTCGGATGAGACCTAGGCTTAAAATCCGAAGTCCTTAAAATGTCATGATAAAGATCCTTCACTGCTCAATGGCCCCGAGTGCCCAGTAAAGGTCAAAATTTGAAGCCCTTCACAGGTTTATGGTGTCTCCACCTAAGTGAAAAATTCTCGAATGGGACATAACTACAATCAATCCATTACTAGAATTTCATTTGCAAGGGATGTTGTATCCGTATGGGGATTCAGACTCACTTTCATTCTTGGGAATATCAAAAATATTTGATAAGAAATTTTCTCAAAAAGAAGTTTCAAGTATATCCGTAATTTTTATTTTACCTGAGCTGAAAGCTCTAGTGAGCTATTCTGATCACAATCTGTCTGTAGTCCGTCTTTTTATCTGTAAACTTGTCACATTTTCGACTTCTTCTCCAGATCCACTGAACCAATTTCAACCAAACTTGCCACACTGTATCCTTGAGTGGAAGGGATTCATCTTCCCTTGGACACCGTTAATCTGCCTTGACCTTAACATTTTACTTGAGTATAAAAAATACCCTTTGTCACACTTTTCAACAGTTAGTCCCATCGATTTCAAATTTCTTTTTTTAGCGTTTCATATTTCAATTATATTCCCTGAGACGAGATCTTTCTTTGGGTAACATAAATTTATCTCTTGACTTTGACCTTGGATTCGGACTAAGGAACTTAATCCTTTTGCCATAAGCTGCAATACTGGGGCATCAGTGTTTCACAAACAAATCTTGTTCAATAACCAAACTGGACTTGTGTTGAACCTAAATCGCCCAGAAACGGGGTAAAATGGGCCCCTTTTGAGACAAGAAATCAACAGGGGGTGTTTTCATGCCCAAATGTCTTTGCCTACCCTTAGTGGCACAATTCCTAGTTTTGGCACCAGGCACCCTCACAAGACTCCCATAGTTCATATATGTAACAGAAAATGGGGTTAGATGTGGCGACCTGGCACCAAGAAATGGTGTGAATTGGGTAGCTTTTGAGAGCGGATATCAACAGGGGTGCCTTCGAGCCCTAATGTCAAAGGCTTCCCTAAGTAGCACAATTCCTAGTTTGGGCGCCAAGCGCCCTTTCTAGACCACTATAGTACATACATGTAGCAGAGAATAGGGTGGGATTGGGCGCCTTGGCGCCAAGAAACGGGGTAAAATGCGTCCCTTTTGAGACAAGAAATCAACAGGGGTGTTTTCATGCCCTAATGTCTTGGGCTCCCCTAATAGGCACAATTCCTAGTTTTGGCACCAGGCACCCTCACTAGATTCCCATAGTTCATATATGTAACAGAAAATAGGGTTAGATGTTGCGCCCTGGCACCAAGAAACGGTGTGAATTAGGTAGCTTTTGAGACCGGTTATCAACAGGGGCGCCTTCGAGCCCTAGTGTCACAGGCTTCCCTAAGTAGCACAATTCCTAGTTTGGGCGCCAGGCGCCCTCTCTAGACCCCTATAGTACATACATGTATCAGAAAATAGGGTTGGATTGGGCGCCTTGGCGCCCAGAAACGGGGTAAAATGGGCCCCTTTTGAGACAAGAAATCAACAGGGGTTTTTTCATGCCCTAATGTCTTGGGCTCCCCTAAGTGGCACAATTCCTAGTTTTGGCACCAGGCACCCTCACTAGACTCCCATAGTTCATATATGTAACAGAAAATAGGGTTGGATGTGGCGCCCGGGCACCAAGAGAGGGTGTGAATTGGGTAGCTTTTGAGACCGGATATCAACAGGGGCGCCTTCGAGCCCTAGTGTCACAGGCTTCCCTTAGTAGCACAATTCCTAGTTTGGGCGCCAGGCGCCTTCTCTAGACCCCTATAGTACATACATGTATCAGAGAATAGGGTGGGATTGGGCGCCTTGGCGCCCAGAAACGGGGTAAAATGGGTCCCTTTTGAGACAAGAAATCAACAGGGGTGTTTTCATCCCCTAATGTCTTGGGCTCCCTTAAGTGGCACAATTCCTAGTTTTGGCACCATGCACCCTCACTAGACTCCCATACTTCATATATGTAACAGAAAATGGGGTTAGATGTGGCGCCCTGGCACCAAGAGAGGGTGTGAATTGGGTAACTTTTGAGACCGGATATCAAAAGGATCGCATTCGAGCCATAGTGTCACAGGCTTCCTTAAGTAGCACAATTCTTAGTTTGGGCGCCAGGCGCCCTCTCTAGACCCCTATAGTACATACATGTAGCAGAGAATAGGGTTGGATTGGGCGCCTTGGCGCCCAGAAACGGGGTAAAATGGGTCCCTTTTGAGACAAGAAATCAACAGGGGTGTTTTTATGCCCTAATGTCTTGGGCTCCCCTAAGTGGCACAATTCCTAGTTTTGGCACCAGGCACCCTCACTAGACTCCCATAGTTCATATATGTAACAGAAAATGGGGTTAGATGTGGCGCCCTGGCACCAAGAAACGGTGTGAATTGGGTAGCTTTTGAGACCGGATATCAACAGGGGCGCCTTCGAGCCCTAGTGTCACAGGCTTCCCTAAGTAGCACAATTCCTAGTTTAAGTCACGGGCTCCCCTAGGTAGCACAATTCCTAATTTTGGCGCCAGGCGCCCTCTCTAGACCCCAATAGTACATATATGTATCAGAGAAAAGGGTTGGATTAGGCGCCCTGGCGCCCAGACAAAGGGTTAATTGGGTCCCTTTTGAGACAAGAAATCAACAGGGGTGTCTCCATGCCCTGGTTTTATATACATGTGCGTGTATTTTTTCATGGAAATATATAGTTTTGATCGAATGACAGAATTTATTTTACTTAAACCATTTCTGGAAGATCGCAGGTATTACTGATCAATTTCATTTCTAAATTATGTCATTATCAAAACTGCAGGATATTTAGTCTTTGAAAGACATTATTTTAAATTCATTTTTATTTACAAGAATAATTAAATCGTTTATACATACCTCTTGTGGAAAAAAATAAAAAGGAGATTTTAGCTTTCTAAATGATATTGCTTTAATAAAATCTACTAAGTTTCTAGATAGAGAATTTACAACGATCTTAAATCTTTGACACAGGAACAGGTGCCTGTCTCTGATAATTGTCATCATCCCGATAGGAGATGTGTAATTAATTAGTCTGTCCCCAAAATCCGTGCAACTTACATAGAATATACAAAATATACAAGATATGTACACATCGCAGCGCCTCGATACAAAAGGTGAACTGATTGTCCCATCGATTTTTATAAATTGATTGATTTTAAATCCAATTCTTTCTCCAAAAGAAGTCGTAGCACAATTGATAAGGTAGCGGACACCTAAGAAGGAAACCAGGGTTCGTTTCTGGGCATTGCAGCATTATTTTTTTTTTTCTGGTATTAATTTTTTTCTTATTTTTTATTCGTAATTAGATACTTTTAATGCTATTATACGTGGAAAAAGTGAAATAAAAGTTTTAGGTAAAACAATAAGCCGATTGTTCAATAAAAAGATTCAACTGAATGATCACGGAAAGGTCACTGAATTGTATATGTCATTTAGTCGACTGAATTGTAACTGAATGATCACGGAAAGGTCACGGGAAAGGGTCTTTCAGTGACCTTTCAATGACCATTCAGCGGCCATTCCGCCACCATTCAGTCGACTGAGAGGTGAATTTTTTTTATCCTGTGCTCCTACCTGTCCTGTAGTAATGGGTAGACTTTATCAATAACCTAGGTTACTGGTATCTTACAAGTCTTGTAGTACTCGGTAGACCGTATCGATAACCAAGTGTACTTGTCTCTTACCTGTCATGTAGTACTTGGTAGACCGTATCAAAAGGTTAGGGTACTGGTCTCTCTGTCTTGCGGTACTCCGTAGTCCGTATAAATAGCGTAAGGTATTAGTCTCTTACCTATCTTGTAGTTCTCAGTTATATTTAGCAACGGTATAGGGTACTGGTCTCCTACCTGTCCTGTAGTACACGGTCGACCATATCAATAGCCTAGGGTACTGTCCTCTTGTTACACGTCTTGTAATACTCGGTAGACCGTGTCCATAGCCTAGGATACTGGTCTGCTCCTTTTTCTGTAGTCCTTGGTAGACTGTATCAATAGCGCAGGGTACTTGAATCTTACGTGTTTTATAGTATTATCTGTCATGTGGTATTCAGTGGACTCTATAATTTCCCTAGGGTACTGGTCTCATACTTGTCTTGTAGTACTCAGCAGACCGTATCAATAGTCTAAGGTCCTTTGTTCTTTCCTGTGTTGTAGTACTCAGTAGGCCGTATCAATGGCCGAAGGTACTGAACTCTCAGTATGTGTCTTACAGTACTTGGTAGACTCTATCAATAGCCTAAAGTACTGGTCTTTTACTAGTCTTATTTTACTCTAGACTGTATCAATAGCCTATGGTACTGGTATCTTACCCGTCCTTTAATACATGTACTTGGTAGACCATATCAATAGCCTAGGGTTCTGGTTTCTTATCTTTCTTGTAGTATTTAGTAGACCGTATATATAGCCTTGTGTACTGTATTTTTACCTGTCTTATAGTACTCGTTGGACCTTGAGTGTAACCAGTTTTGAAGTACTCAATAGACCGTATCAATATCTTAGGATACTGGATTCTTACCTCTCTTGAAGTATTTAGTATACCGTATCAATGGACTCTTACTACTTGTATTTTAGTTCTCGGTAAACGGTATCAATAGCCTAGGGTGCTGGTCTCTAACCTGTCCTGTTGTACTTGGTAGTCCATATCAAATACTTATAGTACTGGAATCTTTCATTTCTTTTAATACACGATAGACTGTATCAGTTGCCTAGGGTACTGGTCTCTAACCTGTCCTATAGTACTTGGTAGACCATCTCAAAAGCCCATAGTACTGGAATCATTCCTTTCTTATAATACACGGTAGACTGTATCAATAGCATAGGCTACTGGTCTCCTGACTGTCCTGTAGTACTCAATAGACCGTATCAATAGCCTAATGTACTCGATTCTTACCTGTTTAGTTGTACTTGGCAGACAGTTTCAGCATCGTGGGGTACTGGATTCCTACCTGCCTTGTAGTTCTGGGCGGACCGTTTAAATAGCTAAGGGTACAGGTTTCTGTAGTCCTGTAGTACTTGGTAGACTGCATCAATGGCTAAGGGTATTGAAATCCTTCCTATCTTGTAGTACTTATTAGACTGTATCAATAGCGTACTGGTCTTCTTCCTGTCTTGTAATACTCAATGGACCGTATCAGTTGCATAGCGTACTGGTCTTTTACCTGTCTTGTAGTACTCAGTAAACCGTATCACTAGTCCAGGGTACTAGATTTTTACCTGTTTTGTTGTTCTCGGTAGACAGTATCAGTATCGAAGGGAACTTGACTCCAACCTTTCTTGTAGTATTTGGTAGACCGTATAAATAGCTTATTGTACTGGTTTCTTTCCTGTCTTGTAGTACTTGATAAATCAAAGCAATGGTCTAAGGTGCTGGACATTTAGTACATGTACCTTGTTCTGTACTTGGAAGACCATATCAATAGCCTAGAGTACTGAACTCTTACCAGTCTTGTAGTACTCAGCATATCTTATCAATAGCCTATGATACTGGATTCTTACCACTGTTCTAGTACTCGGTAGTCTGCTTCAATTGTGTAGGTACTGGACTCTTAGTACCTGTCTTGTAATTTCGGTAGACGGTATCAATTGCCTATAATACTGGTGTCTTACCAGTCTTGTACTACTTGGCAGACAGTATCAATAGCCTAGATACTGGTATCCTATCTGTTCTGTAGTACTTGGTAGACCACATCTATAGCCTAGTATACTGGCCTCTTACCTGCCCTGTAGTACCAGTACTTGGTGAACCGTTTCAATAGCGTAGGGTGCTGGTTTCTTACCTGTCTTGTAGAACTCAGTGAATCGTATCAATTTCCAAGGTACTTGTCTCATTCCTGTCTTGTAGTACTCGGTGGGCCGTATCAATAACCTGGGGGTACTCCATTATTACCTGTCTTGTGGTACACGGTAGACAGTATCAATGGCCAACGGCACTGGACTCTTGAGTATTTGTCTTGTAGTACTCGGTAGACCGTATCAATAGTATAGCGTATTGGATTCTTACCTTACCTTGTAGTACTTGGTAAACCATATCAGTGTCCTCAGTTACTGGACTCTTAATGCCTTCCTTATAGTACTTGAAGACCCTATCAATAGCTTAGGGTACTGGACTCTTACCAGTTTTGAAGTATTAAATAGACCGTATCAATAGCCTAGGGTACTCAATTCCTACCTCTCTTGTAGAATTTGGAAAACTGTATCAATGCCTTTAAGTACTGGACTCTTAATACCTGTCTTGTAGTTCTCGGTAAACGGTATTAGTAGTCTAGGACCTCGTAAAACCGGTCTTGTAGTACTTGGAAGACTGTATCATAACCTTAAGGTACTGGTTTCTTACCTGTCCTGTAGAACTGGGTACTCTCTATCAATAGCCTAGGGTATTGAAATCGTACCTCTCTTGTAGTAATCAGTGAACCGTATTCAATTGCCTAGGGTAGTGGTCTATTACCTATCTTGTAGTACTCAATAGTTTGTATTAATCTCCTAGGGTACACGATTCTTACCTGTCTTGCAGAATTCTGTAGACCGTATCAATGGCCTAAGGTACTGGACTCTTATTATTTTTCTTGTCTTACTTGGTAGACCGTATCAACAGATTAGCGTACTGGTCTTAAAATAGTCTTGTAGTACTCGGTAGATGGTGTCAAAAGCCTAGGGTACTGGTTTCCTATCTGTGATGTAGTACTTGGAAGACCGTATCAATAGCCTAGAGTACTGGCTTCTTTTAACCAGTCTTTTAGTACTTGGTAGACCGTATCAATAGCCTTGCGAACCAGTCTCTAACCTGTACTGTAGTATTTATTTATTGATTTATGATTGATTATATATGGTTTAACGTCCCTCTCCAGAATACTTCACTGATATGGAGACGTCACTATTGCCGGTGAAGGGCTGCAAATTTAAGATTTTGCTCGGCACTCAAGGCCTTTGAGCAGTGAGGGGTCTTTATCATGCCACACCTGTTGTGACACGGGGCCTGGGTTTATACGGTCTCATCCGAAGGACCGCCCCATTTAGTCGCCTTTTACGACAAGCAAGGGGGTACTGAGGACATATTCTAACCATGACCCCCACGGGGCCTGTAGTATTTAGTAGACCCTATCAATAGTCTATAGTGCTTGACTCTTACATGTACTTGTCTTGTAGTACATTGTAGACAGTATACTGGTTTTTTATCTGTGTTGTAGTACTGCGTAGACTGTATAAATAGCCTTGGTTGCTGGATTTTTACCTGTCGTTTAGTACTCGATGAACCATATAAATAGCCTAGGGTACTGTTCTCTCACCTGTCCTATAGTACTGAGTAGACTCTATTAATAGTCTAGGGATCTAAAGTTTTACCTGTCTTGTAGTACTCTTTCGACTGTAAACTATCAATCGCCTAGGGACTGGTCTCTTACCTGTCGTGTACGTAGTTCTCGGTAGACTGTAGCAGTAGTAGGGTGCTGGTCTCTTATCTGTCTTGTAGTTTTAGGTAAAGTGTATCAAATGCCTAGAGTTCTGGTCTTTTACCAGTTTTGTAGACAGTACTCGGTTGTCCAAACAAAAGCTTAAGGTACTGGACTCTTAGTACTCGCTTGTAGTACTCGGTAGAACGTATCAATAGCTAACAGTACTGGTCTCTTACCAATCTGGTATTACTTGGTATACTTGTAGTAGTTGGTTGACCTTATCAATAGCCTTGGGTATTGCCTTCTTTTTCCAGTCTTGTAGTACTCTTTAGACGATCAGCATTCTAGGGTACTGGACTCTTTCCTGTCTTTTAGTACTCAGTAGACCGTATCAGTTGCCTAGGGTACTCTATTCTTACCTGTCTTGTAGTACATGTACTCGGTAGACTGTATTAATGGCCGAAGGTACTGGACTCATAGTATCTGTCTTGTAGTTTTGGTAGACCGTATCAATAGCCTAGGGTACTGGACTCTTACCAGTTTTGAAGTACTCATAAGACCGTATCAATAGCCTAGGATACTGGATTCTTACCTCTCGTATAGTATTCGGTAAACTGTATCAAATGCCTTTAGTACTGAACTCTTAGTACCTGTCTTGTAGTACTCGGTAGACGGTATCAATAGATTAGAGTACTGCTCCCTTACCAGTCTTTCAGTACTCAGAAGACCTTATCTATATCTTATGGTACTGATATCTACTGATCCTACCTGTCTTATAGTCCTCAGTAGAGTGTATCAATACCCTAAAGTACTTGATTCCTGTCTTTTAGTACACGGTAGACAGTATCAATGTTCAAAAGGTACTGGACTCTTAGTACCTGTCTTGTAGTATTCGGTAGACCGTATCAATAGCCTATGGTACTGGTTTCTACCTGAACTGTAGTACTGAGTAGAGCGTATCATTAGCTTATGGTACTGAAATCTTACCTGTCTTGTAGTACTCAGTGTACCGTATTCAATTGCCTAGGGTAATAGTCTCTTACTGAATTGTTGTACTCAGTAGTCTGTATCAATAGCCTAAGGCACTCGACTCTTATCTGTCTTGTAGAATTTTGAAGACCATATCAATGACCTAAGGTACTTCACTAGACTAGGTAGTATTTCTCTAGTAGTACTTTGTAGACTGTATCAATAACCTAAAGTACTAGTCTTTTACCAGTCTTGTAGTACACGGTAGATCGTATCAACAGCCTAGGGTACTGGTCTACCATCTGTGTTGAAGTACTTGGCGGACCGTATAAATAGCCTATGGTACTAATTAAACTCTTACCACTCTTTGAGTACTCAGTATACCGTATCAATGAACTAGGAAACTGGATTTTTACCTTTCTTGTAGTACTCAGTACTCTGTATCAATGTCTTAAGGTACAGTACTCTTAGTTCCTGTCTAGTAGTACTCGGTAGACCTTATCAATAGCCGAGAGTACTGGTCCCTTATTACCGGTCTTGCAGTATTCGGTAAACCGTATCAATAGCCTAGGGAACTGGTTTCTTACCTGTACTTTAGTATTTGGTACTCCTTATCATTAGCCTATAGAACTGGACTCTTACCTGTTTTGTAGTAAAAAGTAGACCGTATGAATGGCCTAGGGTACTTGTCTCTCACCTGTCCTGTAGTACTAAGTAGACCCTATCAATAGTCTCGGAGTACTTTGAGGCATATATAGTCTTTTGAAATTAAATTAATAACTTAGAAAATAACTTTTAAAAACCAATTTTAAGTTTGTGAATATGCCATGATGAAATCATGTATCTGCGATACGTAATTCCATTATCCTTATATTGGAGAAGTAAGAAAAAATGTGTCTACAAAATTTAACAACGAAAAATGATTATGGCCTTTTGGTATATAGCATATCAATAGCTTTTTAACCCTGAAAAGAAATAATGTCGATACGAAATCGATAAATTTATTAAATTAAAAAAAAAATATATGCAAGATTGTTGGTTTTGCTTCAAATATTTTAATTAAAAGAGCTTTCTCTTTTTAACCTCTCACACGGAATGCAACCACTTAACGGCATACACTGTATAATCTGTGTTGGAACTTTGTGTTGTGATCATTATTTTTTGTTGGTTAAATGTTGCGTACTATACAGTGAATATCAAATAATTAAGCTTACAAATATTAACACCCTCATAGAATATATTTTTCTCAACGTCCAAAAATAATATTGTAATGTTATAGAGAGGGTCCTTAAAGAAAATGTGGTGTAAAATTAGTAGACTTGAGAAATGGTTGATTTCTTTATTTTTAAATTGGTAAAAGTTAAAGTTATCAAAACAATAACGAAAAAAAAAATTGTACTCAGAAAACTGCAAGGATTCAAAATGATATCAATTTATGTCACAGATTGCAAGCACTTAGCGGCATATCGTATGTGTGGGGACTTTGTGGCAAAATGGGTTTTTCAATTAAATTTTTTAATTTACTGTTTTATTTAAATGAAATTCTAATGGTTAAAAAACACGTAAACAAAAATATATCTGCGATGAAAATTTGCAGCATAGTTATTAGGGAAGCATGATAAAGTATTTGTCAATAGAAATTAACCATTTTAAAATGTGACGAGTTTCGTTAAATTAAATATCATTAATCCTCTAAACCGTAAAAGAACTAAATAAATGTTCCTACGAATACACTATATTGATTACATGTACCTTTAAAAAGTATTCAAGAGTCCTGTCTTTGCTTGAAATATCTTTTTTTTTTTAAACACTCTTGTCATTGTCGTTTCACTACAGAAAAAATGTCGGGATGGTTTTCAAGAAAATGTATCGAGAAAATAAGTAAAAGTTGAAGTAAAACATCAATATCGAATTGTTAATTCATATTGTAAAAAAAAAAGATGTGCGTTCATTTTTTTTATATTTATGTCATGAAATGCAAGCACTTGGGGACATATCGTGTATGTGGGCAGTTTGAGGCATATATGACCTTTTGAAATTAAATCAATAACTTAGCGTATGACTTTTAAAAACCAATTTTTATATTGTGAATATGCCATGATGAAAGTATGTATCTGCGATAAACAATCGCACAATCCTTATATTGGAGAAGTCAGAAATATTTTTTTTAACAAAACTTACAACAAAAAGAGATCGGCGACTTGTGTTATTTAGCATATCAGTAACCCTTTAACTTTGAAAAGAAATAATGTGGATACGAAATCGATACATTTATTAAATTGAAAAAAAAAAACAATCCAACATTGTTGTTTTTGCTTCAAATATTTTAATTTAAAAATCAATTTCATTTTAATTACTCACACAGTATGCAACCATTTAACGGCATATCGTCTGTGTGGGAACTTTGTAGCATAATGGTTCTTTTCAAAAAATTAATAATTTACCTTCAAATAAAAAAAACAAAATAAATGAAATAATCTGAAAATCCGTTTCATATATGATATATCTTCGATAAAAATTCGAACTTTTGCTATAATGCATCAATATTTTTTTTTTATTATTTTTCGAGTTATAATTTTTTAAACACTCTTCATATTGCCATTTCACTTCAGAGAAAATATCGGAAAAATCTATGCATTTATTAAATTGAAAAAAAAAACATCCAAGATTGTTGTTTTTGCTTCAAATATTTTAATTTAAAAATCCATTTCTTTTTAATTACTCACACGGAATGCAACCATTTAACGGCATATCGTCTGTGTAGGAACTTTGTAGCATAATGGTTCTTTTCAAAAAATTAATAATTTACCTTCAGATAAAAAAAAAAATAAATAGAATAATCTGAAATACTTTTCATATATAATATATCTTCGATAAAAATTCGAACTTTTGTTATAATGCATCAATTAATTTTTTTTTTATTTTTGGAGTTATGATTTTTTAAACACTCTTCATATTGCCATTTCACTACAGAGAAAATATCGGGATGTTTTTCAAGAAAATGTATATGTTTAAAAAAAGTTAAGTTAAAAGACAATTGATTTCTTTTTCCAGATTCTTAAATGGGTTAAAGTCAAAGTAAGTCATCAATATCAAATTATAAATTCATATTGTAATAAAAAAAAGATGTGAGCGTTCAATTTATTATATTTATGTCATGAAATGGAAGCACTTAGCAACACATCGTGTATGTGGGCATTTTGAGGCATATGTGACCTTTTGAAATTAAATTAATAACTTAGCATATGACTTTTGAAAAACGAATTTTACTTTGTGAATAAAAATTTGTCCTAATTTTGGAAAAGTAAGAAATCATTTTTCTAAAAAGAAAAAAAATTCGCGACTTTGTTTTATAGCATATCAGTAAACCTTTAACCCTGAAAAGAAATAATGTGGATACGAAATCGACACATTTATCAAATTAAAAAAAAAAAAACAAATAAGATTGTTGGTCTTGCTTCAAATATTTTAATTAAATGAGCTTTTCTTTTTTAATATCTCCCACGGAATGCAAGCATTTAACGGAATATCGTTTGTGTGGGCACTTTGTGGCATAATGGTTCTTTTCAATAAAATTAAAAACTAACCTTTTAATTTGAAAAAAAAAATCAATGATTAAAAATCCATTTAAAATATAGCATATCTTTGATGAAAATTCGAACTTTTGTTATAATGCATCAGTAAAAAAATCATCTTTCTAAAAAGAATTAAAACGAAAAAAGAATAGACAAGTTTCGTTAGACTTTATATCAGTTACCCTTCAAACCTGAAAGAAATGATACTTTCTTTTTTGCCATCTCTTTACAGAAAAAAAATCAACATGTTTTTTATGTAGAACTTTCTTTGCATTGCACACTAAAGAGTTACGATTCAATAGTTTTTTTTTTTTTGCAGTTTAGAGCGATATGCCCTTAGATCTAAATACCCTTATTCATTTAATATTGCAGAATATGTAATTAATTCAAATAGTCTTTATATTTGTATTTATACATGTATTGTAGGGGAATAATTTTTAAATAGCAAGTAATTGTAACAAGATACAATGTTTCTAATTTATGCAAAAAATGTTAAAATAAAACTCCCAACAGTACTATCAGTTCTTTGATTTATGTTCCACTACACGCCTACTATTATCCGCGCCTGGCCCACTTAGCAAATAGGAGGTAACTCTGTTTTGTTTACAACTATTTTTAGAACGATAACGGGATCACGAATCTCCTTCTTTGTGTTTTGTACATAAATAAATATTTTCATTTGTTTAAAATAGATAAGTTGATTTTAATTGTTGTTGTAAATACATGTACAAAAAAGGGAATTCTTTTTTTATATAATAATAATCAATATCAAGATATATTTATCATGTTTATAATTTTTGTAGTTTAGGAAAAAAAATTATATAGATTTTAGAGAAAGGAAAGTGTTTGTAATACATGTAAAAAAAATCTTAATAAGATCTTGTTTTTATATATGATATCTAAGAATTAAATCAATTTTTCAATCAATAATATGCTCGTACTAAAACAATGTAAGAATTAATGATAAAAAGGCCATTTGCGAGAAATTCTTCTAATAAAAATCAATTTAATTAAGATCAACTTAACAATTGATGAAAGGATATGCCAAAATCTTATTTTTAAAAAATACATTTTTTGTACAGTTATTAGAGTATTTTTTTTTCGAATTTGTTTGTTTATATACATAGTAAATATTCATCTGGGGCGTTTCAGAAAATGTTGCATAACTTGACGTCAAAATTCATGGCATATTCACAAAATAAAAATTGGTTTTTAAAAGTTATTTTCTAAGTTATTAAATTAATTTCAAAAGACCATATATGCCTCAAAGTACCCCCAGACTATTGATAGGGTCTACTTAGTACTACAGGACAGGTAAGAGACCAGTACCCTAGGCCATTCATACGGTCTGCTTTGTACTACAAAACAGGTAAGAGTGCAGTACTATAGGCTATCGATAAGGAGTACCAAATACTAAAGTACAGGTAATTAAATTTTGTAGAAAAATTTTTTCTTACTTCTCTAATATAAGGATAATGCAATTGCGTATCGCAGATACATAATTTTATCATGGCATATTCACAAAATAAAAATTGGTTTTTAAAAGTTATTTTCTAAGTTATTAAATTAATTTCAAAAGACCATATATGCCTCAAAGTACCCCCAGACTATTGATAGGGTCTACTTAGTACTAAAGGACAGGTAAGAGACCAGTACCCTAGGCCATTCATACGGTCTGCTTTGTACTACAAAACAGGTAAGAGTCCAGTACTATAGGCTATCGATAAGGAGTACCAAATACTAAAGTACAGGTAAGAGACCAGTTCCCTAGGCTATTGATACGGTCCACCGAGTACTACAATACCGGTAATAAGGGACCAGTACTCTCGGCTATTGATACGGTCTACCGAGTACTACTAGACAGGAACTAAGAGTACTGTACCTTAACACATTGATACAGAGTACTGAGTACTACAAGAGAGATAAAAATCCAGTTTCTTAGCTTATTGATACGGTCTACTGTGTACTAAAAGAGTGGTAAGAGTTTAGTACCCTAGGCTGTTTATACGGTCCTCCAAGTACTACAACACAGATGGTAAACCAGTTCCCTAGGCTGTTGATACGATCTACCGTGTACTACAAGACTGTTAAGAGACTAGTACTCTAGGTTATTGATACAGCCTACCAAGTACTACTACAGAAATACTAAGAGTGATGTACCTTAGGCCATTGATATGGTCTTCCAAATTCTACAAGACAAATTAGAATCGAGTGCCCTAGGCTATTGATACGGACTACTGAGTACAACAATGCAGGTAAGAGACCATTATCCTAGGCAATTGAATACGGTACACTGAGTACTACAAGACAGGTAAGATTTCAGTACCATAGGCTAATGAAACGGTCTTCCCAGTACTATATCTTAAACTGGTCAAGTACATGTAGATTAACATATTATAAAGTAATGAGAAGGAAATAAACTCATTTTGAAAAGATATAATATATATATATATATATATATATATATATATATATATATATATATATATATATATATATATATATATATATATTACCGAATCGGTACCAATAGCGGCAAGAGGGTCTGTGTGTACCAATAGCGGCAACATGGTATTTTCTATGAGAATGATATGTTTTAATGCTTCTTTCATCTTTTATATGTTACAATAAGCAATTATAAAGATATATACTGACTATCAATGAAAAGTAACCAGATGATTAAAAGATATGAGGCATATATATTTTCCGTTTGCCTCTAGTGGTACTAAAAGAGTATTTTGGTTTTGCCTCTAAAGGCCATGGACCAATAGAGGCAAAAAAAGGGACAAAACTTCTCTGAGCTTATTTTGTTTTGAAATAAAATTATTGGCCGTTATGACCTATTTCTCAAATCAAATTATTTTTGAACTTTATTAGTTTAAAATCAGAAGATTTACGATTATTATCACCTAGTATTCGAAAGCAGTATCATAAAATTAATAATTTGACAAGTTATGCAACATTTTCTGAAACGCCCCAGATGAATATTTACTACGTATATATAAACAAACAAATTCGAAAAAAAAAATACTCTAATAATTTGAAAAAAATGTATTTTTTTTTAATTTAGGCATATAATTTCATTAATTGTAAAGTCGATCTTAATTAAATTGATTTTTATTAGAAGATTTTCTCGCAAATGACTTTTTATCATTAGTTCGTACATTGTTTTTTTACAAACATATTATTGATTGAAAAATTGATTTAATTCTTAGATATCATATATAAAAACAAGATCTTATCAAGTTTTTTTTACATGTATCACAAACACTTTCCTTTTTCTAAAACCTATGTAAAAATGTTTTTCCTAAACTACGAAAATTATAAACATGATAAATATATTTTAATATTGATTATTATTATAAAAAAAAAGAATTCCCTTTTTCGTGCATTTATTGACAACAACAATTAAAATCAACTTATCTATTAAAAAAAAACTGAAAAGATTTATTTTATGTACAAGACACAAAGAAGGAGATTCCTGATCCCTTTATCGTTCTAAAAATAGTTGTAAACAAAACAGAGTTACCTCCTATTTGCTAAGTGTGCCAGGCGCGGATAATAGTAGGCGTTTTGTGGAACAGAAATCAAAGAACTGATAGTACTGTTGGGAGTCTTATTTTAACGTTTTTTGCTTAAATTAGAATTTAAATTAGAAATTAGAAAATTGAATCTTGTTACAAGTACTTGCTATTTAAAAATTATTCCCCTACAGTACATGTATAAATACAAATATAAAGAATATTTGAATTAATTACATATTCTGCAATATTATATGAATAAGTGTGTATGTTTTTTACAATTTAGATCTAAGAGCATATCGCTCTAAACTGCAAACAAAAAAACTATTGAATCGTAACTCTTTAGTGTGCAATGCAAAGAAAATTCTACATTAAAAAAAACATGTTGATTTTTTTATGTAAAGGGATTGCAAAAAAAAAAGAAAGTATTTAATAACACTATTTGAAGATGTATTTTTTAAATTGATAAATGTATCGATTTCGTATCCACATTATTTCTTTTCAGGGTTAAAGGGTTACTGATATGCTATAAAACGAAAGTCGCGAATCTTTTTTCTTTTTAGAAAAATGATTTCTTACTTTTCCAAAATTAGGACAAATTTTTATTCACAAAATAAAAATTTATTTTTAAAAGTCATGTGCTAAGTTATTAATTTCAAAAGGTCACATATGCCTCAAAATGCCCACATACACGATGTGTTGCTAAGTGCTTCCATTTCATGACATAAATATAATAAATTGAACGCTCACATCTTTTTTTTAATTACAATATGAATTAATAATTCGATATTGATGACTTACTTTAACTTTTACCCATTTAAGAATCTGGAAAAAGAAATCAATTGTCTTTTAACTTAACTCTTTTTAAACATATACATTTTCTTGAAAAACATCCCGATATTTTCTCTGTAGTGAAACAGCAATATGAAGTGTTTAAAAAAATACAAAAAAGAGATTTTTTATTGATGCATTATAACAAGATATATCGAAGATATATTATATATCAAAAGGATTTTCAAATTATTTTATTTGTTGTGTTTTTTTTAATTTGAAGGAAAATTATAAATTTTTTGAATAGAACCATTATGCTACAAAGTTCCCACACAGACGATATGCCGTTAAATGATTGCATTCCGTGTGAGTAATTAAAAAAGAGATGGCTTTTTAAATTTGAATATTTGAAGGAAAACCAACAATCTTGGATTTTTTTTTAATTTAATAAATGTATCGATTTCGTATCCACATTATTTCTTTTCATGGTTAAAGGGTTACTGATATGCTTCATAACACAAGTCGCCGATCTCTTTTCGTAGTTAAGTTTTGTAAAAAAATTATTTCTTACTTCTCCAGTATTAGGATAGTGCGATTGTTTATCGCAGATACATACTTTCATCATGGCATATTCACTAAATAAAAATTGGTTTTTAAAAGTCATATGCTAAGTTATTAATTTAATTTCAAAAGGTCATATATGCCTCAAACTGCCCACATACACGATATGTCGCTAAATGCTTGCATTTCATGACATAAATATAATAAATTGAACGCACAACTTTTTTTTTACAATATGAATTAATAATTCGATATTGATGTTTTACTTCAAATTTTACTTAATTTCTTGATACATTTTCTTGAAAAACATCCCGACATTTTTTTTTCTGTAGATAAACGGCAATGACAAGAGTGTTTAAAAAAAATGATAATTCAAGCAAAGGCAGGACTCTTGAATACTTTTAAAAGGTAATCAATATAGTGTATTCGTATGAACATTAGTTCTTTTACGGCTTAGAGGATTAATGATATTTAATGTAACGAAACTCGTCACATTTTAAAATGGTTAAATTCTTTTGACAAATAATTTATCACGCTTCCCTAATAACTACACTGCAAATTTTCATCGCAGATATATTTTTGTTTACGTGTTTTTTAAACCATTAGAATTTCATTTAAATAATACAGTAAATGAAAAATCTAATTGTAAAACCCATTTTGCCACAAAGTCCCTACAGAGAGGATATGCCGCTTATTACTTGCAATCTGTGACATAAATTGATATCATTTTGAATCCTTGCAGTTTTCTGAGTACAATTTGTTTTCGTTATTGTTGTGATAACTTTAATTTGTACCCATTTAACATTAAAAAAAATCAACCATTCTCAAGTCTGCTGATTTTACACCACATTTTCTTTAAGGACCCTCTCTATAACATAACAATATT
Organism: Saccostrea glomerata; assembly: GCA_003671525.1. NCBI lineage: Eukaryota > Metazoa > Mollusca > Bivalvia > Ostreida > Ostreidae > Saccostrea > Saccostrea glomerata. Next base: position 99,558 of record PRKT01000483.1, read on the forward strand.
ATTTTTGTACATTGAGAAAAAATATTCTATGAGGGTGTAAATATTTGTAAGCTTAATTATTTGATATTCACTTAATAATACGCAGCATTTAACCAAAAGAAAAATAATGATCACAACACGGTATCACTAAAAAGATATCACAGTTGTTTGCTTCTACGGAGAAAGTATATGTCAATGTACTAATATCGTGGTCTTTTGAAATATAAAGAATATTTGAATTGATTACATATTGTGCAATATTCTATGAATTTTTTTTTACAATTTAAATATAAGGACAGATCCCTCTAAACATCCAAAACTCCACGGAATCGTTACTCTTTATTGTGCAGTGAAGAGAAGGTTCGACGTGTAAAAAATCTTGATTTTTTTCCTGTAAAGAGATGGCAAAAGAGAAAGTATTAGAAAAACACTATTTGAAATAAAGCCAAATACATGTTTCATGAATACATTCTAAACTTGATAAATTTGTCGTTTTCAGATCTGCATTATTTCTTTTCATATTTGTAGGTTACTGAAATATAATCTAATGAAACTCGTCTATTCTTTTTTTTTGTTGTAATCCTTTAAAGAAAAATGCTTTTTACTGATGCATTATAACAAAAGAACGAATTCTTATCGAAGATATATAGATTTATTTCAAAAAGATTTTCAAACCAGTTGAATTGTTTTTTTTTTCAATTAAAAGGCAGGTTATTAATTTTATTGAAATGAACAATTATGCCACAAAGTTCCAACACAGATGATACAGTGTATGCCGTAAAGTGCTTGCATTCCGTGTGAGAGGTTAAACAGAGAAAGATCTTTTAATTAAAATATTTGAAGCAAAGCCAACAATCTTACATGTTTTTTTTTTTTATTTAATAAATCTATCAATTTCGTATCCACATTATTTCTTTTCAGGGTTAAAGGGTTATTGATATGCTATATACCCAAAATCCATAATTTTTTTTTCGTTGTTAAATTTTGCAGAAAAAATTTTCTTAATTCTCCAATATTAGGATAATGCAATTGCGTATCGCAGATACATAATTTCATCATGGCATATTCACAAAATAAAAATTGGTTTTTAAAAGTCATATTCTAAGTTATTAATTTAATTTCAAAAGACCATATATGCCTCAAAGTATCCCCATACTATCGATAGGGTCTACTTAGTACTACAGGACAGGTAGGAGACCAGTACATGTACCCTAGGCCATTCATACGGTCTACTTTGTACTACAAAACAGGTAAGAGTCCAGTACTATAGGCTATTGATAAGGTGTACCAAATACTAAAGTACAGGTAAGAGACCAGTTCCCTAGGCTATTGATACGGTCTACAGAGTACTGCAAGACTGGTAATAAGGGACCAGTACTCTAGGCTATTGATACTACTAGACAGGAACTAAGAGAACTGTACCTTAAGATATTTATACAGAGTACTGAGTACTACAAGAGAGGTAAAAATCCAGCTTCCTAGCTTATTGATACACTCAACTGAGTATTAAAAGAGTGGTAAGAGTTTATTAGTACCCTAGGCTATTTATACGGTCCTCCAAATACTACAACACAGATAGTAGACCAGTACCCTAGGCTGTTGATACGATTTACCGTGTACTACAAGACTGGTAAGAGACTAGTACTCTAGGCTATTGATACAGTCTACCAAATACTACTAGAGAAATACTAAGAGTCAAGTACCTTAGGCCAATGATATGGTCTTCCAAATTCTACAAGACAGATAAGAATTGAGTGCCCTAGGCTATTGATAGAGACTACTGAGTATAACAATGCAGGTAAGAGACAATTACCCTAGGCAATTTTATATGGTACACCGAGTACTACAAGACAGGTTAGATTTCAGTACCATAGGCTAATGATACGGTCTACCCAGTACTACAGGTCAGGTAGAAAGCAGTACCCTAGGCTATTGATACGGTCTACCGAGTACTACAAGACAGATACTAAGAGTCCAGTACCTTTTTGACCATTGATACTGTCTACCGAGTATTACAAGACAGGTATCAAGTACTCTAGGGTATTGATACAGTCTACTGAAGACTATAAGACAGGTAGGATTCCAGTACCCTACGCTTTATATACAATCTTCCCAGTACTACAGGACAGGTAAGAGATCAGTACCATAAGATATAGATACGGTCTACCGAATACTGCAAGACTGGTAAGGAAGCAGTACTCTAATCTATTGAAACCGTCTACAGAGTACTACAAGACAGGTACTAAGAGTTCAGTACTAAAGACATTTGATTTGTTTTACCGAATACTAAACGAGAGGTAAGAATCCAGCATCCTAGGCTATTGATACGGTCTTATGAGTACTTCAAAACTGGTAAGAGTCCAGTACCCTAGGCTATTGATGAAGGATATGGAAATAACGAACAGTATTCAATCCCAACGTCCATTAAACAAATATACAAAATAAGAGCAGAGCAAACACGGACCTCCGAAACATCAGAGGTGGAATCAGGTGCCATGGAGGAGTCAGCATCCCCTGCCGACATGTCACACCGGCCGTGTGCTCGTTGTCATAATCAGGAAATAACGGAAAAATCCGTGGTCAATTCAGTGTATAAATAAAGGACTAACAATTGGTATGAAAAACGTCAGTCAGCATTTCATTCAATGATAAATTGTATTTGCTGACAAGGTCATTGTATCGACCATAGAATTTACGAAATGATGACTTTAAACGAGACGTAATCAAAAACGGGGATCAGTCATTGTAGTCTACTGTATTCACGGTTGGATTATAGAATTCTTCAATTGAATTGGGATTTTGATAGGTAATATCCCTACAAGGTACCTCAAAGCCACGTCTTGTCGTAGTCGCTACCGTGACCCTACAATACATTTCAATGGACATTTAAACGAGCAAAAGGGTTCGCGAAGGGAAATGAAAGGAAAATTAAAAAACAAATGTCATTCTGTGGCATGAAATAAAAACTAATAGTATGTGAGGATTTAGTAGGGGTCGAAAGGGGGGGGAGTGGGGTACTTTACGAAAGGCGGTAGGGACAATAAAGATTTATGGTCTAAAATTAAATTGCAAAATCCCCAAAACTTTAAAGAAATTCTTGTTCAAAATACTATATACTGCGAAAAATAAAGTTATGATAAGGCCTTGATACACAGGTGTTATAGCCATATCATAAATCTAGGGGGATTTATCGTAATTTGTCGGTTGATAAAGCTTTTTCTTACAAACATGTATCTTAAAAATCTTCATGTAATTCTCACGGGTGCTAGTGGACTGGACCTCCCCCCATCCCCCGCCTTAACATCCCAGACCCAAAGCTATCTTTTAATTTCACTATAAAAGCCCAAATGCTTCTCGAGAAATTGCTCGAAACAAAAGTGAAACAGACGGACGAATTATACGACGAACAGGCAGACCGAAAGTAATTTACCCAACTTTCGCGGGGGGGGGATTGGCAAAAAAAAAAAATGAAAGTTTAGTGAATTGTGTTTTTGACATAGTTTAAGATATATGAGAGCATGTTCCATATTAGCATGCCTTCATAGGAACTATGCTCCCCTCCCCCAACCCTTGGACTATATATAAATCCGGGTCCAAAGATATTTTTTGGCCTTTTTTCATTAGTAACATTTACAATTTACAACCTACAAAATTGATACCTCTAGCTACAAGGTCAGAGGTGATTTCAGATACTACGGGCATGATTTTTAATAATAAAAAGTGAATTCTATGTACTTTTTGGATATTTCATATGAAATACATTGTAAATATGTACTAGACAGTTAATTTACGAAAGAAGACAAATATGAATATCTTGGGACCCGGTATGTATATTGGGGGTGGGTTTGGGGAAGTTGTTTGGTCTACAAGCACTTGTGATAAGCATATATTGGCACATACTTTTGAAGGATGCCATGACAACTAGGTGACAACTAGGTTTTCATATTATTCATACTTTTAAAGCACTCGGAACACCTCGGCCGATTCGTACCTCAT
>PRKT01000483.1:104198-128164 GCA_003671525.1 Saccostrea glomerata
TCCAAAAGTTCTTTAGAATTTTTTAGTATCCACATCTGATTTACACCACTTCTTGAATATATAGTTGTACAGTACTCTTGAAGTTTTTCCTTCACTATTGTCAATATTTTAGTGAGAAGTAACGAAAGAGGCTTGGTTGAACATTTACTGGAACCTGCAATGTATCTTTGTTTGTAAGGATTCTTATGAAGTCTCGGAATCCAATATATATATATAAGGTAGTTCAAATTCATTTTGGCTCTGTGGAATATTAAAAGTATTCAAAACTAACAGGTGGTTTTGAACAATTTCTTCCGTAGAAAGATAAGTATATGTATAAGTAGGATTACCACTTGAAGAATAAAATCCAAGTTCTTCTAAAATGCAATTAATATAATGAGCCTTACAAACGAAGACAATGTTGTTACCTGCTTTGTCGGCAGGAACCAGTACGTACTGATCGTGTAATCTATCTAATTCTTTTTTCACTTGTGGTTTATTGAACACAAGATAGATGGTTTTCATTTTGCCCCTCAATTTTTTAATACGTGACTTTAACATGGACCTGATACATTTAATCCATTCTGACAAGGTGTCAATGTCTTCTATTTCATATTTAGCCCATCGTCTGGCGTAATTTTCAGCAGAATCCATAATATTTATGAAATTCCGACGCCAGTTGAAGGATCGGGGTTCCCTATATTTAGGACCTTTTAAAATAAGTGATCTAAGGTCCTCATTACGAACTATATTTACGTCACTTGTAATAACGTGTCCAGCAGGACTATAGTTATAGGGCGAAGAAGAACAAGAACATGAAAGGGGATTATTATATGGTCTACCCAAAACTACAAGATAGGTACTTAGAGTCCAGTGCCTAAGGCCTATACGGTCTACCAAGTACTAAAAGACAGATACTATGAGTCCAGTACCTTCGGCCATTAATACGGTCTACCTAGTACATGTACTACAAGACAGGTAAGAATCGAGTACCCTAGGCAACTGATACGGTCTAATGAGTACTAAAAGACAGGAAAGAGTCCAGAACCCTAGACTGCTGATACGTCTAAAGAGTACTACAAGACTGGAAAAAAGAAGGCAATACCCAAGGCTATTGATAAGGTCTACCAACTACTAAAGGTGTACCGAGTAATACAAGATTGGTAAGAGACCAGTACTGTTTGCTATTGATACGTTCTACCGAGTACTACAAGCGAGTACTAGGAGTCCAGTACTTTAAGCTTTTGTTCGGACAGCCGAGTACTGTCTACAAAACTGGTAAGAGACCAGAACCCGAGACATTTGATACACTTTACCTAAAACTACAAGACAGTTAAGAGACCAGCACCCTATGCTACTGCTACGGTCTACCGAGAACTACACGACAGGTAAGAGACCAGTCCCTAGGTGATTGATAGTTTACAGTCGAAAGAGTACTACAAGACAGGTAAAACTTCAGAACCCTAGACTATAAATAAAGTTTGCTTAGTACTATAGGACAGGTTAGAATACAGTACCCCAGGCTATTTATACGGTTCATCGAGTACTAAAAGACAGGTAAAAATCCAGCAACCTAGGCTCTTTATACAGTCTACACAGTACTACAACACAGATAAGAAACCAGTATCCCAGGCCATTGATACTGTCTACAATGTACTACATGACAGGTAAGAGTCAAGTACTATAGACTATTGATAGGGTCCTCAAGTACTATAAGGTAGGGAATAAGAGTCCAGTAACTGAGGCCACTGATATGGTTTAACAAGTACTACAAGACAGGTAAGAATCCAATAGGCTATACTATTGATACAGTCTACAGAGTACTACAAGACAGATACTCAAGAGTCCAGTACCGTTGGCCATTAATACTGTCTACCGAGTGCCACAAGACAGGTAATAATGGAGTACCCCAGGCTATTGATACAGCCCACCGATTACTACAAAACAGGAATGAGACAAGTACCCTTGGAAATTAATACGAATCACTGAGTTCTACAAGACAGGTTGGAAACCAGCACCCTATGCTATCGATACGGTCTACCAAGTACTGGTACTACAGGGCAGGTAAGAGACCAGTATCCTAGGCTATAGATGTGGTCTACCAAGTACTACAGAACAGATAAGACACCAGTATCTAGGTTATTGATACTGTCTGCCAAGTACTACAAGACTGGTAAGAGACCAGTATTATAGGCAATTGATACCGTCTACCGAATATTACAAGACAGGTACTAAGAGTCCAGTACCTAGACAATTGAAGCAGACTACCCAGTACTAGAACAGTGGTAAGAATCCAGTATCATAGGCTATTGATAAGATATGCTGAGTACTACAAGACTGTAAGAGTTCAGTACTCTAGGCTATTGATATGGTCTTCCAAGTACTAGAAGAAGGTACTAAAAGTCCAGCACCTTAGACCATTGCTATGGTCTATCAAGTACTACAAGACAGGAAAGAAACCAGTACAATAAGCTATGAATACGGTCTACCGAGTACTACAAGAAAGGTTGGTGTCAAGTTCCCTACGATACTGATACTGTCTACCAAGTACAACAGGTAAAAATCGAGTACCCTAGGCTATTGATACGGTTTACTGAGTACTACAAGACAGATAAAGAACAAAACGTTATGCTACTGATCCGTTCCATTAAGTATTATAAGACAGGAAGGAGACCAGTACCCTACGCTATTGATACAGTATAATAAGTACTACAAGATAGGAAGGAATCCAATACCTTAGGCCATTGATACAGTCTACCAAGTACCAAGTCTACCAAGTACTACAGGACATGTAAGAAACCTGTACCCTAAGCTATTACTACGGTCTGCCGCGTACTACAAGGCAGGTAGGAATCCTAGGCCATTGATACAATCTACCAAGTACTACAGGACAGGTAAGAAACCTGTACCCTAAGCTTTTAATACGGTCTGCCGAGTACTATAAGGCAGGTAGGAATCCAGCACCCTACGATGCTGAAACTGTCAGCCAAATACAACTAAACAGGTTAGAATCGAGTACCCTAGGCTATTGATAAGGTCTATTGAGTACTACAAGACAGGTAATAAAAGACCAGCGCCTTAGGGTATTGATACGGTCTACCGAGTACTACAGGACAGTCATGAGACCAGAAGCCTACGCTATTGATACAGTCTACTATATTATAAGAAAGGAAGGATTCCAGTACTATAGGCTTTTGATATGGTTTACCAAGTACTAGAGGACAGGTTAGAGACCAGAACCCTATGCAACTGATACAGTTTACCGTGTATTAAAAGAAAGGAAGGATTCCAGTACTATAGGCATTTGATATGGACTACCAAGTACTACAGGACAGGTAAGAGACCAGCACCCTAGGCTATTGATACCGTTTACCGAGAAGTACAATACAAGTACTAAGAGTCCATTGATACGGTATACTAAATACTACAAGAGAGGTAAGAATTCAGTATCTTAGGATATTGATACGGTCTATTGAGTACTTCAAAACTGGTAACAGTCAAGTACCCTAGGCTATTGATATGGTCTTCAAGTACTATCAGAAAGGCACTAAGAGTTCAGAACCTTGGGCCACTGATATGGTCTACAAAGAACTACAAGACAGGTAGAATCCAGTGCCCTGTACTATTGATACGGTCTATCAAGTAATACAAGACAGATACTAAGAGCCCAGTACATTTGGTTCTTGATACTGTTTACCGAGTATACTACAAGACAGGGAAGAATCGAGTACCCTAGGCTATTGATGCGCTCTACAGAGTACTTCAAGACTGGAAGGAGATCAGTACTCTTGGATATTGATACAGTCTCCAAAGTACTACAAGACAGGTACTACATGTAAGAGTCCAGTACCTTTAGCCATTGATCAGGTCTACCGGACATTACAAGACTGGTTATAATAGAGCATCCTAGAGTATTGATACGGTCTACTGAGTACTACAATATTGGTAAGAGGCCAGTACTGTAGGCTATTGGTACGGTCTAACGATTACTACAAGACAGGGTGGAGAATACCATACGCTATTGAAACGGTATAACAATAAATACAAGACTGGTAAAAGTCCAGTACACTGGGTTATTGATACGGTCTACCGAGTACTACAAGATTGGAAAGAGACAAATTTCCTTGGCTAGTGATTCGGTCTACCATGTACTACAAGACAGGTGAGAGACCAGTACCCTGGACTTTTTATTAAAAAGACAGATAAGAGACTGATACCATAGGCTATTGATAGGGTCTACTAGGTACTACAAGACAGGTAAGAGTCAAGTACCCTAAAATTCCTTCAAGGTCAACCGAGTATTACAAGACAGCTAAGAGACCAGTACCCTGGGCTATTGGTACAGTCTACAGTTGGTTATTGGTATGGTCTACCGAGTACTACAAGACTTGTAAGATTCCAAAACGATAGCTATAGATAAGGTCTACCAAGTACTACAAAGCTGGAAAGATACCAGTATCCTAGGCTATTGATACGGACTACCGAGTACTACAAGACTATGGTACTGGTCTCTTACCTGTCTTGTAGTACTAGGTAGACCTTATCAATACCAGTACCATAGGCTATTGATACGGTATTCCGAATACTACAAAAAGCAATCAAACCCTAGGCTTTTGATACGGTCCACCAAGTTTTTAAAAAAGCACAAAGTCCAGTTCCCTAGGCCATTGATACCGTCTACTCAGAATTGAAGGACAAGAAAAAAGTCCAGTTTTCTAGGCTGTTGATACGGTCTACCGAGTACTACAAGACAGTAAGGAGACCAGTTCCCAAAGCTATTGATATGGTCTAGCGAGTATTACAAGACTGGTAAATGTCCAGTTCCATAGCCATTGATAGGGTCCACTAAGTACTACAGGAGAGGTAATGGAACAGTACCCTTGGCGATTAATACGGTCGAAGAAGTACTACAAGACAGTTAAAAGTCCAGTATCCCCAACGATTGATTTGTTCTACTTAGTACTACAGCAGAACTACAGAAGTGGTTAGAGACCAGTACCCTTGCCTATTAATACGGTCCAACGAGTACTATAAGACAGGTAAAAATCCAGTACCCAAGGCTATGTATACTGTCTACTAAATACTACAAGACAGATAAGAATCCAGAACCCTAAGCTATTGATATGGTTTACCAAGTACATGTATTAAAGGACGGGTAAGATACCAGTACCATAGGCTATTGATACAGTCTAGAGTAATATAGGACTTGTAAAAGACCAGTACTTTAGGATATTGATAGAGTTTACCAAATACTGTAAGACGGATACTAAGAGTCCAGTACCGTTGGCCAAGACAAGTATGAGACCAGTACCCTAGGGAAATTATAGAGTCCACTGAATACCACATGACAGGTAGTACTATAAAACCGGTAGGATTCCAGTACCCCACGCTATTGATACAGTTTACCAAGTACTACAGAAAAAGTAGCAGACCAGTAACCTAGGCTATGGACACGGTCTACCGAGTATTACAAGACGTGTAACAAGAGGCCAGTAACCTAGGCTATTGATATGGTCTACCAAGTCCTACAGGACAGGTAGGAAACCAGTACAATAGACCGTTGCTAAAGATAACTGAGAACTACAAGATAGGTAAGAGACCAATACCTTACGCTATTGATACGGTCTACGGAGTACCGCAAGACAGAGAGACCAGTACTCTAACCTATTGATACGGTCTACTAAGTACTACAGGACAGGTAAGATACAAGTACACTAGGTTATCGATACGGTCTACCGAGTACTACAAGACTTGTAAGATACCAGTACCCTAGGCTATTGATACAGTCTACCCAATACTACAGGACAGGTAGGAGCACAGGATGAAAATCCACCTCTCAGTCGACTGAATGGTGGCTGAATGGCCACTGAATGGTCATTGAAAGGTCACTGAAAGACCCTTTCCCGTGACCTTTCCGTGATCATTCAGTTACCATTCAGTCGACTAAATGGCACATACATTTCAGTGACCTTTCCGTGATCATTCAGTTGAATCTTTTTATTGAATAATCGGCTTATTGTTTCACCTAAAAATTTTATTTCACTTTTTCCACGTATAATAGCATTAAATGTATCTAATTACGAATAAAAAATAAGGAAAAAAATTAATACCAGAAAAAAATAATGCTGCAATGCCCAGAACCGAACCCTGGTCTCCTTCGTAGGTATCCGCTACCTTATCAATTTTGTTACGACTTCTTTTGGAGAAATGAGGATTTAAAATCAATTAATTTATAAAAATCGATGGAACAGTCAGTTCACTTTTGTATCGAGGAGCTGCGATGTGTATATATCTTGTATATTTTGTATATTCTATGTAAGTTGCACGGATTTTGGGGACAGACTAATTAATTACACATCTCCTATCGGGATGATGACAATTATCAGAGACAGGCACCTGTTCCTGTGTCAAAGATTTAAGATCGTTGTTAATTCTCTATCTAGAAACTTAGTAGATTTTATTAAAGCAATATCATTTAGAAAGCTAAAATCTCCTTTATATTTTTTTTTCTACAAGAGGTATGTATAAACGATTTAATTATTCTTGTAAATAAAAATGAATTTAAAATAATGTCTTTCAAAAACTAAATATCCTGCAGTTTTGATAATGACATAATTTAGAAATGAAATTGATCAGTAATACCTGCGATCTTCCAGAAATGGTTTAAATAATATAAATTCTGTCATTCGATCAAAACTATATATTTCCATGAAAAAATACACGTACATGTATATAAAACGTTATGCATTTATTTTAATTTTTGAACTTGAAGAATTTTTGTTTTTTCTAAATGTAACTAGAAAATTAAAAATCATTTTGAATAGGTCTCACATATTTTATTTTTGGGACAGACTTATTAATTACACATATTCTATCGGGATGATGACAATTATCAGAGACGGGCACCTGTTCCTATGTCAAAGATTTAAGATCGGTTGTATTTAGAAACTAAGTAGAATGATTTTATTACTTAAAAGCAATGTCATTTAGAAAGCTCAAATATCTTATATATATAATTTTTTCTACAAAAGGCATGTATAAACGATTTATTTATTCTTGTAATTAAGAATGATAATTATTTAGACATATTTTAAGGTACCCGAATTTGATCACGATAAGTAACAAAAACACAATTAAGTTAAATAATAAATCTTTATTCAAAATATTGCTTCCTTGTTAAGGAAAAATATCTGATTATAAAATTATACGCTAGTGAAAAAAATGCTAAATTGAGACTTGAATATCCTTGAAAGGTGGCGGAAAGGTCACTGAAAGACGACAGAAAGTCCACTGAAAGTCGACGGAATGGTCACTGAAAAACAACAGAAAGGTCACTGAAAGTCGACGGGAAGGTCACTGAAAGTTGATGGAAAGATCACTGAAAGTTGATGGAAAGGCAACTGAAAGTTGACGGAAATGTGTCCGCTGAATGGTGACTGAAATGTATCTGAAATGTGTCTGAAAGGTAACTGAAAGGTCACTGAAATGTATGGATCATTCAGTGGCTGAATTGCAAATGAAAAGTTACTGAAAGCCGCCTTTAAGATTTAACTGAAAGGTCTTGTTTCTTCCTGTGGAGACCAGCACCCTAGGCTATTAATACTGTCTTCCGAGTACAACAAGACTAGGAATAAGAGGCAAGTACCCTTGGGTATTGATACAGTCTACCAAGTAGTACAACAGGAAAGCTACGAGGTTAGTACTCTAGGCTATTGATACATTAAGGACTACAAGACAAGTAGGAGACCAGTACTCTGGGTTTTTGATACCGTTTACCAAGTACTACAAGAAAGGTACTAAGAGTCCAGTACTTCAGGCCATTGATGCGGTCTACCGAGTACTACAAGAGAGGTGAGAATCACGTATACTAGGCTATTGATACGGTCTCCTGAGTACTAAAAAATGGTTAGAGTCCAGTATCCTGAGCTTTTGTTATGGTATACCATGTACTAGAAGACAGCTAAGAATCCAGTATCATAGGCTATTGATACGGTCTACCGAGTTCTACAAGACAGGTAGCAGTCCAGTACCCTACGCTACTGATACTGTCTACTGGGTACTACAAGGCATGAAATAGTTAAGTACCCTAGGCTATTGATATTGTCCACCAAGTACAACAGGACACTTAGGGTCAAGTAACCTAGGTTATTGATACATGTACGGTCTACTGAGGACAACAAGACAGGTAGGAGACTAGTAACACATGTACAGGCTATTGTTACTGTCTAACGAGTTCTACAGGACAAATATTAAGAGGCCAATACCCTAGGCTATTGATACAGTCTACCAAGTACTACAGGACAGGTATGAAATTAGTACCATAGACTATTGATACAGTCTATCAAGGACTACAAGACTGGTAAGAGACCAGTACTCTTAGCTTTTGATACCGTCTACCGAGTACTACAAGACATGTACTAAGAGTTCAATTTCTTAAGTCATTGATACCTTCTACTGAGCACAACATCACTGGTAACAAGTCAGTATCCTAGGCTATAAATAAGGTCTACTAAATACTACAATATCGGTAAGAGGCTAGTACCCTAGGCTTTTGATTCGGTCCAACGAGTACTACAAGACAGGTAAGAGAGCAGTACCCTAAGCTATTGATACGATCTAACGATAAATACAAGATTGGTAAAAAGTCCAATACACTATGCTATTGATACGGTCTACCCAGTACTACAAGACAGGTAGGAGAACAGTACCGTACGCTATTTATAATCTACCTAGTACTAGAAGACTGGTAAGAGACCTATTCCCTAAATAATTGATACAGTCTTCTATGTACTTCAAGACAGGTAAGAGAACAGTACCCTAAGCTTTTGATTTGGTCCACCGAGTTCTTCAAGACAGGTAAAAGTCCAGTACCCGAGGCCATAGATACTGTCTACTTAGTAAAAAGATGGGGTCACAAATCTTTACCATAGGCAATTGATACAGTTGAAGAATACTACAAGACAGGTTAAAGTCCTGAACCCTAGGCTATTGATACGGTCTACTGAGTACTACAAGACAGGTAAAAGTACCCATGTCTAATGAAACAGTCCAACAATTTATACAAGACAAATAAAATTCAGTACCCTAGGCTATTTATACGGTCTACTTAGTACTTCAAGTTTCATAATAAGAGGCGAGTACCCTAGGCTATTTATACGGTCAACCATGAACTTTAGCAAAGGTAAGAGACAAGTACCCTAGGTTTTTTTTCAGATACGCTCTACTGAGTATTACAAGACAGGTAAGAACCCAATATCCTATGGTACTGATATGGTTTACTAAGTACTACAAGACTGGGAAGAGTCCAAAACTTTAAGCTATTGATATGGTCTTCTTAGTACAACATCGAAGATAGGAGAGCAGTACTGTAGGCTATTCATACAGTGTACTGAATACTATACGACAGGTAAGTGTGAAGTTCCTTAAGCCATTGATACAGTCTACTGAGTACTACAGGACAGGGAGGAGACCAGTACCCGATGCAATTAATACAGATTACTGAGAACTACAAGACAGGTAAGAGAGCAATACCCTAGGCTAATGATACGGTCTACGGGGGACTAGAAGACATAGAGACCAGTACCCTTTGCTATTGAAACGGTCTACCGAGTACTGAAAGACAAGTAGTAGTCAAGTATCCTAGGTATTTTTAAGGTCTACCGAGTACTTCAAGACAGGTAAGAGACCAGTACCTTAGGCTGTAGATACATGTACGATCCACCGAGTACTACAAGACAGGTAAAATGCCAGTGTCCTCGGTTATTAATATGGTCTACCGAGTACTACAAGACTTGTAAGAAACCAATACCCTAGCCTTAAAATACGGTCTACTGAGTACTACAAGACAGGAAGGTGACCAGTACTCTAGGCTTTTGATGCAGTGTACTTAGGTCCACAAGAGAGGTAGGAGACAAGTACCCTAGGCTATTGATACGGTCTACCGAGTACAACAAGACTTGGAATAAGAGGCCAAAACCCTAGGCTATTGATGCGGTCTATCGAGTACTACAGGGCAGGTAAGAGATCAGTATCATAAGCTACTGTTACAATATACCAAGGGGTACAAGACTGGTAGAATACGAGTACTCTAGGCTATTGATACCGAGTACTACAAGACAGGTACTAAGTTTCCAGTAACTTTGAGCACTAGTCAGTACTGCAAGATAGGTAAGATTCCAGTACCCTAGGCTATTGATATCGTCTACCGAGTACTGCAATACAGGTTAAGAGTCCAATACACTATGCTGCTGATACTGTATACCGAGTACTACAAGAGAGATAATTGTTCAGGACCCTAGGCTATTGATACAGTCTACTGAGTAATATAAGTCAGTTATGATTCCAGTACCCTAAGTTATCGATAGAGTCTACCAGTACTACAGGATTGGTTGCAGACCAGTACCCTTAGGCTATTGATACGGTCTCCCGAGTACAACAAGACTGGTTAGAGACCAGTACCCTAGGATATTGATACGATCTACCAGGTACTACAAGACAGGGGAGAGACCAGTACCCTAGGCTTTTGATACAGTCAAACAAGTACTTATAGACAGGTAAAAATCCAGTACCCTAGGTCATTGATACAGTCACCTAATACTACGTATACAGGACACGTCAGAGACCAGTACCATATGCTACTGAAACGGTATACTAAGTACCACAAGACAAGAAGGCGACCAGTACCCAAATTTATTGATGCGGCCTAACGAGTACTAGAAGAGAGGTTAAAGTCCAGTACCCTAGACTATTGATAGGGTCTACTTAGTACTACAGGTTAGGTAAGAGGCCAGTGCCCTAGGCTTTTTATAAGGTCCAACGAGTACTACAAGACAGGTAAAGATTTAGTACCTTACGCTACTGATACGGTCTAGTAAGTACTACAGGACAGATGAGAAAACAGTACCGTAGGCTATTAATACGGTTTATTGATTTATTGATTGACTATATATTGTTTTACGTCCTTCTTGAGAATTTTTCAATTATATGAAGACGTCACTGTATGTCTCTGAAGGGCTTCGAATTTAGTCCTATACTCGGCACTAAGAGCCATTGAGTAATGAGGGTTCTCTATCGTGTCAGCGCCTACCGTGAAACAGGACCTTTGTTTTAAAGGTCATATCCGAAAGACTCGTGACTTTTTTTTTTAGTGCCCAGCGCTCGACGTAGAAACGGTAACTACCTTTGTTTATGTCTTAGGTACGACGCGGTGCTGCAAACGATAATTGAACTCAGGCTTCCCGATCACGAAGCGAACACTCTACCACTAGGCTACCGTGACCAGCATATTAATACGGTGAACCGAGTACTACAAGACATATACTAAGAGTCCAGTACCTTAGGCCATTTATTCAGTCTACTGAATACTACAAGACAGGTAAGAATCCAGTATCCTAGAGAATTGATATGGTCTACTGAGTACTAATAGACTGGTAAAAGTTCAGTACTCTAGGGTATTGATATCGTCTTCCAAGTACTACATCACAGAAGACCAGTACCCTAGGCTATTCATACTGTCGACCATCTACTAAAATACAGGTAAGAAAGCAGTTCCCTAGGCTATTGATTCGGTCTACCACGTACTACAAGAAAGGTTGGAGAACAGTACTCAAAGCTATTGATATGGTCTAACGAGTACTAAAAGACTAGAAAAAGTCCAATACCTTGGCTATTGATATGGTGTTCTAAGTACTATAGGACAGGTTAGAAACCAGTACCCAAGGAGATTGATAAGATTGAACGAGTACTACAAAACATAGTTCAGTACCCTAGACTTTGACTACTTAGTACTACAAGGCAGTTAGGAGATTAGTATCCTAAGCTATTGATACAGTCTACATGTACTGAGTACTAAATGACTGGTAAGAGATCAGTACCCTATGCTATCTCTACGGTCTTCCAAGTACTACATCACAAATAGGAGACCGGTACCCTAGGTTATTGACATAGTTCAGTACCCTAGACTTTGACTACTTAGTACTACAAGGTAGTTAGGAGATTAGTATCCTAAGCTATTGATACGGTGTACATGTACTGAGAACTAAATGACTGGTAAGAGATCAGTACCCTATGCTATCTCTACGGTCTTCCAAGTACTACATCACAAATAGGAGACCGGTACCCTAGGTTACGATCTACCGCATACTACGAAACATGTAAGAATCGACTACCCTAAGCTATTGATACTGAGTACTACAAGACAGGTAAGAGACCAGTACACTAGGCAATTGATACAATCCACTGAGTACAACAAGACAGGTAGGATTCCAGTCCCCTAGGCAATTGAAACAGTCTACAACGTACTATAAGACAGGAAGGATTTCCTTACCAAGAGCTATTGATACTGTCTATCAAGTACCACAAGACAGATACCCTAGGATATTGATACGGTCTACTGAGTACTACAAGACTGGCAAGAGACCAGTACTCTTGGCTATTGATACAGTCTGCCGTGAACTACAAGACAGGTACTAAGAGTCCAGTACCTTTTGACCATTGATACTGTCTACCGAGTACTACAAGACAGGTATCAAGTACTCTAGGGTATTGTATAGTAGGGTGCCTGGTGCCCAAACTAAGAATTGTGCCACTTAGGGGAACCAGGGACACTTGGGCATGGAGACACCCCTGTTGATTTCTTGTCTCAAAAGGGACCCAATTAACCCCGTTTCTCGGCACCAGGGCGCTTATTCCAACCCTTTTCTCTGATACATGTATGTACAATAGGGGTCTAGAGAGGGCGCCTGGCGCCAAAACTTGGAATTGTGCTACTAAGGGGAACCCGTGACACTAGGGCTTCAAGGCGCCCCTGTTGATTTCCGGTCTCAAAAGCTACCCAATTCACACCGTTTCTTGGCGCCAGGGCGCCTAATCCAAACCTTTTCTCTGATACATGTAGTACTATAGGGGTCTACAGAGGGCGCCTTGCGCTCAAACTACGAATTGTGCTACTTAGGGGAGCCTGTGACACTAGAGCTGGAAGGCACCCCTGTTCATTTCCGGTCTCAAAAGCTACCCAATTCACACTGTTTCTTGGTGCCAGGATGCCACATCTAACCCTATTTTTTGTTACATATATGTACTATAGAAGTCTAGTGAGGGTGCCTGGTGCCCAAACTAGGAATTGTGCCACATAGGGGAGCTCAGGACACTATAGGGCATGAAGACAACCCTGTTGATTTTTTGTCTCAAAAAGGGACCCAATTTACCCCGTTTCTGGGCTCCAGGGCGCCTAATCCAACCCTATTCGCTAATACATGTATGTACTATAGCGGTCTAGAGAGGGTGCCTGGCGCCCAAACTAAGAATTGTGCTACTTAGGGGAGCCCGTGACACTAGGGCTTCAAGGTGCCTCTGCTGATTTCCGGTCTCAAAAGCTACCCAATTTACACCGTTTCTTGGTACCAGGGCGTCACAAACTAAGAATTGTGCTACTTAATCTTTATTATAATCTTTTATAATAATAATAAGAATAATTATCTTTATTCAGGTAAAGGCATTGAGCAATGTACAAAACATTTAGGTGTGAGTATTAAATCAGTATAAAAAAGTTATAAATAAATAAATAAATAAGTACTTAGTAGAGCCCGTGACACAAGGGTTCGAAAACATCCCTGTTGATTTCCGGTCTCAAAAGCTATCCAATTCATACCGTTTCTTGGTGCTAGGGCGAAACATCTAACCCTATTTTCTGTTACATATATGTACTATAGGAATCTAGTGAGGGTGCCTGGTGCCCAAACTAGGAATTGTGCCACTTAGGGGAGTCCGGGACACTAGGGCATGAAGACACACCTGTTGATTTCTTGTTTCAAAAGGGACCCAATTCACCCCGTGTCTGCGCGCCAGGGCGCCTAATCCAACCCTTTTCTCTGATAGATGTAGGTACTATAGTGGTCTAGAGAGACGCCTGGCGCCCAAACTAGGAATTGTGCTACTTAGGGGTGCCCGTGACACTAGGGCTCGAAAACACCCCTGTTGATTTCCGGTCTCAAAAGCTACCCAATTCACACCGTTTCTTGGTGCTTGGGCGCCACATCTAACCTTATTTTCTGTTACATGTATGTACTATAGGAGTCTAGTGAGGGTGCCTGTTGCATAATCTAGGAATTGTGCCATTTAGGGGAGCCCAAAACACTAGGGCATGAAGACACCCCTGTTGATTTCTTGTCTCAAAAGGGACCCAATTTATCCCGTTTCATGGCGCCAGGGCGCCTAATCCAACCCAATTCTCTGATACATGTAGTACTATAGGGTTCTAGAGAGGGGGCCTTGGGCTCAAACTAGGAATTGTGCTACTTAGGGGAGCCTGTGACATTAGAGCTGGAGGGCGCAACTGTTCATTTCCGGTCTCAAAAGCTACCCAATTCACACTGTTTCTTGGTGCCAGGATGCCACATCTAACCCTATTTTTTGTTACATATATGTACTATAGAAGTCTAGTGAGGGTGCCTGGTGCCAAAACTAGGAATTGTGCCACGTAGGGGAGCCCAGGACACAATATGGCATGAAGACACCCAGGTTGTTTTTTTTGTCTCAAAAAGGGACCCAATTTACCCCGTTTCTGGGCTCCAGGGCGCCTAATCCAACCCTATTCTCTGATACATGTATGTACAGTAGCGGTCTAGAGAGGGTGCCTGGCGCCCAAACTAAGAATTGTTCTATTAAGGGGAGCCCATAACACAAGGGCTTCAAGGCGCTTCTGCTTATTTCCGGTCTCAAAAGCTACCCAATTTACACCGTTTCTTGGCGCCAGGGCGCCACATCTAACCCTATTTTCTGATACATGTATGTACTATAGGGGTCTAGAGAGGGCGCCTGGCGCCCAAACTAGGAATTGTGCTACTTAGGGGAGCCCGTGACACTAGGGCTTGAAGGCGCCCCTGTTGATTTCTGGTCTCAAAAGCTACCCAATGCACACCTTATCTTAGTGTTAGGACGCCACATATAACCATATTTTCTGTTACATATATGTACTATAGGTGTGAAGTGAGGGTGCCTGGTGCCCAAACTAAAAATTGTGCCACTTAGGGGAGCCCAGGACACTAGGGCATGAAAACACCCCTGTTGATTTCATGTCTCAAAAGGGACCCAATTTACCCCGTTTCTGGGCGCCAGGGCGCCTAATCCAACCCTATTCTCTGATACATGTATGTACTATAGGGGTCTAGAGAGGGCGCCTGGCGGCCAAACTAGGAATTGTGCTACATAAGAGAGCCCGTGACACTAGGGCTTGAAGGCGCCCCTGTTGATTTCTGGTCTTAAAAGCTACCCAATGCACACCGTTTCTTGGTGTTAGGACGCCACATCTAACCCTATTTTCTGTTACATATATGTACTATGGGTGTAAAGTGAGGGTGCCTGGTGCCAAAACTAGGAATTGTGCCACTTAGGGGAGCCCAGGACACTAGGGCATGAAAACACCCCTGTTGATTTCATGTTTCAAAAGGGACCCAATTTACCCTGTTTCTGGGCGCCAGGGTGCCTAATCCAACCCAATTCTCTTATACATGTATGTACTATAGGGGTCTAGAGAGGGCGCCGGGCGCCCAAACTAGGAATTGTGCTACTTAGGGGAGCCCGTGACACTAGGGCTCGAAGCCGCCCCTGTTGATTTCCGGTCTCAAAAGCTACCCAATGCACACCGTTTTTTGGTGTTAGGACGCCACATCTAACCATATTTTCTGTTACATATATGTACTATAGGTGTGAAGTGAGGTTGCCTGGTGCCCAAACTAAAAATTCTGCCACTTAGGGGAACCCAGTACACTAGGGCATGAAGACACCCCTGTTGATTTTATGTCTCAAAAGGGACCCAATTTACTCCGTTTCTGGTCGCAAGGGCGCCAAATCCAAACCTTTTCTCTGATGCATGTATGTAATATAGGGGTCTAGACAGGGCGCCTGGCGCCCAAACTAGGAATTGTGCTACTTATGGGAGCCCGTGACACAAGGTCTCGGTGGCGCCTCTGTTGATATCCGGTCTCAAAAGCTACCCAATTCACACCGTTTCTTGGTGCCAGGGCGCCACATCTAACCCTATTCTCTGTTACATATATGAACTATAGGAGTCTAGTGAGGGTGCCTGGTGCCAAAACTAGGAATTGTGCTTCTTAGGGGAGCCCAGGACACTAGGGCATGAAAACACCCCTGTTGATTTCATGTCTCAAAAGGGACCCAATTTACCCCGTTTCTGGGCGCCAGGGCGCCTAATCCAACCCTATCTCTGATACATGTATGTACTACAATGGTCTAGAGAGGGCGCCCAAACTAAGAATTGTGCTCCTTAGGGGAGCCCGTGACACTACGGCGCGAAGGCGCCCATGTTGATTTCCGGTCTCAAAACCTACCCAATTCACACCGTTTCTTGGTGCCAGGGCGCCACATCTAACCCTATTTTCTGTTACATATATGAACTATAGGAGTCTAGTGAGGGTGCCTGGCGCCCAAACTAGGAATTGTGCTACTTAGGGGAGCCCGTGACAGTAGGGCTCGAAGGCGCCCCTGTTGATATCCAGTCTCAAAAGCTACCCAATGCACACCGTTTCGTGGTGTTAGGACGCCACATCTAACCATATTTTCTGTTACATATACATGTATGTACTATAGACCTGTGTGAAGTGAGGTTGCCTTGTGCCCAAACTGAAAATTGTGCCACTTAGGGGAGCCCAGGACACTAGGGCATTAAGACACCCCTGTTGATTTCTTGTCTCAAAAGGGACCCAATTTACTCCGTTTCTGGGCGCCAGGGCGCCTAATCCAACCCTTTTCTCTGATGCATGTATGTAATAAAGGGGTCTAGCGAGGGCGCCTGGCGCCAAAACTAGGAATCGTGCTACTTAGGGGAGCCCGTGACACTAGGGCTCGGTGGCGCCCCTGTTGATATCCGGGCATAAAAGCTACCCAATTCACACCGTTTCTTGGTGCCAGGGCGCCACATCTAACCCTATTTTCTGTTACATATTTGAACTATAGGAGTCTAGTGAGGGTGCCTGGTGCCAAAACTAGGAATTGTGCCACTTAGGGGAGCCCTTACACTAGGGCATGAAAACACCCCTGTTGATTTCATGTCTCAAAAGGGACCCAATTTACCCCGTTTCTGGGCGCCAGGGCGCCTAATCCAACCCTATTCTCTGATATATGTATGTACTATAGGGGTCTAGAGAGGGCGCCGGGCGCCCAAACTAGGAATTGTGCTACTTAGGGGAGTCCATGACACTAGGGCTCGAAGGCGCCCCTGTTGATTTCCGGTCTCAAAAGCTACCCAAAGCACACCGTTTCTTGGTGTTAGGACGCCACATCTAACCATATTTTCTGTTACAATGTACATATATGTACTATAGGTGTGAAGTGAGGTTGCCTGTTGCCCAAACTAAAAATTGTGCCACTTAGGGAAGCCCAGGACACAACGGCATGAAGACACCCCTGTTGATTTCTTGTCTCAAAAGGGACCCAATTTACTCCATCTCTGGGCGCCAGGGCGCCTAATCCAACCCTTTTCTCTGATGCATGTATGTAATATAGGGGTCTAAAGAGGGAGCCTGGCGCCTAAACTAGGAATTGAGCTTCTTAGGGGAGCCCAGGACACTAAGGCTCGAAGGCGCCCCTGTTGATTTCCAGTCTCAAAAGCTACCCAATGCTCACCGTTTTTTGGTGTTAGGGCGCCACATCTAACCCTATTTTCTGTTACATATATGAACTATAGGAGTCTAGTGAGGGTGCCTGGCGTTAAACTAGGAATTGTGCTACTTAGGGGAGCCCATGACACTAGGGCTCGAAGGCGCCCCTGTTGATATCCGGTCTCAAAAGCTACCCAATGCACACCGTTTCTTGGTGTTAGGACGCCACATCTAACCATATTTTCTGTTACATATATGTACTATAGGTGTGAAGTGAGGTTGCCTGGTGCCCAAAGTAAAAATTGTGCCACTTAGGGGATCCCAGGACACTAGGGCATGAACACACCCCTGTTGATTTCTTGTCTCAAAAGGGACCCAATTTACTCCGTTTCTGGGAGCCAGGGCGCCTTATCCAACCCTTTTCTCTGATGCATGTATGTAATATAAGGGTCTAGAGAGGGCGCCTGGCGCCCAAACTAGGAATTGTGCTACTTAGGGGAGCCCGTGACACTAGGGCTCGGTGGCGCCCCTGTTGATATCCCGTCTCAAAAGCTATCCAATTCACACTGTTTCTTGGTGCCAGGGCGCCTAATCCAACCCCATTCTTTGATACATATATGTACTATAGGGGTTAAGAGAGGGCGCCTGGCGCCCAAACTAGGAATTGTGCTACTTAGGGGAGCCCATGACACTAGGGCTCGAAGGCACCCCTGTTGATTTCCGGTCTCAAAAGCTACCCAATGCACACCGTTTCGTGGTGTTAGGACGCCACATCTAACCCTATTCTCTGTTACATATATGAACTATAGGAGTCTAGTGGGGTGCCTGGCGCCCAAACTAGGAATTGTGCTACTTAGGGGATCCCGTGTGAATTGTGCTACTTAGGGGAGCCAGTGACACTAAGGCTCAAAGGCGCCCCTGTTGATATCCTGTCTCAAAAGCTACCCAATTCAAACCGTTTCTTGGTGCCAGGGCGCCACATCTAACCCTATTTTCTGTTACATATATGAACTATAGGAGTCTACTGAGGGTGCCTGGCGCCCAAACTAGGAATTGTGCTACTTAGGGGAGCCCATGACACTAGGGCTCGAAGGCGCCCCTGTTGATATCCGGTCTCAAAAGCTACCCATTTCACACCGTTTCTTGGTGTTAGGACGCCACATCTAACCATATTTTCTGTTACATATATGTACTATAGGTGTGAAGTGAGGTTGCCTGGTGCCCAAAGTAAAAATTGTGCCACTTAGGGGATCCCAGGACACTAGGGCATGAACACACCCCTGTTGATTTCTTGTCTCAAAAGGGACCCAATTTACTCCGTTTCTGGGAGCCAGGGCGCCTTATCCAACCCTTTTCTCTGATGCATGTATGTAATATAAGGGTCTAGAGAGGGCGCCTGGCGCCCAAACTAGGAATTGTGCTACTTAGGGGAGCCCGTGACACTAGGGCTCGGTGGCGCCCCTGTTGATATCCCGTCTCAAAAGCTATCCAATTCACACTGTTTCTTGGTGCCAGGGCGCCTAATCCAACCCCATTCTTTGATACATATATGTACTATAGGGGTTAAGAGAGGGCGCCTGGCGCCCAAACTAGGAATTGTGCTACTTAGGGGAGCCCATGACACTAGGGCTCGAAGGCACCCCTGTTGATTTCCGGTCTCAAAAGCTACCCAATGCACACCGTTTCGTGGTGTTAGGACGCCACATCTAACCCTATTCTCTGTTACATATATGAACTATAGGAGTCTAGTGGGGTGCCTGGCGCCCAAACTAGGAATTGTGCTACTTAGGGGATCCCGTGACACTAGGGCTCGAAGGCGCCCCTGTTGATATCCGGTCTCAAAAGCTACCCAATGCACACCGTTTCTTGGTGTTAGGACGCCACATCTAACCATATTTTCTGTTACATATATGAACTATAGGTGTGAAGTGAGGTTGCCTGGTGCCCAAACTAAAAATTGTGCCACTTAGGGGAGCCCAGGACACTAGGGCATGAAGACACCCCTGTTGATTTCTTGTCTCAATAGGGACCCAATTTACTCCGTTTCTGGGCGCCAGGGCGCCTAATCCAACCCTTTTCTCTGATGCATGTATGTAATATAGGGGTCTAGAGAGGGCGCCTGGCGCCCAAACTAGGAATTGTGCTACTTAGGGGAGCCCGTGACACTAAGGCTCGGTGGCGCCCCTGTTGATATCCGGTCTCAAAAGCTACCCAATTCACACCGTTTCTTGGTGCCAGGGCGCCACATCTAACCCTATTTTCTGTTACATATATGAACTATAGGAGTCTAGTGAGGGTGCCTGGTGCCAAAACTAGGAATTGTGCCACTTAGGGGAGCCCAGGACACTAGGGCATGAAAACACCCCTGTTGATTTCTTGTCTCAAAAGGGACCCAATTTACTCCGTTTCTGTTCGCCAGGGCGCCTAATCCAACCCTTTTCTCCGATGCATGTATGTAATATAGGGGTCTATAGAGGGCGCCTGGCGCCCAAACTAGGAATTGTGCTACTTAGGGGAGCCCGTGACACTAAGGCTTTGTTGCGCCCCTGTTGATATCCGGTCTCAAAAGCTACCCAATTCACACCGTTTCTTGGTGCCAGGGCGCCACATCTAACCCTATTTTCTCGTATATGAACTATAGGAGTCTAGTGAGGGTGCCTGGTGCCAAAACTAGGAATTGTGCCACTTAGGGGAGCCCAGGACACTAGGGCATGAAGACACCCCTGTTGATTTCATGTCTCAAAAGGGACCCAATTTGCACACCGTTTCTTGGTGTTAGGACGCCACATCTAACCATATTTTCTGCTACATATATGTACTATAAGTATGAAGTGAGGTTGCCTGGTACCAAAACTAAAAATTGTGCCACTTAGGGGAGCCCAGGACACTAAGGCATGAAAACACCCCAGTTGATTTCATGTCTCAAAAGGGACCAAATTTACCCCTTTTTTGGGCGCCAAGGCGCCTAATCCAACCCAACTCTCTGATACATGTATGTACTATAGGGGTTTAGAGAGGGCGCCTGGCGCCCTAACTAGGAATTGTGCTACTTAGGGGAGCCCGTGACACTAGGGTTCGAAGGCACCCCTGTTGATTTCCGGTCTTAAAAGCTACCCAATGCACACCGTTTCTTGGTGTAATGACGCCACATCTAACCTTATTTTCTGTTACATATATGAACTATAGGAGTCTAGTGAGGGTGCCTGGCGCCCAAACTAGGAATTGTGCTACTTAGGGGAGCCCGTGACACTAGGGCTTGAAGGCACCCCTGTTGATATCCGGTCTCAAAAGCTACCCAATGCACACCGTTTCTTGGTGTTAGGACGCCACATCTAACCCTATTTTCTGTTACATATATGAACTATAGGAGTCTAGTGAGGGTGCCTGGTGAGAAAACTAGGAATTGTGCCACTTAGGGGAGCCAAGGACACTAGGGCATGAAAACACCCCTGTTGATTTCTTGTCTCAATAGGGAACAATTTACTCCGTTTCTGGGCGCCAAGGCGCCTAATAGAACCCTTTTCTCTGATGCATGTATGTAATATAGGGGTCTAGAGAGGGCGCCTGGCGCCCAAACTAGGAATTGTGCTACTTAGGGAAGCCTGTGAAACTAAGGCTCGGTGGCGCCACTGTTGATATCCGGTCTCAAAAGCTACCCAATTCACACCGTTTCTTGGTGCCAGGNNNAGTACATATATGTAACAGAAAATAGGGTTAGATTTGTCGCCTTGGCACCAAGAAACGGTGTGAATTGGGTAGCTTTTGAGACCGAAAATCAACAGGGGCGCCTTCGAGCCCTTGTGTCACGGGCTCTTCTAAGTAGCACAATTTCTAGTTTGTGCACCAGGCGCCCTCTATAGACCCCTATAGTACAAATATGTATCAGAGAATAAGTTGGATTTAGCGCCCTGGCGTCAAGAAACAGGGTAAAATGGGCCCCCCTTGAGACAAGAAATCATTAGGTGTGTCTTCAAGCCCTAGTATCCTGGGCTCCCCCAAGAGGCACAATTCCTAGTTTTGGCACCAGGCACCCTCACTAGACTCCTATAGTATATATATGTAACAGAAAATAGGGTTAGATTTCGCGCCCTGGCACCAAGAAACAGTGTGAATTGGGAAGCTTTTAAGACAGGAAATCAACAGGGGCGCCTTTGAGCCCTTGTGTCACGGGCTCCGCTAAGTAGCACAATTCCTAGTTTGGGTGCTGGCGCCCTCCGTAGACCCCTATAGTACATATATGTATCAGAGAATAGGGTTAGATTTGGCGCCCTGGCACCAAGAAACGGTGTGAATTGGGTTGCTTTTGAGACTGGGAATCAACTGGAGCGCCTTCGAACACTTGTGTCACGGGCTCCCCTCAGTAAAACAATTCCTAGTTTGAACGCCAGGCACCCTCTCTTGACACCTATAGTACATATATGTATCAGAGATTAGGGTTGGATTTGGCGCCCTGGCGCCGAGAAACAGGGTAAATTGGGTCCCCCATGAGACAAGAAATCATTAGGGGTGTCTTTAAACCCTAGTATCCTGGGCTCCCCTAAGTGGCACAATTCCTAGTTTTGGCACCAGGCACCGTCACTAGACTCCGATAGTACGTATATGTAACAGAGAATACGGTTAGATTTGGCGCCCTGGCACCAAGAAACGGTGTGAATTGGGTAGCTTTTGAGACCGGAAATCAACAGGGGTGCCTTCGAGCCCTTGTGTCATGGGCTTCTCTAAGTAGCACAATTCCTAGTTTGGGTGCCAGGCGCCCTCTCTAGACCCCTATAGTACGTATATGTATCAGAGAATAGGGTTGGATTTGGCGCCCTGGCGCCAAAAAACGGGATAAATTGAGTCCCCCTTGAGACAAGAAATCATTTGGGGTGTCTTCAAGCCCTAATATCCTGGGATCCTCTAAGTGGCAAAATTCCTAGTTTTGGCACCAGGCACCCTCACTAGACTCCTATAGTACATATATGTTACAGAAAATAGGGTTAGATTTGGCGCCCTGGCACCAAGAAACGGTGTAAATTGGTAATTTTTTGAGACTGGAAATCAACAGGTGCGCCTTCAAGCCCTTGTGTCACGGTCTCCTCTTAGTAGCACAATTCCTAGTTTGGGCGCCAGATGCCCTCTCTAGACCCCAATAATACATATATGTATCAGAACTTAGGGTTGGATTTGGCGCCCTGGCACCCAGAAATGGGTAAATTGGGTCCCCTTGAGACAAGAAATCATTAGGGGTGTATTTGCGCCCTGGCGCCAAAAAACGGGGTAAATTGAGTCCCCCTTGAGACGAGAAATCATTTGGGGTGTCTTCAAGCCCTAATATCCTGGGATCCTCTAAGTGGCAAAATTCCTAGTTTTGGCACCAGGCACCCTCGCTAGACTCCTATAGTACATATATGTTACAGAAAATAGGGTTAGATTTGGCGCCCTGGCACCAAGAAACTGTGTAAATTGGTAATTTTTTGAGACTGGAAATCAACAGGTGCGCCTTCAAGCCCTTGTGTCACGGGCTCCCCTTAGTAGCACAATTCCTAGTTTGGGCGCCAGATGCCCTCTCTAGACCCCTATAATACAAATGCAAAATCGTATTATTCGAGCAGCAGAATATCGTATTATGTAAAGAGATCTTTACTGTTTTAGGTGTACCTATTTATTTCCAGGAATATTTTTAAAAAGAAAGTTTAAAAGTAATAATTATAGCTTTGAACATTTGCAGATTCAAGTCGTTCATAGCATACGTGTAAGTCAAGACATATACAATCCGTGTCTTATATATAATATTAAAGCAATGAACGCCGTACGGTTTTATTACCACAGGAGTCTGAAGATTTTATCGTCCAAAAAAAAAAAAAAATCCTGAAAAAATTTCCCATCCTCAGCTAAATATTTTTTTGACGATAAAAACCAGACTTCTGTGCTTTTATCAATCTATCACTCGTTTTATTAATGAAATTATAGGAATATCAGTTATTGGTTAGGTAATTGCCCAACCTGCCATTGAATAATGTATTAAGCGAAATGATTTTATTTTATAATTTATTGGTAAAATAATTCCCCTGATGAATATTAAATTAGAAGACAAAACCAGTGATATTTAAAAAAAAAAACACGAAAAGGTGAGGATTCTACGAACTTCATCGCAAAACAAATATTTTACATGCCACCTCGTAAAATTCTGTCATTTTCAAAACTATGCCAGTCAAGAAATAATGCAAACTAGTCGCATTTAAGTGATTGTATGAATATCAAATTTTCTATTTAATTTTTACCCTCTTCCGGAAAATTTCTGTATTAATAAATTTATATGATTGAAAACAGCAAGGCATTTACATGCATAATTATTATACCCTGCTTGAAAAGTCGGGAGGGGGGGGGGGG
>PRKT01000483.1:133709-149130 GCA_003671525.1 Saccostrea glomerata
ACATTAGGGCATGAAGACACCCCTAATGATTTCTTGTCTCAAGGGGGACCCAATTTACCCCGTTTCTTAACGCCAGGGCGCCAAATCCGACCCTATTCTCTGATACATATATGTACTATAGGGGTCTAGAGAGGGCGCCTGGCGCCCAAACTAGGAATTGTGCTACTTAGAGAAGCCCGTGACACAAGGGCTCGAAGGTGCCCCTGTTGATTTCCGGTCTCAAACGCAACCCAATTCACACCGTTTCTTGGTGCCAGCGCGCCAAATCTAACCCTATTTTCTGTTACATATATGTACTATAGGAGTCTAGTGAGGGTGCCTGGTGCCAAAACTAGGAATTGTGCCACTTAGGGGAGCCCAAGACATTAGGGCATGAAAACACCCCTGTTGATTTCTTGTCTCAAAAGGGACCCATTTTACCCCGTTTCTGGGCGCCAAGGCGCCCAATCCAACCCTATTCTCTGATACATGTATGTACTATAGGGGTCTAGAGAGGGCGCCTGGCGCCCAAACTAGGAATTGTGCTACTTAGGGAAGCCTGTGACACTAGGGCTCGAAGGCGCCCCTGTTGATATCCGGTCTCAAAAGCTACCCAATTCACACCGTTTCTTGGTGCCAGGGCGCCAAATCTAACCCTATTTTCTGAGACATATATGTACTATAGGAGTCTACTGAGGGTACCTGGTGCCAAAACTAGGAATTGTGCCACTTAGGGGAGCCCAGGATACTAGGGCTTGAAGACACCCTTAATGATTTCTTGTCTCAAGGGGGACCCAATTTACCCCGTTTCTGGGCCCCAGGACGCCAAATCCAACCGTATTCTCTGAGACACATTTGCACCATAGGGGTCTAGAGAGGGCGCCTGGCGCCCAAACAAGGAATTGTGCTACTTAGAGAAGCCCATGACACAAGGGCTCGAAGGCGCCCCTGTTGATTTCCGGTCTCAAACGCAACCCAATTCACACTGTTTCTTGGTGCCAGGGCGCCAAATCTAACCCTATTTTCTGTTACATATATGTACTATAGGAGTCTAGTAAGGGTGTCTGGTGCCAAAACTAGGAATTGTGCCACTTAGGGGACCCCAGGATACTAGGGCTTGAAGACACCCCTAATGATTTCTCTTCTCAAGGGGGACCCAATTTACCCCGTTTCTGGGCGAAAGGGCGCCAAATCCAACCCTATTCTCTGATACATATATGTACTATAGGTGTCGAGAGAGGGCGCCTGGCGCCCAAACTAGGAATTGTGCTTTTTTGGGGAGCCCGTGACACAAGGGCTCGAAGGCGCCCCTGTTGATTTCCGGTCTCAAAAGCTACCCAACTCACACCGTTTCTTGGTGCCAGGGCGCCAAATCGAAACCTATTTTCTGTTACATATATGTACTATAGGAGTCTAGTGAGGGTGCCTGGTGCAAAAACTAGGAATTGTGCCACTTAGGGGAGCCCAGGATACTAGGGCTTGAAGACACCCCTAATGATTTCTTGTCTCAAGAAGGACCCAATTTACCCCGTTTCTTGGCGCCAGGGCGCCAAATCCAACCCTATTCTCTGATACATATTTGTACTATAGGGGTCTAGAGAGGGCGCCTGGCGCCAAAACTAGGAATTCTGCTACTTAGGGGAGCCCGTGACACAAGGGCTCAAAGGGGCCCCTGTTGATTTCCGGTCTCAAAAACTACCCAATTTACACCGTTTCTTGGTGCCAGGGCGCCAAATCTAACCCTATTTTCTGTTACATATATGTACTATAGGAGTCTAGTGAGGGTGTCTGGTGCCAAATCTAGGAATTGTGCCACTTAGGGGAGCCCAGGATACGAGGGCTTGAAGACACCCCTAATGATTGCTTGTCTCAAGGGGGACCCAATTTACCCGTTTCTGGGCACCAGGGCGCGAAATCCAACCCTATTCTCTGATACATATATGTACTTGAGCTGTAGAGAGAGGGCGCCTGGCGCCCAAACTAGGAATTGTGCTACTTAGAGAAGCCCATGACACAAGGGCTCGAAGGCGCCCCTGTTGATTTCCGGTCTCAAACGCAACCCAATTCACACCGTTTCTTGGTGCCAGGGCGCCAAATCTAACCCTATTTTCTGTTACATATATGTACTATAGGAGTCTAGTGAGGGTGCCTGGTGCCAAAACTAGGAATTGTGCCACTTAGGGGAGCCCAGGATACTAGGGCTTGAAGAAACCCCTAATGATTTCTTGTCTCAAGGGGGACCCAATTTACCCCTTTTCTTGGCGCCAGGGCGCCAAATCCAACCCTTTCATCTGATACATATATGTACTATAGGGGTCTAGAGAGGGCGCCTGGCGCCTAAACTAGGAATTGTGCTACTTAGAGAAGCCCGTGACACAAGGGCTCAAAGGCGCCCCTGTTGATTTCCGGTCTAAAAAGCAACCCAATTCACACCGTTTCTTGGTGCCAGGGCGCCAAATCTAACCCTATTTTCTGTTACATATATGTACTATAGGAGTATAGTGAGGGTGTCTGGTGCCAAAACTAGGAATTGTGCCACTTAGGGGAGCCCAGCATACTAGGGCTTGAAGACACCCCTAATGATTTCTTGTCTCAAGGGGGACCCGAATTACCCCGTTTCTTGGCGCCAGGGCGCCAAATCCGACCCTATTCTCTGATACATATATGTACTATAGGGGTCTAGAAAGGGCGCCTGGCGCCCAAACTAGGAATTGTGCTACTTAACGGAGCCCGTGACACAAATGTTCGAAGGCGCTCCTGTTGATTCCCGGTCTTAAAAGCTACCCAACTCACACCGTTTCTTGGTGCCAGGGCGCCAAATCTAACCCTATTTTCTGTTACATATATGTACTATAGGAGTCTAGTGAGGGTGCCTGGTGCCAAAACTAGGAATTGTGCCACTTAGGGGAGCCCAGGATACTAGGGCTTGAAGACACCCCTAATGATTTCTTGTCTCAAGGGGGACCCAATTTACCCCGTTTCTTGGCGCCAAGGCGCCAAATCCGACCCTATTTTCTGATACATATATGTACTATAGGGGTCTAGAGAGGGCGCCTGGCGCCCAAACTAGGAATTGTGCTACTTAGAGAAGCCCATGACACAAGGGCTCGAAGGCGCCCCTGTTGATTTCCGGTCTCAAACGCAACCCAATTCACACCGTTTCTTGGTGCCAGGGCGCCAAATCTAACCCTATTTTCTGTTACATATATGTACTATAGGAGTCTAGTGAGGGTGCCTGGTGCCAAAACTAGGAATTGTGCCACTTAGGGGAGCCCAGGATACTAGGGCTTGAAGACACCCCTAATGATTTCTTGTCTCAAGGGGGACCCAATTTACCCCGTTTCTTGGCGCCAGGGCGCCAAATCCAACCCTATTCTCTGAAACATATTTGTACTATAGGGGTCTAGAGAGGGCGCCTGGCGCCAAACTAGGAATTGTGCTACTTAAAAGAGCCCGTGACACAAGGGCTCAAAGGCGCCCCTGTTGATTTCCGGTCTCAAAAACTACCCAATTCACACCGTTTCTTGGTGTCAGGGCGCCAAATCTAACCCTATTTTCTGTTACATATATGTACTATAGGTATAATATACATGTTGAGTATAAGGACCCCATTGGAAATAAGCCATTGGCTTTCATGGGTTATCCTTGTTATACAAATATAATCTCATGTGAATCATATTTATAAATTCATGTCTTTCAAAAATGATTGATTCCGATATTTTATATTAATTATATTGTTTAATGCTATCTTTTATATATATATATATATATATATATATATATATATATATATATATATATATATATATATATATATATATATATATATATATATATATATATATATATATATATATATCTTAAATTATATTGTGAATATTGCAACGTATGTGTAGTATACAAAATAAATATCGAAATCTAAATCAAAATGAAAAGTCCTTGAAATTCAATAGACCCTATCACGATAATTTATTCTTGACAAACATATCTTAGCTATATCCTCATAATTTTCGATACAATGACCTTGTCAGCAAAAACAATTTATCATTGAGTCAAATGCTGACTGACGTTTTTCATGCTTATTGTTAGCCCGTTATTTATACACTAAATAGAAGACGGATTTTCCCGTTATTTCCCGATCATAAGAAGGAGCACACGGCCGGTGTGACCAATCAGCAGGGGATGCTCACTCCTCCATGGCACCTGATCCCACCTCTGTTTCGGAGGGCCGTGTTTGCTCTGCTCCTATTTTATATTGTTTTATGGGCTTTGATATTTAGTATTGTGCGTTATCTC
The DNA here is from genome assembly GCA_003671525.1 of Saccostrea glomerata. Lineage (NCBI taxonomy): Eukaryota > Metazoa > Mollusca > Bivalvia > Ostreida > Ostreidae > Saccostrea > Saccostrea glomerata. The sequence continues at coordinate 137,985 of PRKT01000483.1, forward strand.
TATATCCTTTTCATAAGTCTTTCTCTGTATGCTTCCGATTTCGTATAAGAAAGACATGATTTTGAATTTTAAATTGTGTAAATTAGTATAATTGGTTATTTGGAAGCAACCTCATGTGATCAAGATTTAAGTTTGTCCAAATCGTGATCCCCAGAGGTTGGGTTGGACCATAATATGCAATAAAATTTTCATGTAGGAATATATGGGAAATCCTCTTCGCAAGGAAAACAACAAATATATGAATCGTCATATTTATACAGAAGCATCTCCATGGCCAGATTCAAGTTACTGAAAACCAACTTTTATTACGGAGCGATTAATATTCGCGAGTTCAGCGACTGACTTTAACTCACGAATATTTATCGCTGTGAACCAATAATTTTGCTAAATATTTGTGGAGAATGATTCCGCAGTCCCGAAAATTAACACTGCAATCGTCGCGGATAGATTTTAAACGGACGAATAGCGAATAAAAAGTGACGCAAAAAGAAGTTGGTTTACTGTAGTTCAAACCATGACACCAAGGGATATGATTGGGCCACAATGAAAGTTAAATCTATTTCAAAGGAATATATAGAAAAAATCTTCCTCTCATCCTGAGGTTGTGAAGATTCGAGTTTATTAGCCGGGCTTATTGTTCAAAGAGCAATTGCCGGCTTATGTCATCCTTTTCAAGACAGGAAGTCAACCCCATAGTCGCCATTTTAAAGTTACATGTAAAAATATAGTTCTTACTCTGAACCGCTTTGAGATAATACAAACGGTATAAATAATGCAACAACAAAAAACGAAGTTTTATCTAAATAAATAAACATTAGTAGTTATGACTTTGAAAACTTCAGTCCTAGGACAGAGAACATAGTTTATTAGCGTAAGGATATTTGATAAATATATATTATTATAACAGTAACTTGATCCGAAGGGTCGTATCACGTCGAGTTGACAGGCGCGGATCATCAGATCTAACGAGACGCGAAGCATGAATGCTTTAGCTATTATATTCAAAGGAAGTATTCCTGTCTTCTATGGATCTAACTGCTCTCTACCCTATCAATTTGAGACGGGAGATACTCGTGGTGTAAACTCGGATAACACGGATATCAATAAGATATTGATGGTTCATATCTTTCAGTCACCCGCGTGGCGCAGTGGTTAGAGCGTCTGCTTTAGAGTCGCGAAGTAAGGAGTCAATCCTAACGTCGCGGGTTCGAATCCCACTGTGGGACATGGAGACCGGTCCTTTGGATATGACCGTAATGAACTGTAGATTCTGCTGGATCAATGAACAGATTGACACTATTGTCAGGTGGAAATGAGGTGCCACCCAGCATTATCACCTTAAGGAACAACTCTTATTTGTGATACTCTTGAATTAAAAATTGGCAAATTTTTATGAGAACCCCAAAGTCTCCCCAATTTTATCTTGTTTATTTTTTTCCCCTAATTTCTTTAGGATGCTGGTAAGCATCAAATTAATTAACGGGTTTCTAAGTCGGTTCTTGGACCAGAGTAATGCAAAAGAAATCACTATGAAAATCCTGCTAGTACTTTATCTGCAGATCTGTTTGGATAATTTACCATAATTTCCAAGACCAATTTCTTGTTTTTTTTTCTGACTGAACCCACCAGTATAATTCTTTGGGACTTGTTTTGTTGTTATCTCCATTGTCGCTGTTTAAGATAAGAACACGGAATGTTGGTTGGCCGGTGTGAGTTGATTGCACGGTTTGTTTATTTCCCTGACCCCTTGATGGTTGCAGGAGTGAGTCGAGTTCAATAAATTTCCTTTGTATAATACATTTTGTGTTCAGTTGAGTCGTTAACATACATGCTCAAATTATGAATCGATTGTAAAGGTATGGTTTCATTACCTTTCCCCATCTGTCGGGGGCTTTGTTGGACAGTCTGATGTGGAACTGGTTATTTCTGTAACGCTGGTTGTGGAACCCGTACCACTAGTTGTCTCTGTAACACTAGTTGTGGAGCCTGTAGCACTAGTTGTGTTTGTACCACTAGTTGTGTAGCCATTAGCAATTGTGGAGCCCGAAGCACTTGCTGTGTCTGTAACATTTGTTGTGGAACACGCAGCAGTTGCGGAGCCTGAAGCACTGGTTGAGTCTTTAACGCTAGTTCTGGGGCCTGTAGCACTGGTTGTTTCTGTAACGCTGGTTGTGCAGCTTCCTATGGTAGATCAACCTTCGGAGGGGAGGGGGCTAACTTGCTCTTTTGGAGGGGATACTGTCCCTTCTGTTTTCTGTTGATTGCCTGGCATGATTTCCTCGACTTGATGTTTACATGCAAAAAAAAATTCCGAGAAAGGTTTAAGTTTCTGTTATTATCTGGGGTGTATTACCTGGAAATGGCCCTGGAACTCTGTGTAAGATAAACGGCAATATAAATGCTGAGAAATACATTTCAATATTAGATGAACTGTGGTCCGTAATAGCCCGTCATTTTCCAGACAATTCCTACATATTCCAGGATGACAATGCCCCCGTACATCGAGCCCTTATCGTGGAGAGATATGAACATGAAAACAAAATCCGTGGTATGATAGGCTAGCCAAATCACCAGATAACCATATTACCGAAAATTGTTGTCATCTGGTAAAGAGAAGTTTACAAAATTGGGCCGGTGAAATATCTAACCCAGATCAGCTGTTTGAAGCTATTCTCGATATTTGGTAGAATCTCTCTGTGGATTGCATTGAAATCCTTTGTCAGTCCCTACCACGAAAAAGTACACCTCACAAAGTACTAAAGGTATGTGTATTTTTTTATTGTGTTGAAAACGGCAAGTTTGTTATGCTAAGCGAGAAAACTCTCAATTGACGTCCGCCATTTTTCTCGAATATTTTTGGCACGACGCTGTAGGTCAAGTTTCGTTTTGGGTACAATCGCATCATTTTTGTCAGAGTAATGTCCCTTGGACTTAAAACTTTTCAATTATTTGCAGTTTCCGTTCATTTTCTTTGCAGAGATTACACATATTGAAATGAAATTTGGTATACAGATTTATCAGCTGAATATCTGGGTCAAGTTCTGTTTTGGGTACGATAGCACCATTTTTGATAGAGTAATGCCCCTTGGACTCAGAAAAATTCCAATTTGGGGGAGGGGGCATAAATGTTTTATAAACATTTCTTGTTTTCTTTACAAGTCTGTTTTCATTGTCCTCTTCCTCTGCAAAATTAAGATCTTTGTCTCAAAGGAAAAGCTGAAGAAAAAGGATGTTATTTGTTGACCTGTTAAATACTTGTTTCTGGAAAACACATAACAGGTGCCATTCTTCAAACCTTGCATTTCGTCTGCAACCATGTATGGGTCAACCTTTCTTCCAACATTTGTTTTTCCAGTGTTCAATTTCTTTAACGAAATTTGTGCTTGCATTTTTTAGGGAAAAAAAAAAACAATTTTCCTCTTTGTTTTCAGAGTCCATCTTTGATCTTACTGATTCATTTAAGTATTAACTCTTGATATCATCAGCATGTGAACCTTTAAAACCAAGCCACTAACACATAACCAAGCCACGAACAGCTTTGTCCCTTTACGATACCGATATCTAAAAAGAAACACATGGTTATGACTCATTATGTAACTTTAAAAAGTTCACCATTTTCGTTTTTAACCATCTCTAAATAAGTATATTTATAATGTTGCATCCATTCTCACTTGAAATAAATGGTTTCCACGGGGGATTTAATAGAAACCCCTTCATTAACAATAAAGAGAAAGAAGAAGTATTGATTTCAAAGAGTTACCTCTCATGATCAGCTGCTATTAAGGTGTGCTTAAGTTCATTCCAGATATTCTGACGACATAGTAGTTTAGTTATGTATGGTAGCTGGCATACATGGAAATATCCACAGTAAATAATAAAACGCACACTTGGCAAAATGGCTTTGATCAATGGAGTGAAATCAACGAATGCTATTAATATCTAAGAAAGTTCATAACGAGGAATTCTTAGTATTGAAAAGTTAAACGTTATATCCAGAAGTGTGATTAGTCAGCCCGTGGGCTGACTAGTTATGATACAAAGAACTTCAAATGCGCTTGCGCGTTTTGGATTTCTGGGAGATAGTTCTGCAGCAAATCACTCTAGCTAATTTCATTTCAGTAAAATCAGTATAGATTAAACAAATGAAGAAATCCCTATAAAACACCACGGTAATCTGTAAATTAAATTTAACTTAAATAGGAAAGTCATTTATGCTTATTTATTTCTAGAAGCTTTGTACAATCCTACTTCACAATTATTAAAATCTGGTTCGCAGTAATTAAACTGGTTCGCTTCTGATTGTGAAATGTGTTCTACGCAGTTAAGCATACAGTTGTATGAATTCATATCGCACAGTGTTTGACGCGTTAATTGAAGGTCTTTTGTAAAGTATGTTGAAGTTATTTTATTTATGTATTTAAATCTACGACATAAACATTGGTTTAATAGAGATTTTGAAGTTATTCAGTTTTTATCAGCTCTACTGGTCAGAGACAGAGATATATAAATATATATTTAAAGAATTACATGTAATCCCATTGAAGTAATTATTAATAGTAATTGTCAAAACCTTGGATCAATATTCTTTTATTGATAAAGCATATCACCAAAATGAATTATGCTGCATTTTTTAATTTTCTTTCATTTTTCATTGTTTTCTCTCTTGCATATTGAAAATTCTGCACCTGCATGGATTTAAAATTATAACTACATTTGAATGCGATAATCGTTTTAATGTGATCATTTAAAAAAAATCATCAGAAAAAACAATTTAAGGATACAGAGAAGTGATAATCAAAGATTAATATGTTAGGTATGAAGGGTACAACAAACGCAAATAAGTTGATAGGAAATGCACATTGACGTATTCCCAGAGCCTGCATTCTTAGAACGTCAGACGTCATTTTAAGCAGCTGGGGACATTTCTGCAAGACATCTTGATTCTCTAGTAATTTTCTTATTAACCGGTAAGATCTGATGAAACCTATATGTATCAAAAGTAATTTCTCAGTGCTTTCCACTGATATAAATTTTAATAAACATTGCCTCTTGAATTCGGAAAAAATTAATAAGCTATTAACTAATATATATTTGACATGGCGTCATTTACGCAGCGGGACATATTTGCAAGACACGGATTATGTTTGATTAAATACCTTAGCGCCTGGCAAATTTTCATTATCTTTTTGGAACAAGTTGTTTAAAAGTACTCATTGTATGTCAATTAAAATTTGAAAATTTTACCGACAAAATTTTCTTTTTCACCTTGGAAAATGCGTTACACTAAATTTTCATTGAATGGGACATTTTAAAGGACTTTTATTTCAAAGGATGTGGGTATCTATTCTCTTAACAGAGGTTGTCAACAAACATACTATGCCTAAATATGATGTAAGGGAACGATCCTGTAAAATATCAAAGAGATGCGAGAAGATTTTTCAACTTTTTTCTAAAATCAAATCTGTTGAAGGTATTTTTATGTTACAGCGGGACAGGACGAAAATTGACGTTATTGTGGAATTTAGTAGTGTGTTAATGTGTACATACCTTGTAATAATACTTCTTTTTGTTACAACATTATTGGTGAGAAAAAATTCTTTATTTTCATATAAAGCACTACATGATTATTACCTAGACTGTACTGCAAATGTGGGCTGAAAACGGATTAGGCGTATTATTTCCTACAAATAGCAATTCCTGACGTTACGTCAGTAGCACTGAGTGATTCAACCTGCAACATGACAAACTCTAACAGGTTGACAGTGAAACTTACGAGGTTCCGTTTGGTGGCCACTGGAATTGTTAAAACTGCCATGTCCCCCATCCCAATTAATTAAACTCCTTTAGATCCGATGAGATTGGTTTATAATGTCATGGAATTATGTTTTGTGAAATTGAACTTAAATTTTTATTTTGATTAAGAGACAAAACATGCAATACCGGTATAATGCATTTTTTTTTCAGTACCGTAGTACATGTATTCTTCAAAACATTATCACAGAGAAGAAAATTCCACTGGCTGACTCTCTAAGCTTTTTTTTTTTAAAGCTAAACTTGTCAACATGCTTGTACGAGGGTTGATCCAAAAGTAATGTCACAGTGTCCATATCTTTTATATTTGGCGTCATTTTATCAATTATTATATACCAAAAGATGCACAAATATAAATTTAATTAAACTTTAATTTTTCATTTAATAATGTTTAACTGAATTTATATTATAGATGTTTAAAACATACAAGATAGGGGGTGTCGCCGCGTCAAAACCGAACGTCACAAATTAAAGTGTACTTTTTTTAGTATAAAAAAGACAAACACTTAAAAAGCATCTTTTAAAAGCGCCTAAACGCAAAATACTTTAAAAGACAAAAATTTACATCACCTTCTAGTCTTAAATTGAAAATTATATGACATCACTGCTATTTTTTATGAAATACATCGTTGATTTAATCCGGTGCATTGAAAAAAAGGAAATGTCAAAATGGACAAAAAAGCCAAAACAAACTGTAATGCATTTTTGCTTCAAAATGGAGAAATCGCCAGTAGAGACAGTTACGTTGATTCACCAGACTTTCGGAGGAAAGAATGTATATATAAGAGACTTGTTTAGATGGTTTCCGCGATTTTCGGTGGGTGATGGGTCATTAAATGCTCAGCAGATGACAAGAAAACCGAAAGATGGGAGGGTGGACGGAAATGTTCAATGGTGTGTGACGTTGTCAAAAAGACAGACGGATAGAGCGATATGTGAAATTTTAAGTTGGTCTTTTACTACTGTTCAATGAATTTTGACAGAATTAATTATGAAAAGAGTGAGTGTACAATGGGTACTAAGGGTAAGAAAGTGAAATTTGTGAACGTGTTTGTGGATATCAAATCTCAAATATTTTTTAATGAAACGAAGGGAAGCGTTTAAATGTATGACGGCGCGTATCCGTCATATGACGTTATTTAGCTGCGGCGACTACCATAATCGCACGTTGTATATAATCCGAAATTTTGAAAAGTATAAATCATGTTGAATTGAAATTTTCAGGTCTGATTTGAAATAAATGTAGCTTTCAAGATTTATAATTTTGTTGTTTTACGTCGACGGATAACGATTTTATCGAAGTTGTGACGTTACTTTTGGATCAACCCTCGTATATGTCCTTTTTATTTTCCTTTTTACAAGCTTCTGTAAATTGGCAACCGCTCAACACTCATAAAGGTACCTAGAGAAAATGGAACATAGAAACAAGATGTCTTCCACCACGCCTTTAACAGAGTACAATTCGCCGTCACTCAGCCATTGTGTGGGCTCTTGTAGCAGCACTTGTGGATGTAATTGTTTGGGATTTCACAATCACACGGAGAAATGTCAAGTGCTGAAATCCTGTGACTCAGTGGACATGACGATCACTGAGGCTTTTTGGAGATACTACATTCCTACACCACAAGGCTAGCACCTTATGATATTATCACTTCAACTTGATGTAAGTGAATGGTATTTGATTTAATTTAATTTACGACAAAAGAAAATAAATGTTCACTTTTACCTTGTAAATTAAAGACACGAAACTTTTGCATTCTGACCTTAAAACATCAGAAATTCCATAGAAATGTAAAGGCATTTTTATAGCAATTTTGAGCTATTCAACTTTTAAATTTTCGAACACAAGAATTGGAAAAGCTTGTATATTTCTGATTGTTGTGAATAGTTCTTTTTTTATGTGTCAAATACGTCACACAAACTTAACTGATTCAAAATAATGAGGTGAAGTTCAAGATTTCACCCATGTTTCACCTTAAAGGTTACCTGAGTTACTCAGATGACCAATTGTTATTCGTTTTCGTCCGTCGTGTGTTAATATTTTCTTCTATAAAACCACTGAACCAATATCAACTTATTTTAGCATATAGAATCTAAGATGATGGGGATTAAATATTGCGATTTTCGTGGCCCCTGCCACTCTTGGGCCTGAGTGATGAAAAAAAAAACTGAAATTGACACGGTCTTTAAAAATCTTTTTCTTTACTCCTAGAAATCAAGCAGTCAAACTGTTCGCATAAATGTAACCCGCAATGAAACTTCTACCAAATTTGTGAAATTTATGACCTCAGGGTAAAGCTTTCCAGTGCTAGGGTGGAACTGGAATGATTATATAGTAAAAATACATAATTTCTTTGAAAATCTTCTTTTCTGCTTTTTGGGTTTTATTAAAGCAAACTAGATTCATTGCTATGATGAGGAATGTTACGTCAACTTAAATTGTTAAAATGCATTACTTCTTTGAAAATTTTTTCTTTTGCTCCGTGTATTAAGTAGATAAACTAAACTTTGTACATAGTTATGGTGAGGAAGGTAGCTTGGTCACGGGTTCTGATGTTAGCGGTTGGCTCTATTGATTATATAGTGAAAATGCATTATATCTGTGAAAATCTTTCTCTGTTCTTTGGTTTTAGGCCAATGAACTATGTACATAGTTTATAATATAATGCAGTAAGATGCATATTTCAATATTGTTTATTTCATGGCCTAAGTCATGGGTTCTGGTGTAAGGGTGGGGATCTATTGATTATACAGTGAAAATGATTAATTCTTTGAAAATATCCTTTGTTACTGGGTATTATGCTAATAATCTAAGTACATAGCTATCACAGGGGCCTGTAACATACTGTATTTGATTTTACGTAATCACTATATGTATACAAAAAGAGAAAGGGAAACAACGTCAGCTCGAATTTACACAGGGTCGATCTCGGAAATAACTCGTGTTTTCAATAAAATACCTTGCAGTTAGTGAAATAACGTCTGGGATCATTTAGTAATAATCACTCTTTAATAAAAATACCATCGCGGTCATTTAAGAATCGTGTGAGTCGTGTTTTGCAGATCCGATATCCTGTCATGCAAATGATGTAGTTTAAGTCGTCCACTAAATTCGCTAAACATTGCATCCAATATTTAACTCGAGAAGTGATTGGTCAATGGTGCTTTTGTAGAACAGATCTGATCAATCATTCTCCGCCTTTTACCAATCATTGGTTTTTCCAAAATGTCGTCTTTTTAGGGCTCAAGCCTTTCTGTGAACGAAAAAAGCTACCGTATTTATTCAAATCGGAGATGTTGTACCTTTTAATTGCAATTAACAAAAGAAAAAGATGATTTTCGTGAACGCTGGATCTTTACTTTGTGTTTTCCATCTCCGGAAAGACTTCAAAACTGGAGAAAATGTGCGAATTTTGCCTCAATTTAGTGGACCACTTAAAGTACATCGACTCGCACAATGGGATATCGAGTTAGTATATACGCTATATAAACGCTATAAAAAGTAACGAGGTTTCTGTTTTATTAAAGAATATTCATCGTAGTATGATTTATAGTTATAATTTAATTGGCTACATTCTTTTTTCTATGAAATACGAAATATTTCTGAGATCGACCCTGTGTAAATTCGGGCTGACATTGTTTCCCTTTCCTTTTTTGTATATATTATATTGATTACGTAAAATCAAAAAGTATGTTACCGGCCCCTGTGATAGCTATATGAGCAAGCTTAAGGACTTGTAAATTTCATGGCTTTTACGCAGGGTTGTTTGGGCTCGAAGTATTATATACTGAAAATGAATTAATATTATGAAATCTGCTTTTTGGCTGTACTAATTTAGTTTATTTAATACCCAGAAGCAGAGAAGATTTTCGAAGAATTAGTGCATTTCCATATAATCTATAGAGCCCCGCCCTAACACCAGAGTCCCTGACCCCGGGGCAATAAAATTCACAATTTTGTAAGAGGCACACTTGGTCAACATAACTATGTACTTAGTTGGGTTTCTTTAAAACCCAGGAGCAGAGAGGAAGATTTTCAAAGAAATAATGCATGTTTACAATTTTATTTATATAGCCCCGCCCTAGCAGTAAAACCCCTGACTCGGGGGCCATGAATTTCACAATTATGGTAGAGGACTCAATGCTTATTACATTCATACCAATAGTTTGACTACTTGATGTCCAGGAGTAAAGAAAAAGATTTCTAAGGATTTCATAAATTTTAGTAGTTTTGGTCCCACCCCTCAGGCCCCAGAGGGGCGGGGACTATCAATTTCACAAGTTTTGTTCCCCTTCACCCATAGATGCCGAATACAAAATTTGGTTTAAATCGGTTCAGTGGTTTCAGAGAAGAAGATGAAAATGTTCAAATTTTAACGGACGACGCACTACGATGTACAGGTGACCTAAAATAATCATCATCAGAAAAGGTTTATTTTATGCAACACTTAGCACTGTAGATTTTAATAAATAACAACAATTCAGAGAATATTAAAATTTGCGACATAACCGGAGGTTGTGTTAAGCGTAAACAAAAGCAGCAGACGTCATGCTTACAAATTTGACAGATATGCGAGCTCGATATGCAGATCAATGGGTAAAAAGTTAAATAGAGGTGGTAAAAGTAAGAATCAAGACTTTTAAATATATCAGCAAGTTTAGCAGCGAAGTTTAGAAGGGAAGACAGAGAAGAGGAGATGGGATTGCCTTTCGTCATTCGTGTGATAGAGAATGATCACGCATACAGCAGAAATGACGGAGAAGACATAATTCCTCTTGAAGATGCCACTCAAAGATTTATAGGCAATGACAGCTAGGGAAACGGGCGGAGAATCGTTGAGTTGGGTGTCCTAGCAGGATGTCGTCGGTGTGGCCTTCCACTCCAGCTATCGCATTCACTTGGCATTACAACATGCGGTTTATCTGCACTCATATAAGTAAGTTATAAAGCAGTAACAACATTATCTTAATAATGTTCGAATGTAATATTGACAAAAATTATTCTGCTTCAATGTCAAGGATAATTTCCTGCCTTCGTAAAAAAGTCAATCATAATTACCGTACTACGTACTGGATTTTGTTTTTATTAGGTCACCTGAGTAAACTCAGGTGACCTATTGCTATCTGTTTTCGTCCGTCGTCGTGCGTCGTGCGTCGTGCGTTGTGCGTTGTGCGTCGTGCGTTAACATTTGAACATTTTCAGCTTCTTCTCTGCAACCACTGAACCAATTTCAACCAAATTTGGCATAAAGCATCTATGGGTGAAGGGGAACAAAAATTGTGAATTTCATGATCCCTGCCCCCCTGGGGCCTGGGGGGTGGGGCCAAAACCACT